>CAKOAT010191821.1:5601-53921 GCA_932364175.1 Eruca vesicaria subsp. sativa | reverse complement strand
ATTATGTATCTATAATTTTTTTTTCTAAGTATCTATAATTTATTAGCTTAGTTTGCATACATTCATGTTATGATAATTAAATTTCGACTAATGTATTAGGTAAAAAAATCTAACCCTCGCTACATACTATTCCCATCCTAAAATTATTAAAATATAAAAAGTAGAACGATAAATATCACCATAAGTCTGAAATTATGAAATCGAGTACATCTTTCAAGCTCTTATGAAATCACTAGAGCTTTAATTATATTAACGATAAATTAAATTGTTCATAAATTGTTATATAATAAATCATGTCTTTAACACATATCAGCTTTAAGTTTTATAATGATAAAAAATTCATACACATTTTTTCTTAAATAACAAATTGTGAAATTTAGTTATTGATATATTTATATTTTTAATATTTTAAATTATGGAAGATAAATACACTCAGTAATAAATATCATATTATCTTCATATATATCACCTCATTCAAATATCTAATTTTAATAATTTGATATTTATATATGTATATTTTTTATAAATAACTATTATATGTTATAAATAATCTTGTAAGGGTTATACGTGTGAAGAAATTGAAAAAGTACACAAAGTTACATCATAAACTATAAAATACATCATATTTTTTAATAAAACATAATTAATAAATTTGTTCATGTTAATATAATTATAATATATAAATATATAAATTAAAAATCAATCACGACAATAATCTATTTGTTTTTCTCAAAGCCAATACAAAATCAAAGCAGATACAAACACAATGTCGTTTCGAATTTAACAATTACAAGCCAATTTTTCTCAGTTTTGTAGTAAAGGTTTGATGTATTAACTAAAATCCACCTACGCTAACCTACAATGTTACTACTAAATTACCATTCTCGATAAATCATTTC
Organism: Eruca vesicaria subsp. sativa; assembly: GCA_932364175.1. Taxonomy (NCBI): domain Eukaryota; kingdom Viridiplantae; phylum Streptophyta; class Magnoliopsida; order Brassicales; family Brassicaceae; genus Eruca; species Eruca vesicaria. Next base: position 53,022 of record CAKOAT010191821.1, on the reverse strand, counting down.
ATTAACTCACACAAAACTCAACAAAAATTTCTTGTGTTGTTTTACACAGATGTAAAAGTCTAGCGACCTCCACTACAATCCAACAACCTTTGCCGAAAATCTCTCTTTTAAAATTGATGCAAATCTGCCATTCTCTAACATCAAATATGATATACCATGATTTTGACCCGCTTTTAGCCATGGTATTGATATGTTTTTATGAGTTTTATATATGTTTTGGAGTCTATTAGGTATGTTTTCAGGTTCAGGAGCACTTTGGAGTAAAATGATGATTTAGGTGCCCTTTTGGAGCTTAAAGGAGAGTTTTCCGAGATGACTATGAAGATTAGACAATGAGGACACATATCGGTCGATACACACCCTGTGTAATCGATCGATGACGCTTCTATTGAAGATGAAGTCAAGATACTCCATTGATCGATGTACACCATGTACCATCGATCGATATGATGCGTGGAGAACAAGTTCAACTTGGCCGACTTGAAGCCCAAGTCTTCCCAATATTACAATAATGCCCCTGACGAGTTTTTAACCTAATGGAACTCTTATTTATAGTTTTCGCCATTGTGTTTGGCTAGATGTGCTTTTTGATACCTTTTGTGCTTTTACATGCATTTTGATACTTTTTGTACTTGAAAAGTTTTGCATACTTTTCTTGTTACTTTGTTCTATTCTATAAAGTATTTCTTTTCATCTTAACTTCTTAAAGGTTTTAGAATTCTATATTTAGAAGAAACACACAAAGAGATTTGTTGTTCTAAGAACCAAAAGTTCAATCCTCTATCTATGAGTTTCTATTACTACCTTGTTGTTATGAATCTCTCAGCTATGTCTGAGTAGATCTCTTTGTTAGATTTAGGGTTCAAATAGTTAGGAGGGATTAGCCCCAACTATGGAATGTTGAATTGTTGATATTCATTATCCAGATGAACCCTAATGCTTACTCTAGAGTAGCTACCTAGAGTATGATCATGGATGTGATTTAACTTGTTAATCATTGTCCAGAAATCATTTGGCATGAGCTTAGATCCTCTAGGGTTGTGCGAGAGCCGGTCTATGATCTTGGTGAACACAGTTTCGATTCGATCTTATGTTATATTGATCGATACTACTATAGAGTTATCGATCGACAGCAACCCATATCGTCTGATATCGCTGCCAAAACATCGGTCGATATTGCTGGAAATAAGACCAATGGATATGTCTATTTAGCGACTGCTATTAGATCTATCTAAGAATCAAAGTTCTCATATATCTTGCAAGTAATTCATTAAAACATTTATAGCATTATAATCCTGATTATCTGAATAGCAACCTTGAATCTAACTACTTTCTTTTATTGTTTCAAACCTAAAATCCATTCTCTTAAGCAACTTACCATTGCTTACAAAACTGCAACTTTACTATTTTAAACCTATTCAACCTAGCATAATCATTTAGATTATATCTATTGTATTCCTTAGTTTCATGTGGATTCGATCCCTAAGTACTACAACTGAACCTCTTATTTGAGAGAGTAACTCACTTCTTAGGGTTAAACATTTGAGTGATATTAAAAGACCTCCTTTAAAATTCTAGAAGTCATTTACTCCAAAATATAGACAAAAATGGAATTTTTATCATCCATCAGGTTAACTAATCCGTAACTTCATGCGATCATCACCAATCCCTGACAAAGCCACTCAAAAATATCTACAGAACTATGAGCTACACCATTCACGTTCTTTGTCGCTAAAAAGACATTATCGTTTAACTTTCACATATTATTCAATCAATGTACTCGTTCGGCAAAAATTACATTTTATTATATATACAAAACAACAACACACTTAATTAAACAATATATCTCAAGTACAAAAGCTCAAATACAATTTCGAAATGATGATTTTTATTTTTTTAACCGCTTATCCAGTAACTTAAATTTACCACAAGTAATCACCTACAACGGTGATTGCGAAACAACTCTTACTGATAGATTGATATATTAACGATTACATGTGATAAATCTGTTATTAATATAAAACATAAAAGAAATACATCATGCAAGTAGCGCAGACCGACCAGTAATAATACCCTACTCTAATTAAAATAATATAAATAGACAGTTTTAAAGAAAATATTAAATCTTCATAAATATCTAAATATTAATAAGTTATAATTATTCGTTGATATTAATTTAACTTCACTTATATACAATATAAATTTTACTGTTAAAACTAAATAAAATATATAATTTATCATATGAGATATATATATATATATATATATATATATATATATATATATATATATATATATATATTAGACTCGCTCACGGCCTCGATTCAAATGATCTATATGTCTCAAACCCAACATGGTAAATATATCTCTTAAATCTTATTTCATTTTAAATTCAACTTTTACTATTAATTGTGTTTGATTTTATTTCGTAGGTTTGAATTGTATGGCAATGGTATCTCTCAAAGTCTTTTTAGGATGGAGTACAACTATTGCTAAAGCGTGGTTATCCTACTTACTACGACATGCCTACGGCAGTTCGCAACCTCTGGTTTCGTCAATTTGCAGTATAAGTCTCAATCTTAATTTTTTTTAAAGTCCTATATTTGCAACTTTTTTAATTTGATTGCATCTATTTTGCAGCAAGAGTTCACTTGGGAATCGGGGTTAACAAAACGGGTGGAAAATGCATTTCATCAGAAAGCGGCTTGGCACTACACCAAGCGTATCAATGAGTGGAAGCAAAAATGGGAACTTGAATAGGTACCGAAATCACATGAACCCAACCGTTTGGAAGGATTTGTTGGCTCATTGGGAGAAAGACGATACAAAGTCTTTGTCATAAACCAACTTGGGTAATCGGCGTAGTAAGCGTGGCGGAAAAGGGGCTTATGTCCACAACTTAGGAGCGACGAGTTTACCGACCCGAGCACTTCAGCTAGTAAGTCTAAAATTTTAATTTCTTATTAATTTCTAAGTTATTGAAGTCCGCTTACACCAACAAAAAAACTGGCGAGATTCAGGATCCAGTTATTAAGGAGGTACTCCAGCTCGTGGAGACCCAAAAAGAAGAGATCCTTTCAACTCAGGCTTCTATGTGTGAAGACGGATCTTCTGCTTCTTCCAACACCTTAACCATAAAGCAACTCAACAACCTTGTCCTCGAGGTACATCCTAATTTTTTTTGTATTAATATTTATATATATGTGATTGTTATTCTATCTTATGTTATTTTTCATTCCGGCAGTTCCAAAAAACAAAGGCCGTTATGTTGGGTTAGCTCGTCCAATCGGAGGGACTTCTTCTTCTTCTTCTTCTTCTTCTTCTTCTTCTTCTTCTTCAGTTCACGTATACACGCTCGTTGATGACCTTATGGAGTAGATCAAGACCAAGGATTTAGAGATTGAATTGCTGAAGAACGAAAAATTCTGAAAAGCAGGTTGAGGTGCAACAAAACCGGACAGCGCTGCAAGATAACATGGCTCTCACGCAGAGCTTGTTGGAGAAGTTTAAGACCCGTTTTGGTGAAGACTTTTATTTGTTGTTTTATATTCAAAAACCTTTTATATAACTTTTATGTACAGTTTTGAATTACAACTACTAATGTTCTTAAACTTTTCATTATCATTTCATTTTACAATTTTAATTTATATTACAGTTATATAAAATTATATTTTTTATTATACAGAAACTATTCCTGACGGAGGAATCCTTCAGGATTTTTAAACTATTGATGGAAAGGACTCGTCGGGATTATATAAAAATCCCGAAGGATTTTGTTCGTCAGGATTTTCTACTAATCCCGACGAACTATGCCCGTCGGGATTTTTAGAAAATTCCGACGAAAACAACCTGTCAGAATTTTAGCAAATTCCGGCGAAACCAATCCGTCATGATTTTCTAAGAATCCAGAAAGGCATGGTTCATCGTGATTTTCAAAAATTCTCGACGAATTGTGTTTGTCGGTATTTTCTAAAAATCCCGACGAGAGAGACACCGGTCGGGTTATAATTTCTCGACGCAATTGTTCGTCAGGGTTTCGCCGGAATTGTATCCGTCAGTAAGCCGTCAGAAATTCCCAACAAAATACCGACGGATTTCTGTTTCCCGGTGAAATCATACCGATGACCGTTTTCGTCGGGATTTTATCGGAATCATTGTTTCCCGACCGAATCCTGACGGTTTTTACCGTAGGTATCTGGTGTCCGACAGTTATCTTGTAGTGCACGTAGCGCAGACTGACCACTAATATATATATATATATATATATATTATATATATATTTATAAATTCATACATATTTTATAATATTGCAATTTAATAAAACCTTACTATTATTAAACTAATATAAATAGACAGTTTTAAAGAAAATATTAAAACTTTATAAATATCTAAATATAATAAGTTATAATTATTCATTGATATTAATTTAACTTCAATTTATATGCAATATATTTTTTATTGTTAAAAATAAATAGAATATATAATTTATTATATGATATATATATATATATATTAGATATTAAATTAAAAATAAATATCATTAAATAAATTAATGCATTAATTAATTTATCAATTATAAAATTAAAATAACATACATATAGACAAAAACAAACAAAAAACTTTTGTAATGTTAATATAATATTTACCTTATAAAAATATGTTAAAAGTAAATATTAAATCAAGGAATATTAGTTATAATTTATAAGTTACTTTTAACATTTGGATATTAAAAATTAGATAAATATATCTAATTGATGAAAACAAAATATTTTATACTAATAACATTTATATTAATTAATATTTATATTTTGCTATGGTATAATTGAACAGGATACCGTTCATATTTTTATGATATATATGTATATGGATTATTTCATCAATCATATAATATATTAATAAAATAGGAGTCAATTTTAACACACAATAACTCTTTTATATTAAAAATTGTTTAATGAGAGACATGTGGTTCAATCCATTATTATTTTAATTTTTTTAAAATAAATTAAAACAAAAGCAAAACACACCAATTAAATAAATTATTATTTCAAATATTTGATTATTATAGTTACGCTTATAAATATTAGTTTTACTATATAATATTAAACAGACGAAAAAGATTTTATATAAACATATGTTATTTTGTAAAACAAAACTATCACAAATGAACATAATACATATTTCATATTAACGTATTTGCTTTAATTCATGAAATTTATATATAATAAAACTAAAATTGGTATTTCTCATAATTATTTTATCTTAAAAATATTTATATAATACTAATTATAGTTTTCTAAGAAATTAAAATTAAAATTTTAAAACTAATTAAAATATCTAAATAAATCAATACTTTCTGCAAAAGAAAAAAAAGATTCTAAGTCCAAGGGAAAATAAAAAACAGCTATAATTTAAAATATGTAAAACTATGTAATTATAATTTTTAATTAAAAATTCTGTAAAAGCACATTAAATATAATTATATAATATCACATTAAAATAAAATTATGTAAACTTAAAATACATAAATTATAGATGCAATTCTAATTTATAATTAGATAAAACTCTGTAAACAAAAATTTCAAACACAAAGATCAGCTATTCACATGATAAAAGTCAAAAGTGGAAGACCCAGAAGTAGTTCCACGTCACATGTGCAGATACGCTCACCTGGATTAATTCATGTACGCATTCCATAATTTTGCATTATTAAAAAGGTAAAAAATCTAATTCATATCTCCATAGTCAATAGTCAATGGTGTAAAAGTGAGGACTTTCTCTAATAAGAAACACGTGTCAGTAAAAGTGGTTTAATAACTGTCTTAAATACCCTACAAATGATGCTAGGGTTCTAAACACAACAAGGCCTCTTTGCCTCATTTCGCCGTTACAAACCAGAACTTTTTCTTCTCTCTGTCTTTGTTCTTTCTTTAAATTTTGTTGCAGCAGTAAGTCTTCGTTTTTTCCTTTGAGATAATATGATAAGAGTCACCGTCGGGCTCGGATTCGCTTGGTGCAGGTCGGGAACCAATTGTCTAACACATCCACGAAGTCTTACTTGCTGGTTTGTGAGCAGGGATTGGATCCCGCCTTGCATCAACTGAATCGGAGCAATAACGGTGAAATGAACAAAAACCAATAATAATTAGATTTTTGAAGATATATATATACACTATTTTCTTTTCTCATTCTCCATGTTCTTTTTTTTTCTTATTATTTTTCTTAAATCTTTTTGTTGGCAAAAAGTTCATTGATTTAACATTTAAAAGGGTCTTTGATTTTGTTTGGTTTAAGCTATTAGGTTTCCCCAAATCAAGATGTGATGTAGTTACCTCTGGATTCAATCTGTTCTATTCTAATAATTAGTCATTACGTTTTAACATGTTTACCAAAAAAAAAAAATAGTCTTTACGTTCCCGATAGCGATGACGATAAAGAGCTTTGTTCTTGAAAATAGGGTTTATGATTGGTTTTGGTTTGAATTGGTTTTGACGATAAAGATTCAGGATGACCTGTTTATTTCATAAAAGGTAGATAGTTAAATCTAATTTACCTAAATTATGTTAGGTTTTGTTGAGGTAAATCTTTTGGAGATTTTGTTTCTTGACATCTGAGAGTGAGCACTGTTACAACACACATTCATCGATATTATATAAATTTTGAAGATGTCTTATTTTTTCTTCAACTTTTCTTTTTAAATATATATCCAAAATAAAAATTCACTCATCTTCGCTTATAAGTCAAACAGTGGATTGTCAAATCGAATTTCCTCAAAAATCAATACAAGTGACAAAAAAAAGTGTATTAATTTTTGAGGAAATTCGATTTGACAATCCACCGTTTGTCCGGACTTATAAGCGAAGATATGAGTGAATTTTTATTTTGGATATATTTAAAAGGGAAAATTGGAAAAAGAGACATCTTCAAAATTTATTTGGTCAGATAGGATTTTTCATACTTTTGAACAGTTTGCACATGTTTTACCTTTCAGTCATAGAAAAAAGGGTTTTTAGTAATAAAACCCCTCAACTAAAGATGGATCGTAAAAAAAACCCTCAACTAAAGATTTAGTGAAATAAACCCTCAATTTTAGTTCTGTTAATGTTTGTCACCCTCCGTCACAGAATTTTAGACGGAGGGTAACATATATTAACAGAACTAAAGTTGAGGGTTTATTTCACTAAATCTTTAGTTGAGGGTTTTTGTTACGATTCATATTTAGTTGAGGGGTTTTATTACTAAATGTGATTAAATATTTTAAAATCTTTATTATCATTTATTCATTATTTAAGAATCTTAAAATTGATTTATAAACTTTGAAAGTAATTTATATTTTTTATATATTCCTTTATCAATTTTATAACCTATTTATAAAGTTTTCTCATTTAATACTTTTTATAAATTATTATTAAAGTTTAATGATGATTTTATAAGATTAAAGAAGTGATTATTCGTCATACTACAAAAACATGAAGTAAATAAATAAAACAAGAAAAGCTTATTGATTAATATGGTAGGAGTATAACATATTGGTTCAGAAACTAAAAAAATAATAATAATAATAATCCTACATTATTTCTTCTAAAACAGAAAAAATACGAATCAAATTGAAATTGTTTAAAGAGGAGAAAAAAAGCCCTTGCCATATTTTAAGTAACAAAGTTGAATTTCTAAACTAATTAAATATCCTCAACACTACCTACAACTTTATATAACTTAGAAATCTTAATTATTTGATATTTGAAAGTATTAATATAAGAAAATTGTATGTGTTTCCTCTTTTATAAAGCTTTATCGCTTTACTTCGTAATATCAAGAAAAATCATGTATTATTTTATCCTAAGAAATAGCAGACAAAAGCTTATAAAATCATCATTAAACCTTATTAATAGTTTATAAAAAATTAAAATATTTACTAAGCTTTATAAATAGGTTAGAAATTTGATAAAGTAATATATATATAAAAGAATATAAATTATTTTCAATGTTTATAAATCAATTGTAAAATTCTTAAATACTAAATGAATGATAATAGAGATTTTCAAATATTTAACCGCATTTAGTAATAAAACCCCTCAACTAAAGATGAATCTTAACAAAACCCCTCAACTAAAGATTTAGTGAAATAAACCCTCAACTTTAGTTATGTTAACGTATGTTACCTTCTGTCTAAAATTCTGTGACGGAGGGTGACAAACATTAACGGAACTAAAGTTGAGGGTTNTAACCGCATTTAGTAATAAAACCCCTCAACTAAAGATGAATCTTAACAAAACCCCTCAACTAAAGATTTAGTGAAATAAACCCTCAACTTTAGTTATGTTAACGTATGTTACCTTCTGTCTAAAATTCTGTGACGGAGGGTGACAAACATTAACGGAACTAAAGTTGAGGGTTTATTTCACTAAATCTTTAGTTGAGGGGTTTTTTTACGATCTATCTTTAGTTGAGGGGTTTTATTACTAAAAACCCTAGAAAAAATAGTAAACGAAAGAATATAAAAAAAAAATGCAAGTGTCAGTAAACATTAGTATGAGTATTTATACTTTTAATTTTTTTTTTTTAATGTGGAGTCATGTTTTATTTAATGTTATAACAATGATAGATTACTCATTCTAGCTATCTATGTCGTCTAGGAATCAGATAGTATGTTGTACACATAGATCTATCTTAGGTACATAATACAAACAAAACTTTCTTATGTATTATATCTTGTGTAGAATTCATGATGTTGTATTCTAACAAGATGACTTTAGTCTAATGTAAGTATAAATCCGACTTATAATCGCGATTCTACAGACTACCTAGTTTTATTTATGTGTTATAACTTGTTCTACTTTTTACATTATCATACGCATCAGATAGAATAAACATCCGACCCTCCCATCATTACTCTGTCTTACGTAGAGTACATATTATAGCTAAATCAAGAAAATATGGAAACTTTCATATTTTCGATAACTAACTTACTTAAATCTACACCAGATCTCTCAAATAACATTCTCTCCCACGATTCTCTCTCACGATCTTTCTCTCCCTTTTTTTTTCTCTTTTCCTCATCGACATAACCACCTCCTCTATCTATTAAAACAACATGATTTCAATGTATGTTAAATCTGGTGTATGGATGTCAAGTTGCAGTGATCAATGGAGTCTCTTGGCAGACAAAGAAAGGCGTGGTCGAATGGTAACATTAGATACTACAACTCTGTTGGAGGAGCTCAAAATCAAGGTGTGTGAGGATTATGGGGTCGACCATATGCTCGTTAATGTCGAGTTCAGTTATCAGATGGTGAATCAAAGAGATAATCTTCCTATTATAATCATCAATGATCGACAAGTATCTAACTTTTTGATGTATGCGAAGAAGGGTTCTTCCACAACCTTGTGTGTGACGATGTCTGGTACTGCTGTAAAAGAAAAGGAACAAGTCAATATCGATTTGAATAAGGAACCGTGTGACTCAAGTAATGTTGAGGATGACAAAGATCATGAAACAAATCGAGGAGACCTTATCAAACCGTCAACTGTTTCTTCTGAGAAGAATCATGTCGCTGAGGATGGTTACAGTGATGTTGGTTTAAGGAGTGAAAACAATGGAGATTATGATAAGGATGACTGATCTTCGAGAAATGTTTTTGTGACAAAGGATCAAATATTCAGAAGTAAATCTGTCCTAAAGGTCACAGCTGAAATTTGGGCGATGAACAATAATTTCGATTATGTTGTTCTCAAATCGACGAGAAAATGGTGGTATATTCGATGTAAAGATTCAATATGCAACTGGACTATGCGTGCGCACTGTCTAGATGGGTCTACATACTTCATGATCAACAAGTGCAATACATTCATGTGCGCCTTCTAGAAAAAGCAAATTTGAAAAAAGGCGTCGGCAAGAACAACTGGGAATTTGATACATCATCGATTTGAGGATCCCCATGAAGAACCAAAAACGAATGACATAGTCCAGTATATGCACTTGGAGCACAGTTGTGAGATTAGTTTTTGGCACGCCTGGGAAGCTCGTGAGTTTTGCAATTACAACAGTGAGAGGTATACCTGGTTAAAGTTATGCAAAAATACCAAAATATTTGTATATGCTTAAAGAAGCTAATCTTGGTACGCATACTCACTATGAAACCACTAAGGAATGGAGATTCAAGTATTTGTTTCTCACGTTTGGCCAATTAGTTAGAGGATTCTACAATGGCATTCGCAAGGTGATCGTTGTTGATGAAACTTTTCTGGAAAATAAATACAAAGGTGTTATACTTGTGGCTACAGCTGTAGATGGTAACTCCAATTTGTATCTGATCGCATTTGGAGTTGTTGATTCAGAAAATCATGATTCATGAGAGTGGTTCTTTAGACAACTGAATGTTTTTTATCGCTGATAGTAACGGCTTAGCTTTTGTGTCAGATAGAAATGCGTCAATTGCTAAAGTGCTTAGTACTGTCTACTCTCAGTCAAGACATGAAATTTGAATTCATCACTTGTTGACCAATGTCGTTAAGAAATTCAAGAAAAAGAGGTTGACTGCTTTGGTTGAAAAAGCTTCACGGGCATATAGGTTCAGTGAATTTCAAGAATGTTTCACGAAAATTGTTGATATGTGTCATGCGCTTGGAAGATATCTATAGGAAGCTGACCCGGTGGTTCTATGAGCGTCGAATGGTAAGCTCCAAGCAGCTGGATCATTTAACCGTTAAGGTTAAGAAAAAGATTGATAGGAGAATTGTGAAGGAAAAAGGATTTCAGGTTTACAAGGTTGACAATTTCAGGTTGGTTGTGAAAGGAGACACATATGATTGTCATGTTGATTTGAAAGGCGAAATGCACATGTGGGAAGTACGATATAGTAAAAATAGCTTGCCGACACGCCATTCCCGCAATTTATTCTCGAGGTATTTAAGTGCAAATAGCTGATCTTGGGACCTATTACATGGTCAGTGTTTTGTAGCACATAGACATTACTCGATCTCTGTTTTTTTTTTGACACAGATATGGAAGTACACAGATTTACTGATGGCGTATACACCACTGCAACATAGAGAACCGTCTATGCGGAAGGCATTAATCCAATAGCAGTTCCAGAGCATGAATGGAATGTCCCAGCTGAGGTAAAACTAGCAAAGATATTACCACCAGAGATAACAAACAGTGCTGGTAGACCAGTAAAGAGAAGGTATAAACAATAGAAGACAAGATAAAATCTTCTCAAGGATCAAAGAAGAATAAAAAGAACAAGTGCAGCCGTTGTGGTATCACAGGACACAAGAGAGGAACATGTGATATTCCTATTTAGTTAATGGTGTGTGGTCGCTGTTCTCTCATTTTAACTTATTACACTTTTGTAATTTTATGTTCAACAACCTATTTGACAATTTGGTATTTGACAAAACGATTTGGCGTTTGCAACATTTTTGTTCAAGTTGATGATAATCAACAACAAACATGGTGTTACATTTATTTGAAAGAAAAACAGAACAACAATGTGATCATCAACAAACAATCATGGATATGTGAGGTACATGAATACCATCACCAAACAACATACAAACAAAGCTTTTATGATCCTTAATTCGCTACTGCATTCGATGGTCTTCGCTTGACAAAGTGAAATTGCATCTTCCATATCTCCAATTCTACTCTCATGTTGTTAGCAGGATCTTAGAAGCTCTCATTGAATTCTGAAACTGGATGTTGCCAATGAGCACCACGTCAATCACTTCCTGCAAGTCTTCAATTTCTTCAACAACTAACTTATCAGTCCATTTGAACAAGTGTGTTTTGTCCTTCACCATGAAATTCAAACATACAATTAGACTATATCGAATTCAACATTATATGATTAAAGGACTAACCTTTTAAGATCTCATCGGACAACAATGAAATAATCGACCTGGATTTTCCTATGTTTTCGAAGTGAAAAGAACAGCCCCTTCACCGCATCTGCACTTAGTGGGAATTCCCCGTTGTTTGGGTACTCGATATCTTGATTCGGCCGGAAAATTGAACGAAGACATGATCGACTCGATCTCAAACTTTTCGCCTCCTGGATTTCTCTCTGTCGTGCAAGAATGAAGAAAAAAAAGGATTAGGTCAAACAATTTGACAAAACGCCGTCGTTTCCATATCTAAATAATGTGTACTCTACTTAAGGCAGATCACAAAAAATTACAAAAATAATAAATGCAACATACTCCTACACGTTTGTACTTTCTCTTTGAATCCTATAAATCTGTGTAAATACATGAAGCAAAGGAAGAAGACAAATGTACTTAATTAGTGACTGACAAACCTCCCAATGGCATAATCGACTAGATTTATGTCATTTTCAGTGTGATAAGGTGTTACATGCTAAGGTTCTTATGTGTGTGTTACATGCTAAAGATTCTTATGTGGGGTTTAATTAGGGTTCGTTTAGGGTTCACTTAGGGTTAGTTAAAGATTTAGTTATTGTTAGTTTAGGGTTTCTTTATGGTTTGTTTAGGGTTTAGTTAGGGTTTAGGGTTTATGGTTTGTTGACGGTTTGTTTAGGGTTTAGTTAGGATTAAATTAGGGTATAGTTAGGGTTAGTTTAGTGTTTGTTAGGGTTAGTTTAGGGTTTAGTTAGGGTTAGTTTAGGGTTTAGTTAGGGTTTCGGGTTGACTATAGCAAATCTATCATACATCATAAAAAAATCCAACTAATGTTGTCATATAAATCCATAAAAAAACCAAACTTATTTTGTCACATAAACCAAACAGAGTAATGTCATCAGCTGAAAAACCAAACTAAAACTTAAAACCAAACACACATAATCAGTCTTTTTCGAGGTCGAATACTATAGATGACTCGAAATTAGAAGGCACATATTGTGTCATTAACTCAATTAAAATGAGATCTTTTGCAGCCTCCCATATATCGTGAGCAATCTTTTGACGACAACTCTGGCTGATTTCGTCATCCACTAAACTGAGGTCAAGACAAAGGAGTTGGCATTCCAAATGTTTGAGTGCATATGCCCCGCAATCACATAAACACTTGTTCAATCTAGCCTTCAGAGGTACATCTACGATAGAATACTTTTTCAGGAGTAGATACTTCTTGTTTTTAGGTGGTGCAACAGCCTTTACTATTCTAGGAATCCTAACAACAAACTTCTACACGTAATGCATATATATTACTTCTCAGTAAGCAGTCAAATACTTCAAGTGTCTCCTCAAAGAAATTGACGCAGACAGCTATCCAGTGATTACCTACATTGAACATTGCTAAATATTTTAATACGGGGATCTAAATGAAGACCTGTGAAAAATAACCAAGGAATATTACCTCCAACAAACAGAGGAAAGTAGAGGCGATCAACATCGACACCCCATACTTTATTAGTCCGCCCATGAGATGGAAATTCTCCTCTTCCGTAAGCTAGAAGAATATCGCCTAATACATAGCGTCTTTTGTTACCTGTAAAGCTGAGGTATGCTTTCTCAATTTGAAGGAAAAAATAGGCGGGCATGAAAGCAACACAGTCTGGTGTCCAATACTTCTCAGTAAGCAGTCAAATACTTCAAGTGTCTCCTCAAAGAAATTGACGCAGACAGCTATCCAGTGATTACCTTCATTGAACATTGCTAAATATTTTAATACGGGGATCTAAATGAAGACCTGTGAAAAATAACCAAGGAATATTACCTCCAACAAACAGAGGAAAATAGAGGCGATCAACATCGACACCCCATACATTATTAGTCCGCCCATGAGATGGAAATTCTCCTCTTCCGTAAGCTAGAAGAATATCGCCTAATACATAGCGTCTTTTGTTACCTGTAAAGCTGAGGTATGCTTTCTCAATTTGAAGGAAAAAATAGGCGGGCATGAAAGCAACACAGTCTGGTGTCCAATGCCTTAAAGAAGTTTTCACTCGCCATATATACATGAGCACATCCATTTGCAGTATTGAAAGAAACTCTCATATTCAACCTTATATAATTAAGAAAGCAATACCTCATTTCCAAGCCATTTTTCAGGACCTATTACTTTGCAGCTACGTTCATATTAAAGGCTGTACGACCAGTCTTTAAAGTTGTTGGATTCATTGACCATTCAGTGAATCTATCCCATGATTCTTCGCTGAACCAATACAATGTGGACTATGGAGAACCATTAGATGGCATGGGTGAGTCATTAAGCTCAAGTTTCCTTTGCCATTTATTCCACTTGGTCGGTGTTGGAGCTTTATTTTCTTGCATTGGTTCAACCTTTATTTTCCGAACTGTACTCATCGGAGTCCACCAATCATATGGTTCGTTGTTCTTAGTGGTCTGCGATGGATCATAACATGGCACGTTCGAGGCATGAGAAAGGTAATCTAGGCCTTGGGTATCTATCCCTAAGCCATATCTTCTGCTTCACCCAAATTTTCATCATGTTAATTGAAGATAAATTATTAAACGCTGGTATAATAACAAGTACACAAAGTACATTAACACAAACATAATAATTGTTTATCTAGGCATTATCTTACACATAGTTCCATTATCTTACATACCAAAACAAGTTCACACACCGAATTACATAAGCATTGCATAAATATATTACACACAGACACACAATAACAGTTGAGAGAGAGTGGTGAAGACTAGTGTTTTTTTCCCATGATTACCAAGAGACTGAACCTCCTCCGAGATAGCTTCATAGACGTTGTATTGATAGTTGTCTTGCTAGGTGATGGCTCGGTAGACGTTGTTTTGCTAGTTGAAGGTTTGCTAAGAGCTGGCTTGCTAGGAGATGGCTTGGTAGGAGAAGGCTTGGTAGGAGATGGGTTGGTAGGAGATGGGTTGGTAGAAGAAGGCTTGGTAGGAGATGGCTTGCTAGGAGATGGCTTGCTAGGAGAAGGCTTAGTTGCCGAGGGCTCTACTTCTGCAACATCAACGGTTGCATCCTCGGTTGCATCCTTAACAGAACCTTAAGCTCAGACTATAGTTTCTCAAATCTTTCACCCATCTGTTTCTGTAGCCTCTCTTCCATTGCAGAAAAAATTCTGCTGAAACAACTAGGTTACAAAGCTCTTCATACTCTCATTAAACGGTGCATGTTTGGCGCTAGTACTGAGAACCTTTTACTTCTTTTTTTCCATTCCACGATCTGGTAACCTCTTCTTTCCCTTTCTACCTCTGGAGCTTGTGTTTGTTGTTCCTCTTGGAGTTTGAAACTCTTCATCACTCCCATCTTCTTCATCATTTTTGGGAGCATCTTCATCAGCCTTAGATCCTTCATCATTCTCAGATACTCCATCATCCTCAGATACTCCATCAGCCTCTCCTTGTTTGTCATGAACCCCAAAAGAAAACTCTGGTGTCTCTTCGAACTCCCAAATATGGTCACTGAATTCATGCTTATCGTTTAGCATCCTCATGAGAACCTTGATTCTATCATCCTCCACCTCATCAGCTCTGTGAAATTCAGCACTTCCAATTACTACACAATTGCCTCCCCATGAGATGTATGGATAGATGACATCCTACACAAGAAACATAAACATGTTACGTACCAAAAACTCATATCAAATCGGATGCAGCCATCTTACACAAAAATATTTACCTCGGGTGTAAAGATGTTCTCCAACTGGATGATTTCCCCGTATGAAATCTTTGCAACTCCTCTCCAGTTTACACATCTAGGACCGTTCATAAAATTTTTGTTCAGTTTTCTTCCACAGAGCTTTCCAATCTTTGGTACTGCTTCCATTGCCCAAATCTAAATGGCGTAGGAGGAGCCATCTAACACGTAACTGGTAGTCTTCTCCTTCAGTTTGTCACGAGTTTTACATATTGACTCGCATAGAAGGTCAAAAGCAGAAACTCCCCAAGGATAGTTTTGAAACTTCTCAAGATCCATGACCAACTTCACATACTTGATGGGAATATTAGCCTTCTCATCTCGGTCACAAACCATAGTAACAAGGATGCACAGACACACCAGTCTTATTCGATCAGCATTAGTCCACTTCTTAACATCTTGCTGGTGATTTTTCCACAGGTCCAATATACAAACTCCCTGTTTTTTCCTCACCACTGTGCTCCAGAAACCACCATCATCTTCCCATTCAACCAACACCTTACGTGAGAGGCTACTATTGCACTAAAGCCCGATTAATACGTGAAATTCTAACAATGAAAACTGGAGTGGTCCCCGCGCAAAGGTAAACCAAAGCTCATAGTTTTTGTAAGTTACCAGCTCCCTACACAAGAAGTTGTGTATCACTCTCGCGGAGTAACCCAAACCGTTCTCATAAAGCTTAAACTCTGAGCATAAAGCGGATCTTTCTTCACTTCTTTCAACTCCTTTGGCAGCCATCCCTTCAACCTATCCATGTAACATACCATCCTGCAGTTGTTATTGATCTGAGTCACTTGGGTCTCCTCACCCACCTCAAAAAGCCGCTTTGGTAACTCCTCAGACATACCTACAATCAAAAATAAAATAATGTAATGAGAGCACAAACAAAGAAATTAAAAAAACAATGTAGTTTTACTTGTTCAATCTGCATAATTTTAAACACATGTTCCACCTATTACTAAGATTTCACAGAACAACATTACATTCAGACAACGACAAAAACTAAGCTCTCAACACTACCTTTACAGAACATTTCTATATGTTTAATATGAATATAAGCTTTTTTCAAATTTTCCCTCTTTCAAGCAAACCTAATACATACTCTACAAATACAAATAAAAAAATATTAACATACATGACTAAATCGCAGTCGATAAGAATCTTAATCAACTCAAACAAGTAATTTTTAGTTTAGCAAATCAACCAAATCGGGTCTAACAAATAAACCAAATCGGGTGAACATTATTAACATGCATGACTCAATATGACTAGATAAGAAACTTAATCAACTCAAACAAGTAATTTTTAGTTTAGCAAATCAACCAAATCGGGTCTAACAAATAAACCACGGGTCAAAATTATTAACATGCATGACTCAATATGACTCGATAAGAAGCTTAATCAACCAATACAAGTAATTTTAGTTTAACAAATAAACCAAACTGTATTTAAGAAATCTAGGGTTAAGAGAATCAAAAGAATTAATCGCAAACATAGTGAGATTTTGATGAGAACCTTGAGCACTGTGAAGGGACCCTCCGACAAAACTCGTACTAGGAAGAAGATCGGATGAACGAAATCTGTAGAGGAAGAACAAATATATTCGATTTCTCTCTGATAATAAAGAAAATAAAGGAAAAAATAAGATTAGAGAGCAGAAATCGATGATCAACGAGTAAGAGGAGAAAGAATGGAGATTTACCCTAAATCTCCATTATTGCCTCTGAAGGTTTTGGGGAAGAGGAGAAAATGTAGAAACTAGGGTAAATGTAAAACAATGTGTTTTATCACTTATGCTGTATTTTACTCTCTTTTTTTTGTTTTATATATTACGAAAATCAATTTTAATAATGTAAATTAAGGGGTATAATGGTATTTAAAAAATATAAGTCTTAGTTAAACAAAAAATCTTATACAAATCTTAGTTTCCCAATCATAGTTCAAGATGTCTCTTTTTTCCAATTTTCCCTATTTAAAACTCTGAACTTAAGTTGTTAATAGGTTGTTGTTGCTAGTGTTTTGAATTGTTCAGCTAAAGAATCAGAATCAATACAGTTAGTGCCGTTAGTGCGGAATAAATGCAGTATTGAATAATGTTAGTGGGAAACAAACGTAACAGAAAAGGTTCTAAATATAAATTGTGTAAACTTTGTTTGATTGCTTTGATCATGTATTTGAATATCTAAACTGGTTAGTTTTGTTTTATATGCCTTGTCCCAAGAGAGGAACGTGATTAGTGGTACATAGTGGAATGGATACTAAACTAGTTAGTTATTTGACGATGCATTTCATCTGCAGATTTACACTGAGCTTATATATATCTTCTTGTATCTTTTGTTTCTTTAAAGACTTTTTAGTTAGATCTATGTTACAATGTGTACAGTCTCGCTAGTGCTAACGGGATTTGAGAAATTTGATCAAATAAGTTCTCTGTTTTGTCAATGGGCAGGTTGTTTATTTTCAGCTGCCCCTCTTTAGTTTTGAGGAATTTGATCAAATAAGTTCTCTGTTTTGTCAATGGGCAGATTCCTTATTTTCAGCTGCCCCTCTTTAGTTGTAAAATGTGTTTTAAACGTTAATTTGATACTCCATCCGTTTTAATTTATGTCGTTGTAGAAAAAAAAATTTGTTTCAAAATAAATGTCGTTTTATAATTTCAATACAAAATTTATTATCTTTATCTGTTGTTTTGTTTTTTATTGGTAGAAATATGGTTATTTGTATTGATAATTATGTTTTTGTCTGGAGAATATGTAAAATTAAATGTTTTCTTAATATGTGTATAAAAATCTAAATAACAATTAAAGTGAAACAAGAGTAATAGTTAATGTAAATCAATTTTGAAATATCTTATTATTTTGTATTGACTGATGATGGTAATAGAAGAGAAATTAGGTTCCACACATTAAGATTATATCATATTTAGGTGGATACCATATGAACGTATATGTCGTTTTCATCGAAATTTCCGTGACCATTGTACCCCTACTGCTTTTTCTTCATTGGCGTCGATGTTCGTGACCTTATTTATCTTTTATTTTTTTTCAGATAAACCATTATCACACGAAACCCTTCGTCAGAGCAAGTTGCATTTGTTTATTAATTCTTCTTCATCCCCCATATGTAAACACATCAAGGTCTTGCGAATTCCTCTATAAATGAATCCTACTGATTTACAGTTACTGTATCAAACAGTTTCTGAAACAATATCTCTCTACGAAAATCAAGCTAATCTACAAACCTCACCAAAATCAGATGGATTCGTCAAACACACATTCCCCTGTTCCCCCCTTACCTCCTAGAATGTTCTCTGTTGGACATGAACCAATTGGAATCAGAGTCACACCATATCACAAATCGTCGTGTATCACCAAAATTCTTAACGCGCTCCACCCAGACGAAGTAGAGGCTATCAGACGCTCCCCCTTCGGTAAGATAGTGGATATTGCGGAGAGACCACCGTTTTCTGGTCGTTTTTGCCGATTCCTCATATCAAGACAACTCAAAGTGTCGAGAAAACACGAAGCCTGGTTCATTTTCGCCGGTAAACCAGTTCGATTCTCTATTAGGGAATTTGCTGTAGTTACGGGTCTAAACTGCAACAAATTTCCTCCACATTCCAAAAAGAAGAGCGTGAAGAATATTTTGGTGAGGCCATACTGGGTTGAGTTGTTTGGGACCATGAAAGAAGTCACTGTACACTTGCTAATACGCATGCTCCAGAAGAGAACAGTAACCGATCCAGAGTTGAGGATGAAGTACGCATTGCTAGCATTACTTTCCTCTGTTTTATTGCCTACGTCACATACTCTTCGTATCTCAGAAACATTAGTGGAGAGGATTAAAAATATGAATGAATTCATTTCCTATCCGTGGGGGCGCGTGTCATTCGATATGCTCATGACCAGCATCAAGGAGAGGGATGAAGTCTCTCTGTCTCAAAATACTATCGCTCTAAAAGGATTTGTGCTAGCCATGCAACTTGTTTTGATAGAAGCTGTTCCGGTAATAACCGAAGTTGTTCAAGATGGGATTACTTCGGGGTCAGAGGATGAAGACGTAGAAGATTGCAACAAGGGGGAGGAGGGACCAAGACCGAAGAAGAGCCTCAACACAGTTCACATCCGTGACATCGATGCAGCTGGGAAGGTATGTAGTTATTCTTGTCTATGATGTTTTATGGTCATGAGTTTCATCCTTTTTTGAATGTGTGAATGTCCTCTCTGTACATTTAGGCTCAGGTCCGGTCCATCTTATCGTTAGCGAGCGAACCAAACGATGTTACTGCGGCGCTGGGATGGTCAGATGATGAGGAAGATGTTCTGGTGGACAATCTTGTCAACTGCATCCATGCTGGATTTGTCTTCAATAACTCACATTTCAACGGGGGAATGTCTACAGCTGATGTCAAACTGAAGAGAGAAGAACTCAGAAAGGAGAACATAAATAAAAAACAAGAAAAATCCATCCCAAACGAACCGGCAGCTGGGGTTTTCGATGCTGTTTATATTGCCAATGAAGTTAAAAAAATTATGTCGGTGGAGCTATCTCGTATCGAAGATCAAGTAAAGACAGTGGGGGAGTTGTTTTCTTTATCACAGTTGCGCTTGGAAACGAATGTACAAGGATTGCTCGATAAATTCAAGGAAGACATTTTCACACTGATAAACACTCCTGATCACGCTCCATTTGCAACCCCAGCACACTGTCCTCCCCCTGTTTCTCCATCCAGCAGATCCCAACCGGTTGACCGAAACTCTGATTTCGGTGTTTGTACCATAATCAACAACGCCATGAGTTTTGCTAACCATGTTACAAGTCAAACTAATCCTGTAAGTTATTTTTGTACAGACCCGTAGTCATTTATGTTGCTCTATATCAATTGTCATAAGTGTCCATTTTTTTTGTGTATTTACTAGGTGCCCTCACCAGACGTTTCGGATTTCAGGGAACCACATACCGTCGTTCCTGAGAAGACAAACGAGTCCGGGGAAGAAGTTGTGAGTTTCTTTTTCTTTTGTTATAACTATGAAAAGGACATCTAGACGTTTTTTCATGCGACAATAATTATCACTTTGGTGTAGTAGTCATCTTTTGTTTTTAATAGACATTTGCCGGTGTGAAGTTCGATTTTTCTTTAGTGCAGCAACGTCATAGCTCACGAGCACCTTTTTGTTTTTGCTAGGTACAAAATACCGACTCTGATACAGCAGAAAAGAGGAATCTCAGTCAGGAGGTTGAAATCGGTCGCGGCGAAAGAATGGTAATCGCTACTTATATCATGTGGCGTCATTAAAACTGATGGTCAATCATTTGTCATATCATGCCAACACACCCCTGATTGTTTTTTTTTTCTCAAGGTACCAAAGAGAGTTGATCACGCATCACAGGAAGCGCATCTTGGAGACGGAGATAATTTCTGCGATACCGAAGTCATGGTAAGCTTCTTTCATATACGTTGTCGTCATGTTACTTTTTTGCATAACACATTACGGAAGTGGAAGTGGGATCAAGTGTATCATGCTAACTAAACCATTGTGATGTGTTAAAAAGATGGATTTAGATACCAGCAAGGAAGAGTCCTATGTAGTCGATGCTCAAATAAAACATACTCTGCCTGAAGTTGAACACAACATCAGCGATGCTGCCGTCTCTGGTCTATGTTTCCCAGACCCGTCATTCTCGCTGGGTCTTACACAACCTGGACAGAACCCCATTACATCTGTTACTGATGTTGTGGAGGAGGTTGTCACTAGTTTCAATCAGGACGTCCCATCTAACCACGCGGACCATGATGACCTTGCGCCTCCAAATAGGAAAAGCAAACGTGCGAAGGTTGTCCCCAGGGCATTAGTGGGGGACTACCAGTGTGACAAACGTTTTCTAACCCGTGCCTGGGAAGCACATGTTACATCCATCTCTAGCAGTCCGAACAAGGATTATACAGCGAAATATGTTGCATTATCGGAGAAATGAATTCATCTTTGTCAGTGTACATACCCCTAGCTCAAAGTTTCAATAAACTTAGTCTCATGACATCTAATGTAATTTTTTTTGTTGCAGTGATATTAATATTGGTGACGTAGTCCTCGATAGCAGAGAGCTGACCTTAATTGTTGATCGGTCTTCCCACCTACCGGCGAAGGTACTTATGCCCATAATTATTAAGTCTCACTCCTAATCCTGTATCACATGCCTCTAATTTAACGCGCTACACTTCCTTTTTACAGATTCTTGACGTGCTTATACACCAAATGCGCTCGGTCTTTATGTCCAATGCTGACCAGTTACAAGCTAAAAACTGTGTCTTCCTCGACACAAAGTTTGTTGCTCTACTTGGTAAGACGTTTACTAAGTTTTCTAAATCAGTTAAGAAAGAATCTTTTCGCTTTCCACACGCACTATGCGCGGGGGTTGCCGGGGATGTGCTAACACATGAAGCCCCGCGTTTCTATTTTCCCTTCAACTTCGACAAAACACACTGGGTTGGTGTATGCGTTGACTGTTTCTCATGTCAAGTAATTGTGTTAGACTGCAATACTAGTCTTAGGACTGATGGGATGATTACAAAAGAATTGCGTCCCATTGCACAAATGTTTCCCTTTCTTCTGAGACAAGCCGGGAAACAAATGAACACGAAGGATTTGAAGACTTTCAGCATTGAGAGGCCTCGATCCGTCCCACAGAACCATGGGCAGTTTGACTCTGGCATAACAGCTACTCTTCTCATTGAAGCTCATGCAGTGGGTGGCGTCGACGTCTGCAAATGTATTACAGAGGATGTGCTTGACGTTGAAGCAGAAAGAATCGCAGTCATGATATACGAAGATAACATTGGTGTACTTTGAAGCAGCCTATCCAATCTTTTTTTACTTTCGGTTATCATTTTCATTGTTCCTGATGCTACTATGTTTGCTAATGTATTTGTCCTAAGATGTTAAGGACACTTTAAGTACCCGAGTCACTTTACATGTTATTTTTATCTTTGGTTTGTTACTGCCCTTTTTCACATTCAAATGTATCTGCGCTTTTATAGATGACCCGTCCTTAAGTTATACCATGCTACGACGACAAATTCTATACCAAACTTAGCATGAGTACACTGCTACCGGATCCCAGCTTCATATGCAACCACTTCCATTATTGTACAAAGTTAAGATACTAGTTCATAAGAAACAAGTCCATAGCATGCTACCAAACTTATAATGAACTTTTAGTTCTAGCTATCTACGACTTATCACGTTCAAATGTACTAACTTTTGCATGGATGGGCTGTTCCAAGCATAGCATGCTACAATTACACAAGTCCCTTTTAATAATTAGCATGAATGCGCTGTGAAACATGTCCAATAGCAGGCTAACACGAATACCAACAGATAAACATATTTCCCATTATCTTAAGACATTATCCTGCTTTAATTCTTCAAGATAATCTTCATGAGACAGTACTTCTTAAATGACCACGATTACCAGCGGCATTGCCATTTTTATGTTTTACATGCTACGAGAATTGTTTGTTTTCCTGATAAACTTCAAAGCCACGTTACCATGTCTTACAATGCATTTTCTTTGTTTTACATGTAAATAAATACTCGAAAAGTGATAATATAATTTTTAGCATGTCACGTATCTTAGTTACCAAAGGCAGAAGAAGATTTTATCGTGCTACAGTATACAATGTTAGACGTATGGGTCCGTAATGGGTTCTACATTCTAAAACAAACTTTTATCAAGTCACCCACCTCGTTTTAATTGCAATTTTTATTTTTACATGTAAAGAAGTGATAGTCAATTGTTAATATAGTCTATAGCATGTTACATAGCTGGTCTAAGACGACCGGAAAATTTTTAACCCGATACAGCATATAATGTTATTCGTACGGATACGTGATAATATAATTTTTAGCATGTGACGTTTCTTTTTACCAAAGCCAGGAGAAGATATTATCCTGCTACTGTATATAATGTTAGACGTATGGGTCCGTAATGGGTTCTACAATCTAAAACAAAACAAACTGTTATCATGCCACCTACCATGTTTTACATTGCAATTTTTTTATTTTTACAGATAATATATTTTATAGCATGTTACATAGCTGGTTTACATAAACCAAAAAAATTTTATCCCGCAACTCCATACAATGTTATGTACGGATACGTGACAGGTTATACAATGTATAACAAACTATTATCATGCTAACGTTCGTTCCTTTCCCATCAGCCCATTAACGGACAAGGGAAGCATATTTATAACATGCTACAATAAAATCTAAAGATAGTGGACCACAATAACTCTTCTAATGGGCCATACATAAACGTGCTATCTACGTGGTCCTTAAATTCCCCTTTCCTAACCACACATCTAGTCATTACCAAAACCCTAATTCCATCTCTTCTCTCAATTTACCGCAGCCGAACTCCGAGATGGACAAAAGCCACAGCTCCGCTTCAGATGCTACATCCGTAAACCTGTATGAACGAAGACAAATCCCAGCACCACGATGTCACTGTTCCCGCACCAGCAGCTTAAAGAAATCGTGGACAGACGCCAATCCTGGGCGCAGATTTTTCAGGTGTGAAGCTCATGGGTTCATAGGATGGGCGGACGAGGAAGGGCAATGTGTGTGGCAGAAGCTTAGCTTGATCGAGGCCCGTGACCAGATCCGCCGTCAGGCCGAAGAAATCAAAACCCTAGCCGAAAAAAACAAGGAACTTACTAATCAACTTGGCCGTTTGTCTGACGATTCCCACTCAGTCGCTCACCTGTCGGAGGCCCTAGCGTATAAAGAAGAAGCAATCAAAAACGTACAGCTTGAGCTACTGAAGACGGCTGAGAGAGAGAAGATGCTCCGGCAATTTGTTGCCATTTCGTGGTTCGGTGTCGCCGCCTTGACTGTAGTCATAGCCATTATCGCAAAGAAGTAAACCGATCAGTGTTCATCATGGTTTTTTAGTTTGTCGTTTTGCTTTTCAATCAAACTACGCTAGGGTTGGTATCTTTTTGTTGTCTGTGCCATGTCTTCGGAATTATCGAATCTCGTTTTTTTCGGTTGTTATGTTTTGTTGTTTTCAAGTATGTAAAATACGGTTCTAAATGTTTGATAATCCTATTTTGCAGTTGTGTTTGGAAATGTATTTTCACCAATCTAGTTTTGTTTCATTGCAAAACGTAATTGAATTCGGCAAATTGTTTGATCCTTGTTATCATTCATATCAAACCACATTAACATCAGAAAATTTTACTTTATCATTAACAAAAATAAAAAGTAAAGACAAAATTCAATGTTGCTGAACTTAGCAAACAAAGTAATATATGCACATGCTACATGAATCATTAGCACCCAGCAAAAATAGTGTTTCATGCTACAAACTCATATGCTCAAGATACACGTTTCTTGTATATTACGATCATTACAATGTTTTTCGTAGCTGCTCGTTGTGCTCTCTGTTTATGTTTGGATTTTTTTTTTTTTTGGGTTCTTTAGAGTGACGGACGTAGCAAGCTAATTCCATATCAGAGGCTAGTTTGCATTTGTCTGCCCGTTTTAACATGACTGTCATTGACCAACAGTATATTTTTTTGACATTTTGGCGACTTAGATATCACGAAAAATTTACAATTATGTAGCATGCTAAGAACTTGACATGAGTTCAAAAGCTTACATTACAGGATAACACAATCACTTCAGTCAACATAGATACTACATAATAACTTTCATAAAACTTAACAAAATAAAACGAATACAACGATACATCATAATAATCCCATAATACCAAAACACCATATATAAGACAGCGATACATCATAATTACTAAACAACCATGCAATAGAAATAGACTTATAATATTCCCATAACGAACACACCACTTTGCCATACATGCCGCTCCTCCGACACATCATATAGATTCTTTGCAGGTCGCCTTGTTGTGTCCCAACCGTTTGCACCTGCTACAAACCGTCTTGCACCTCATGCGCTTCATCTGGAAAAGAAAATTTTTGATCATTGGTTAGATCAATCGATATCTGGATAACTGTATAAGGTAATGAATTTTTTAAACTTACAATTTTTTCCCCTCGAGAAAAGAACCGTTGCTTCTTAGGTCGTCCTGGGGGGAGTCTCGTTGTTGGCGGGTACAGCTGCATGCCACCAAAATCAGTCACCAAGTCGGTCAACCCATCGTATCCTGGAACTGGTAATACACTTCCAGCATACGCGGCCCTTAGGTCATTATTCGTGTACGCACGTAACACCAATGTCTCCACGCTAACCTTTCCTTTTATAGCAGCAGCAATTGAATGTGAACAGGGAATAGCCAGCATTTGGAATTCATAGCAGCTACATATCCTTGTATTAAGATTGACATGAAAACTTGCCCCGTCTTTGTTTCGCACCTCATACTCCCCATTTGCTATAACAGTGACTTGGTAGCCACCCGTCTTCTCAAAATTATCTGTCACAATACCTGTTACCTTTCGTGTCAGTGCACCATTATTCTTCAGCGATGCTTCCCTTCTAGCAGCAAACCATTCAGTTAGCTTGCTACGAATGAAGTCAATCAGAGGTATCACCGGATACTCCCTTGCCTCACGGAGCACAGAATTCCAAGACTCTGCTAGATTGCTTGTCATGATATTATACCGATTCCCCGGAAAATGCGCCCTCGCCCAATGCTCGAACCCTATCTCCAGAAGATACTCCGCACAAGCCGGCTCTATAGCCTTAATCTCATTGAAAGTTGTGTAAAATTCCTGCATACGAAAAGTTCTTGCAGCCTTTGCTACAAGGTATTCTAAATGACGCGTCTTAAAGTTTGAACGTATGTTCCTCTTCAAATGGACCACGCAAATGCAGTGGCCAGCCGTTGGATAAACCTGCATTTTCATACACAATGTAATCAATTTATATGAGGACAACGCATGCAAACTTACTAAGGAAACGACTATACTAGGTAACATAGACGGTTATACATGTAATTACCTTGCTAATGCCTTTGTATATTGATGCATGCCTGTCTGATACAAACACCAACGACTCATTACCCTCCACAAATGATGATAGCCTTTGAAAAAACCACTCCCAGGATTGATCATTTTCGCTGTCTACAATGGCAAAAGCAAGCGGAAATATCTGGTAGTTGCCATCTTGTGCTGATGCAGTTAATAAACAGCCCGCATACTTGCCTTTTAAGTGAGTCCCATCGACTACCACCACTTTCCGCATAAACTCATAACCTTGTATACAAGCACCAAAAGCAACAAACATATATTTGAAACGATGGCCACCCTCCTCAACCGTCTCGGTATGGAGCTCTGCTATTGTTCCTGGATTTGCGGATACCAGTTTCTGTAGATAGTCGGGAAGTTGCTGGTACGATGCGTGGGTTGTGCCTTTCGCTTTATCAATGGCCAGATCTCTTGAACGCCATGCCTTCCAATATGATATATTTACATCGTGGTCACCGCGCATCATCTGCCTTATTTCACGTGGTTTTGGCCCTCCAGAAGCGCCACCAAATTTGCTTCTCATGAGCTCACCTATAACCGAGCATGTCGCTTGACTCTGATAGCCGCCACGTTCATCTACTGAACAAGAATGCTCAGAGATAACCTTCCGTATCTCGAAAACCTCAGCATCCCTTAGTTTCACCGCATACACACGCCAAGAACACGATGAACTGCAGCATCTAAGGACCATTAACCCTGGCTCAGACTTGGTACTTCTGTATCGAAATTTCTTGCTCAGTGCATATAGAGCCATATGCTGTTTGAATGCCTCTCTTGTCCTGAACATCATTCCAACTTCAATCTCACCGCCATAGTCTCCTATTTCACCTAGATCAAAATTCGTTAAAATATTAGCAAGTCTAACTGAAAAACACAACAACTTTAGGTATACATTGTAATACATACGGTGATCTTTGTTAACTGTCATGCTAACTGAAAAAAATTAAAAGACAAGTGCATGGGTATACTGTACCCCGAATTTCAAGTAATGCTGGGCATCCAACCAATATCAAAAAAATATATATTATAATGATAAGAAAAATATTTTCATATGGTACAAATGTCACGTAATGCTACAACGTGTTTTCACCATCCACACATAAAGGGCTTCATCAATGCCAATAAAAATATTATCAGGCTACAAAGTAAACGGCTATACATATGGTTACGTAATGGGTTTCACTCCCCTAAAACAAGAAAACTACAATGTCAAAGTTTATCTATCAGCCCAATACGACATGAAAAAGCTAGTCGTTAACAAGACACCATATTAAAACAACAATAATCACCGCCGCTTTTTATATTCTCTTCTAACTAACTCATTTGACTTACAATGACAATTGAGAAATATATAAATTCGTACTCTCAAACAAGGGATTATGCCTATTTTAACCAGTTTTTCAGTTGTTACTATAGTGGTTTGACAATAAGCCCATAATTTAATACGTAAATGTTACAATCTTTCGTTAACACTCCAAAATAGTGAAACATCATGTTATAATCCACTCCTTAGCAGCACATATAATGAAAATAAGATGATATCATTCAAGCTCGGTCACTCGATATTTAGCCTCGAAAAGCTAACCAGACAGGCTAAGATATCAAATAACCTAACAATGAAGACAGACACCATTACAGACTCCGACTGACACCAACGGTTCTAAGTGTTGTTAGCAGACAAACACAACACAAAATTCGCTACAACGACCATTTTAAACCGCACCGGATAAAACTAGACATATTTATGCTATCTTCCACGACCGGTAAAACAATGCATAACCTATTTGAAAACGTAGTATCAGGCTATCCCATGCAATTTACCGATCGTTGGAAGTGCAAACCCCCGCAAACTGACACTTTATTAGTTCAAAAGATAAAGTAAAAAACCAACAACACACACGCGATATCTGCATGATTCACCACCCACCCTCAGTGCTGCTCCCTTCAGATGACGTTTCTTTACCCTTTTTGCTGACAACGGTTTTGCTAGTCCCGACTCCTTGCTCGTTACATGTAATAGCTAGCTGCATCATTGATGGTAGGTTCGTAGCATCCGTTGCGGAGGCCTGTGGCTCTGTGTTGGTCACCACAACTGTTCCAAACGGAACTGAGTCAATTGCTCCTCCGGTCACAGCACCTGCATACCCTTTATATTAATTTTCATATTTAAATAAATATATATTTAACACCTTTTATCTCTTTCTGCGGAATTTCTCACCTGTCTGAACATGTAGATGCACGTTTGGATCATTTGCTGCCATCACATTTACTTCCTCTTCCATGCAATCGTGAACATTTGGTGCAAACACCTCACCAGTTGAACCAGTGCAAGATCCGCCGTCATCTCCCAGCACAACAGCGTTCGCGGCGACAGTGACGCTGTTTATGTTATCTTGAC
Organism: Eruca vesicaria subsp. sativa; assembly: GCA_932364175.1. Classification (NCBI taxonomy): domain Eukaryota; kingdom Viridiplantae; phylum Streptophyta; class Magnoliopsida; order Brassicales; family Brassicaceae; genus Eruca; species Eruca vesicaria. Next base: position 24,018 of record CAKOAT010191821.1, on the reverse strand, counting down.
CTACTATACTATCACAAAACACCACACCAACATTACGACCATCGGTTGGTGGAGGCACAACTCCTCCAACAGGGCAAACTTCACTACTACCAGCCACCCCTTTCTTCCCCCCGTTATCTATCCCATTGGAACTGGACCCATTGTTGTTTGTTTGCCCTTGATAGCTCACCAAGTCCATTCCAACATCCCAAAATACGGGGGGAGCATCCTGCTGCGTCATAGGGTCAGCGACAACGTTGGCAGTTCCTGTGTGCACAAGTCAATACATTTCTATTTAGTTTCCAGTTGTACAACGGATACCAACTTACTAACAAAACAAACCTTATATTTACATTGCTTGGTATGTAAGATTTTTATAGTAAAAGACATATATATATACGTTTGTTACTATATATACATTTTTTTAGGCGTGTATACTTTGTTACTAACCATTCACATTAGCCCCCGTGGTGTCCTCAACCATTTCGTTATCGTCGTCATCAAGTTCGATTATCTCCCTCGGAGGTTGGTTGGCACGATTATCTTCAGCTATACAGATGTCAGCAAAAGCCATTTCAAAAGAAACCCTGTGGAACACCAGCATCTGTTCCTCTGTGAAAATCTGATTCATCACGTGTTCCGTTGTAGCCGCACGATCTCCAAAGACAAGACCTGAAGCAAATAAAACGGTTCAGATTATATATAATCAATAAAAACGAAGAAAACTTTTTTTTATTAACTGTTCTTACAAAGCACTTACGTTCATACGCCATTCTCGAGCTGTCGTTTGCGCTAGCATCAAATATATAGGCTGTCGGACCAACAGTGAAATTAGTACGGCACAGAAACTGGTACTCAGCAACGCTTTTAGGTCCCACAGTCACTAGTATTGCTAGGTCATCCAACCAGGGTCGGGAGTGTAACAGCATGCACAGATCAGAGGTGTTGGAAATAGTCATCGGAGGGGTTCTGAAACCTTGCTGGCCGAGCATCCAAGCCGGAAGCCGGTATGTAACTACTAGAGGAGTAGTTTGCCTTAGGGAATAGCGTCGCCTTATGATCATGTCAAGGGTTTCAAACCTTGTGCCCCTAGGGATCGTCATCATGAATCCGAAATCTGTAGGATCTGCCATGAAATCCCACTCTTGCGCAGCATTCTTCTTCCACTCTCCTTGCCACAGACGTATCGAGCGAACCATTTTCTGAAGAATAAAAGCAGAAAACAAACGCAAAACTTATTAGTGACTGCATCGAGTACCAAATCATTGCTATTAATTACGTTTGCATCGCTGCAATTAATTTCCAAGACAGTACATGCATATCATAAAATCAGTTGTCTACAATCATCAAAATTTATGGCTAATAAAAGATCCTAAGTTATCTAAAGAACAAGAGTTAATGCAGCAGTACGAACATTCTCTGCTAGAAAAATCGTTACATTTATATCGCTAATTAGTACCTTCCAAAGCAGACAAAAAAAACTGTAATCAGAATTTCTCTCAGAACTTATTTAATGTGTTTGCTGTGATAAGTTACTCGTCGATTGCCTCCCTTTTATAGCCACAGCTCAACTTGTCATTCTCTCTCTCTAAAATACATTGCATGCAGACGATCGTTCTCTCCCCTTGAGATAATACTCTTCATGCAGCGCATGATGTCAGACATGCTCGACATCTGATTGGCCAAAGCCACCTCTAGCATGTCACGTGTTTCGAATGGGGGGTTTTATTCTTCCTAATCATTACGGAACACCCAGTTGCCTTGCAAAAACCCTTTAGCTTCCTAACCTACCTACGATTTCCGTTGTATCACGCAAACAAAGGGCAATGTTGTCATTTCTCTTCTACTACCTTCTGCACGAGGCCCACAACAATTCTGCCTTGGGTACTTACCTAATTTGTCAATTGTTTATGGATTTTGGCCCAATTTGCTCTAAAAGATTCTCCTCTTTTTTGAAGTTTTTATTATACTGAGTAGTGACTGACCCAAACTTGTTAATTTTGACATTATTCTGCTCGAATCAAAGGCTGTAACCAAAGACGATCATATAAGTTTTGGGAATTATTACAAACAAGAAAAAAAACAAAGAAAGCATGATGGATTCAAGCGTTTTCTTGTCAGGCCATGACGTTTCACTTTCAAGCTCGATCCAAAACCTCTATTTTTTTTTTATTTTTTTTTTTTTCAAAACCTCTATTTTCTTTCTAGAAACATACGGTTTTACCATTTTTCAACCCAGTATAGTTCATTTCTTTGGAAATTTTTTTTCTGGTACGAAATAGTTTCTGATATTTTGACTTTATGTACAGTTAGTCTTGAATATAAATAAAAGAAACTGCTTCATTCTCTGACATTTAATCTTTTCACCATCTCAGCAACAATAAGAGGATAACATCTTTGCTCTGTTCTTTTTTCTGTTCGCTATTTAATGTTCTTTATGCTTCTCCTAGAAGGTCATCCATGTTTTGATTTAGGTTCTTGATCAAAGAGCAGTCTCCCGTCTTATAGTTATTGTTGGTTGTACGAGACACACAGGTAACTTGATCAGTTTCAGAGATCAAAAAGCAACAACACTTTTAATTCTTCCATGCCTGGAACTGAATTAAAACGAATGCTCGAGATGAGTTGTTCACCAATACGGAGGCTTGTACCAACTGTTTCCCGACTTTTGTAATTAAAAAAAAGCGCATCATCCAACTTGATAATACTTTTTAAACATAGTCAAAGTTTGCTGGTTTATTAAAATACAGAGAAAAGAGTTTCTTGAGTGAGCTGCACAAAAGATGAAGCTAGAAGGTCTTTCGACTCAGCTCTTATGCAAACAGATCAGCTGCCAGCCTGCCACATAGCTTGAGAAGCTGAACCAATCGAGCCTCAGCTGAAACAGATCCGTTGAAAATTTTTCACATTAAACTTCATAAATTCAGCTGGAAATAATAATCTTAAAATGAACGTGTATATACACTCGTTTATTCAGCTTTAATGCAGTTGTCTTGACCTCTTATTCCTCAAGCAATGATAAATTTTTATTGAAATAAAAATGAACATTTTTGCAAACATATGATATGAGAACTATTCGTCAGTAGAGATTGCAGGACAAGTAGGGTTGCAAATAGGCGACGGGCAGTCTATCTTCTGGAATGCACTCCGACCATAAAACCAGTTTCCTACTGCTTGTGAAATTTTCTGCACAAAAAAACATTAAATACGAAATTAAAAGCATAATTAAGATTAGAACACAAACGTTAGAAGTTTTAATTATGTTTTATTACCGAATTGGCGACTTGGGGACCTTTGGCACCGGACCAAGAGGCGGCGCTTCCGCCTTGGCAATGAGCGTGACACGAGTCTAAGAACAGTCCTCTCGACGGAGTAGAATGAACCGGAGACAATGCACGCATCATCTGATCCCTAAACCCTGACATGCTTAAACCAACCCGGTTTAGTCTATTACCAAGCCAAATCAACTTGTTTCAAAATGAACCGAAACTTTTGATACCTAAACCATACCAAATCAGTTCAAACTAGATTCGGTTTACAGCAATGACTGACTAATTTTGTAAAGCAATTGTACTTCTTGTTGTTCCACCCATTATAAACCGGAAATTGAATAATTCGGTATGGTTGTGGAAATTACCTTGGACGGTTTTGAGCTGAGCCGCCGTACATTTCTTAAGATCAAGCTTACAGTTCTTCCACTCCTTACGCTTATCAACAGCAGTTGGAGCCAAAACATTCTTGATCTGAAATAGTTACAATATTAATTAATGAATATATGTTTTGATCTATGTTCTTAGTATATGATTGATCAGACCTGCCAGGAATCGAAGGCGGCATTAATGACAAAGAGTGGTGTTCGCATGGACGGAACAACGTTTTGTGGGAAGAAACACTGCAAACACGATAAAAAAAAAAAGTCGTTAACATTGTTCCATATATGTTTGTACGCAAAAGTTAATGCCTGCGCGGCCAATGATGATAATTTAGTATACGTACGAGTTCTGGTTTCATTTTTGAAGTGCATGAAACAGGAAGACTCTTTGCAGATCCCTACAAAATGATTTAAGCAAGACAGACTTAATGATATGTCCTCATGATTTATGAGGATTGTACAATAGTGACTAGTGAGATACTAAATGATAGGAGAGAAATTGTACGTGGAGTGCGACGACTTTACTGTAATACGTTTGGATGTATGATCCTCCTGAGATATCCTTACTGTTTCATAAAATCGAATAAAATGATCAATAAATAGTTCCATTGGCTGATGTCTACAAGATTATGATTCTAGATTGCGTTGAAGATGAACATCTGGTTTACAGTTTGGTTTTGGTTCGGTTTGTATTTTAGGGATCTTGGGGCAGTCCTTAACCTTATAATGTAAGTTCACGTACCCGTGAATAAAGTAACCGGCGTCAGAAACACATTTGACTCTAGCAGTTGGGGGAAGTATGGCTCGGAACGTGTCACAGTGTAGAATCGCGGCCAATGCTCCGGCTGAACAACCGGAGAGTATCGCCTGAAAGGTTTTATCAAACTCACTAAATTAGTAAGATAATTAATTTGATATAAAAGAAAAGGATATGTCAAAATATAATCTATAATACGTTTTGGGCGTTTTTCATTCCTTTAGCCATAAGATCATCAATCACTGCACGCCAAACTCGTGCACCTCGGAAGAAAAGCTTATTCGCCTGATCAATATTCGATATTGAATATGACAATGAAAATATAAAAAAAGATACACAAACCAAAAATATTCGTAAATATCATAATTTAGTGACTAAATTAATTACCGGATTAACGGCTTCGACATTGCCGGTGAAAGATGATCCATCGCAATAACGTACTTTGATTCTATTCCAATTGTAAAAATCTGAAGATATAAAAAATGAAGTACAGATTTCAACACCATTGATTTTCATCAACTCTCTGAAAAAGTAATCTTTTCGAAAATTGAATTTTTGTTAAAAGAAATTAGCTTAGACCTGGATTAGTGTTTTGCTTGCCGCCCAAGATACCGGAGAAACCAAAGTCTTTGTTCATGAATTTGGACGAACCCTTCATTGTATTCTTACGCGCACTACATGACTCTACGTCCGTACACCATCCGCCTCCCTATCGCATAACAACATTTACACACCTAATTTAAGTCGATTCAACTTTAAATTAATTTCTACTCTATGTTTTGGAAATTATCACTTCCAGTGAATCAATTAAAAAGCATTGGATCTGATTAGTAACGATTTCACAGCAATACAGAACTACGAATGGTATTCAATCATTTAATTAGCCCAACATTATTAGTACAATACAACTAGTAATGATTCTTACTACTAATCGGAACCTATTCTTAGTTACCTCCATATGAACAATCCAGTTGTTAACCCCCGAACCAAACCCTTTCTCGAAATGATAAGCCGGTGCACTCCCATCCAAACACACTACAAAAACATCGGAAAATAATAATTCTATATTCTCAAAAACATGATTAATCAATTATCCGAGGTAATTCAATGAAATTTATATGAATAAATACCAACTCTTTATTAAATAAACATACTACCTGCTCCCCTGGCAACGGCGCTTTGAAGATAAGTGATAGGAACGGCTCCGGTTCCGATCACCACCACTGCCAAGACTAGCAGACTTGACCAACATTGCTTAAGCTTCTCCATTCTATATCAATATTTTAAAAATATATAAACAACCTTACAATTCAGTTAGAATTTATAACAAATTATATTTTATTCTTGTTTATATAATAGTAGTGGCTTTCTGAAGAATCTCAGAGGGACAGAGAAAATTATTGCAGATCTATTTGATGTAATACGTTTTTTTTTTTTAATAATTATTAATTATTAATTAATTAATTAATATTCAAATAGATCTGCAATAATTTTATTAACGCATATAAATATATTTGAATTATAGAAATAAAATTATTTAATTTAATATTTCCTCAAAAAAACTAAAAGAAAATTTATTTGACTTATAAAAACGTAAAGAAATATTTATTTATTTTATTAAAATAGAAGTGAATTTAGTTTAAATTATTTGGAATAAAACATTTTATTTTTAAGAGATAGATTTATTATATACATAAACATAATAATTGATATTTTAATTATAAATATATTCATAAAATAGTTAATTAATTAAGATTACTAATTGGAGAATATGTTATATCATTTTAAATGGTTTAGTATATAACCACAATATGAGCAACTAAAAACTTACATATTATTAAAAATTGTCTATCATCATAAACTTAATACAGAAGAAATCGAAAAAAAACATCCATATAAATGCATATTTTTGCAACCATTACATTCTTGTGCTATTAAAAATTTCATCTGTTTATTCTACTAAGCTAAACACATGTGTGAGTGTATGGATCAAGCTCTGGTTACCTTTTAAAAAATTGATTTAAATAAATAAAAGAACTAATTAAAAACCATTAATCCCCAAAAGTCTTACAAATTTTTAAGACTTCACTTATGATTGACACGTAAAAAAAAATTCACATAAATGACTTTGAATTAATATATAGTAGGATTTTTACCTGTATTGTGAAAAGGCTATCTAGTAGAAAAACCTAATATTTGAATTATAGTATTTTATTCGAAATATGAATTTTCAGTTTATAATAGTTGGAGTTCTTTGGGTTTTAGATCTTAGTGTTCTATAGTAGAAATTAACTAATATGTTTGTTCTACCGGTCTTATATTTATAAATATTTTGCATGTTTAATGAAACAATCCACATAAAACTACAATCATAAAAATTTCACTCGTGAAATCATCCACCATAAATTATATAATATAAACACTAGATAATTTTTACTATTATTTTATCATGTGGATATATATATATATATATATATATATATATATATATATATATATATATATATATATATATATATATATATATATATATATTTATCTAAATTAGTATTATAATTTAGTCGAACCGAACACTCGAACTGATTGCCCAAACCCGCAGGCCTGCATGTGATCTTTGTTCGTCTGGTTTACAGATTAGGTCTTGGTAAATTTTTGATTGAAAACTCTCTTATGCAATGCCGGCCACGAGATGGCTAGGTTTGGACCCTCTCGAGCAATCTAGTGAGGTAAAGCCACGCTTTCAGAATGAACCGCGTTAAAAAGGTTAATTTATGGTTCTCTTTTTGGTAAAGCTCCAGGCTTTGTTGTACCACCATTTTTCTGGCTCATTGCCGTGGTATTGAATCCATATTCAGTCGACATTTGTAATATAATAAAGATGAAGAGAGGATCGGAGAATTTTGTATTATTAATCAAGAGTAAACAAGCTCGATCAATTACAAGAACTAGAGATGCTTGTCTATACAAAATGTCTAAACAAGTATCTCTCTAATTTTGGTCTCTAGTCGTCTTGGACGAGCTCGTCTAGTGATCGAGGTCGTGAAAGACTTTGGTAGTGATTGAAGAGGCGATGCTCTTTTCTGTATGTTTCTGTACTTTTCTGATCTCCTATCAATGATTCTGACGGCCTTTATTTATAGTAAAGTACGTTTTGTCATGACTGAGAAAGAGCCCATGTAATCTACTATGCAAGTAAAACTCTTGATGATACTCAAATGAAGTATGCCACGACTGAGAAAGAGTTTCTTGCTATAGTGTTTGCCTTTGAGAAATTCAGAAGCTACTTGGTAGGCTCTAAGGTGATTCTGTACACTGATCATACGGCATAGAGACACCTTTTGGCCAATAAAAATGCTAAACCAGAAATATTGAGGTGGATTCTGCTGTTACATGAGTTTGATCTTGAGATCAAGGATAAGCCTAGATTTGAGAATTGTGTAGACGATCATCTGTCCCGATTGAGAGTTGATTGTGACATCCTTATTGATGAAGATCTTCCTGAAGAGCAGATAATGGTTATCAAAGCAGTTGATCTAGCTTTTGAGACCGGAGAAAGGTTAGAGAGCGCCAAGGCATTGGAAGAAAAATTTCCTTCGTATGCAGATTTGGTGAATTACTTAGCCTCTGGAAAGAAACCGATGGGACTTGAAGGATATCATAGGAAGAAGTTTTTCAAAGATGTCAAGAGATTCTATAAAATGTGCAAGGATCAGCTTTACAGAAGAGTTGTAGCTGAAGAAGAAATTGAAGGCATCCTTTCACACTGTCATGGTTCATCTTGTGACGGTCACTTTGCTACATTCAAGACAACAGCAAAAGTTCTTCAAACCGGATTTTGGTGGCCTCACATGTTCAAGGACACCCAAGAGTTTGTGTCCAAATGTGACTCGTGTCAAAGACGAGGTAATATTACCAAGAGGAATGAGATGCCCCAAAACCCAATTCTTGAAGTTGAGGTATTTGATGTATGGGGTATTAATTTTGGGTCCATCTCCCATGTCTTTTGGGAACAAATACATCTTGGTGGCTGTGGATTACGTAACTAGATGGGTGGAGGCCATTTCTAGTCCAACCAACAATGTTAGAGTCGTCATCAAGATGTTCAAGAGCACAAAATTTTCAAGATTTGGAGTCCCAAGAGTTGTGATCAGTGACAGAGGATCTCACTTCATCAATAAGATCTTCGAAAACTTGCTGAAAAAGAATGGGGTTAAACATAAGGTTTCAACATCTTACCACCCTCAAACTAGTGGACATGTTGAAATATCCAACATGGAGATTAAGGTCATCTTAGAGAAAACCGTGGGAACAATGAGAAAGGACTGATCTGTGAAGTTAGATGATGCACTCTGGACATATAGGATGGCCTTCAAGACACCACTTAGAACAACCCCTTTCAATCTTATCTATGGGAAGTCTTGCCACCTCCCAGTTGAGCTTGAATACAAAGCCTTATGGGCAATCAAGCTCCTGAACTTTGACATCAAAACTGCCAAAGAGAAGAGGTTGATCCAACTGCATGAGCTAGATGAAATCAGGCTTGACGCCTTTGAAAACTCTAGGATATACAAGGAAAAGACCAAAGCATTCCATGATAAAAAGATCTTGACGAGAGAATTCAGAGCTGGTGACCAAGTGCGATTGTTTAATTCCGGTTGAAGCTATTTCCCGGAAAACTCAAGTCAAGGTGGTAGGACCCTTTCAGATCAAAGAAGTCAGACCTTATGGAGCTGTTGTGCTATGGAACAAGACTGGTGGTGATTTCACAGTGAATGGTCAGAGGTTAAAGCTATACATGGCAACAAAAGAAGAGAATCAAGGAATCTCAATTCCTCTCTCTGACCCAACTCCAGCCTAAAAATCAAAACGGAAATCAAGCTTAGAGACTTAAAACAAGCGCACTTGGGAGGCAATCCCATGTTATCCTTTGTATATATTTATTTATTTTATTCTATTGTTTTGCTTAAGGTTTATGGATAGATGAAGTAGGTCAACCAACAAGTTTGGGAGAGTTCCACATCTACTCTACAGGGTCAATCAAATTGCCAAAAAGTCAACAAAAGCTTTGATTTTGTCTCTCTTCTGCCTCCAACAAACCGCAGTGTAAGTGTTCTTCCAACCATGTACATTTCAGTCTTTATTTTTATCTTTCTCTTTAGGTCTTTCCTTCATCACACAAGGGACTGTGAAGTAAGTATGGGTGGAGATATGCTATCTTACATTTTTCTTTGTTTTCTGAGAGTCTCATGCATCACATTGTTAATATTTATTGCATAGAAAACCCATAAAAATTTAAAATTTTTGAAAAAACCAAAAACCAAAACCCATAGTCTCATGCATCACATTGTACTACCGAGGCAAAGGCACGTGCTGGCTTCGCTGATACTGACGGGATCCAAAGGTCCTCCCCATACCTTGACATCATAACCCGAATATATCTTCTACCTGATTCCTAAAAGCAATAAGCTATGCGCTGCTGAGATAATGTTCCACACATAAGATAGACAGTTAACAAAGATGGTTGCAAAGACAAACTTGTTCTGTAATATCTTCCTTTCAGAACTCTAGCCACCAGAGAGTCAGGGAATTGAACTAGTCTCCATAATTGTTTCGCTAGTAGAGCCAAATTAAACTTGTGAATCATCTGAAAGCCAATCTGCCATCCTATCTCGGTAAACAGAGTTTCTCCCATTTTGCCCAGTGGATACCTCTTTTCGGAGGATTCGAACTCCACCAGAACTGTGCAATAGCACTTGCAAGATTTTCACATATATCCAACGGGAGCAGAAAAGTAGACATAACATATGTGGGAAGGACTAACAAAACATATTTAATCAGAACTTCATTTCCTCCTTTGATAGCCATCTTCATGTCCATCCATTCATCCTATGCATTAATTTTTCTTTGAGAAAAGCAAATAGTTTGCATTTAGATTCACTGATGTCTTATAGAATTCCAAGATAAGTCTCCATTCCTCCTTCATTCTGGATTCCTAATGCATCCTTAATCTGCTGTCTGACATCTGCCCCAATCCTTTTTACCAAAGAGCAAAGAGGATTTGTCAAAATTGATACATTGACTTGATGCTTGTCCATATTTCCTGACTACTTTCATCACTTCTTCACATTCACAGGGCTCCGCCTTTAAGCAGATAAGACTATCATCAGTAAAGAGAAGGTGGGATACCGAGGGGTACGCATGTGTTATGCGCATTTTTGTTATCTTCTCTTGGTTCTCTGCATGATTAAGAAGGCTAACGAACACTTCCGTGCATAGAATAAAAATGAAAGGAGACAAAGAATCTCCTTGTCGTAGACCTCTCTTCAGAAAAATGTTTCCTCTTGGTTTTCCATTCATAAGTACCTTATATTTGTCCGAGCTTACACATCACATTATCCAGGTGAACCAAGTTTCTGAGAAACCCATTTTACGCATCGCAGCTTCAATAAAAGATCATTACATCATGTCATAAGTTTTGCTCATATCTGTTTTGATGGCCATCTTTTCATTTTGTCCACTTGGTTTGGTTCTTAGGGCGTGAAACCTTTCCTAGGCAATCATTACGCTGTCTGATATCTATCTTCCAGTAACAAAGGCTGATTGGGTTTCAGAAATCAAGTTTGGTAAAAAAAAAAATTTATCTCTTAATCTTAAAAATTATTTTATGACTGACATTGTTTAGGCTTATGGGCCAGAAGATTATGGTTCTTATATGGTGTGGATTGATAAGATCAATAGTATTCCAACTGGAAGATTATAGCTATTATCTTCACATTCATACCTAAAAATATCGTCTTTTCTTTGTTAAAGAGTTTACAAAAAAATAAAAAGATTGTGGTTATTATAAGGTATAACATTTGGACTGATATAATCAATAAGTTTGACTTGATCATATATGTGGTATTGCGTGATATGTGTTCAATAATTCTATTATTATCACTACAGAGACAAAACTAATAGTACAAGATGTGGTTTTGGATTCAGGGAATTTCCTGAGTTTTTTTTTTTTTTTAATTTCCTGATTTAAAAAAAAAAAAAATTATTCTACTGTTCTACAATCTTGATGGAAATCTACGACATTGTAATTTAGCAAAGAACCTAAATTTATATTTAACAAACTTAATAATATATTCCATTTTTTTATAAGATACCACTAATCCACACTTTTAAACATCCATCATTCATGTGCGTATTTTATCAAAAAATGTTGTGCTTTTTTTCTCAGACAACCTTCATTTTCTTGATCAGAGTTAATTAGTCCATTATTCATGATGTATAGAGACTAAACATAAACCATTGAAGACTATTGTATTGTATTAGTCCCTTTTGTTAACAACATATCTGTTTGCTAGTATTAGCTTATTACGTGTTGTCATTTTGAGATTTCACACCATTTTGTCTCTCATGGCGGAAGAGAATTAAACATTAGTGAACTTCGACACATCAATTCCCAAAATAACTTCCGATCACCTTAAGTGATAAGATAGTTTGTTTAATTTGCAGGCTTCTTGAGGCATAAATGGGTTATTTTGTGATAACTAACAAGACTAGAACCAAACATATCATTTTTCTTTTGTTTATAATATCGTAATGAATTCCAGGAAATGATAAGGTCTGTGAACAGATCAAATTGCAGAACTATAACCAAAAATTTGATAAAAGAAATTTAATAAAAGTGGAATCCACAAATATGAAGCTTACCTTATGAAATGGAGTCCTTTACTTAACATATTTCACCAAAAAAGGGAGTCCTTTAACTTCTTCTTTGATTAGAGAGAGTTTTTTTCATAAAAAAATTGTTGGTTTTATGAAATGGATACAGAGGAAGATGAAAGAGATAGATTTAAAAGTCCATGGAAGCCAGCCATTGTTGTCGTTTTCATTATATAAATAGATCCACATGTTACAACTATTTGTTACTTTTTAGTTTGCTTTCTTTATACTTTTGCTTTAATTTGCATAAAGGTTTCCTTAGTATGACACACTTGTGAATGGCATAGCGTGCGTTTAAGTAGATTCTCCAAGTTATAATATACAACGTCAAGAAGCTACGTTGTTAAATTAATAATTAATCATGTTTTACTACTATTATTTTAATATTATCAGAATTGATAGATCAGTGTAATTTCTAAGTAATTTCAGAAAATATGTGATGATTAACTTGCATAACTGGTTAAGTTTATGTATTTGGAATAATATATTTTATTATAACTATATGTATATTTTTAGAAAATTTGGTTTGTATTAAATTCGATTCAACAACCAACTAACAAAGAAAAAAGGAAACTATTCTCGATTAGATTTCTTGTTAGACCTTGAAAATACTTATTATGCAAACACATTTAGATATTCAGCTACCTAAGGTATCAATTTTAAATTTCAGAAAGGTATAGTATCAATTGTATTGTTTTTTTTTTTTTTTGCTTAATATCAGTTGTATTGTTGCGTAACAGTTATGAAGGTATCATTGTATGCGTCTTTTTCATCTAAACTTTTCATATTCAGTTACAATATTTCATCTTTGTAAGTTATTTATCGCTGAACACCATTAAATTAGATAGAAAATATGGTAAGGTAACAAATTTTAAAAGCCAGTGCACTGAACTAGTCGCTGCGCAACAACAGCCAAAAATACTTCAGAGCTTTTTGGTAAAGTAACAAAATTTAAAAGTTAGACCTCTCTATTTTAACTCTATATATTATATACAAGTATCATATACTGTAAAGTAACGAGTATCATATACTGTTAATTTACATAGTGAAGATAATAATAAGAATTAATAGTTTTTAACTAAGCTAACTAGATAATATCTCTGTTGAACTCTCAATCGAGTTTCTCTTCTGTTTATAGGGGAGAATCTGGGGAGAATGATCGATCCGAGACCGTGTCAACAGTGCAAGATTGAAACAAACAGCATAATGGCATATGGGTTTTACATGAAGCATAAAAGCACGAAAACTCACATTCAATCGTAGCAATAAGAAAAATTATATACCTCCCGATCATTTTGAGATAGGATTGCAAAAAGAAGCAAGAAAATTTGTCAAGAACATAATAGGTTGGAGCATATATGTCATGACCCAAACCCACCAAATTCAGAGCTTCTAGTCCAATCCTAAATCTCATTCGAAATTGTCCAAGGTACTTAATATAAAAGCCATTTTCTTCCCCAAAAACACTTCATTTTATGCAAGTTAAGAGAAGTTTTAGAGAGAGAATTGAGAGAGTGTTTGGTTTTGTAGAGAGAGAGTCGCCGGAGCACTTCGCCGGAGAAACCACACGCCGTGATCACGTCCAGCTCGTCACCACTGACCCCCAGCCTAGGTAACAACCGCGAAACCCCCCCTAAAACCATGAGCTTTAAGTTAGTTTTGTCCGTTTAGTAAATCGACCATAACTTCCTAACCGTTGAGAATCTGTTGCATGCAAGGCCATCATCGTGTTCTACTCGTCGAGACGAAGCCGTAGACCTCGACCACGTCGCAATCGGAGCCCGGAGCCGCCGTCAGGCACCCCCGCAAATTCCCCCTTCGTGCGCGTGTGTAAACCACGCGCCGCGCCACCACCGCGGGTAACCGTCGGTAAGCCGCCGTCCATCTCACCGGAGCCAGTGACTCGCCGGCGACTCGGTCAACTCAGCCGAGTTGACTCGGTCAACCGGTTTAGGCTGGTCAATTCTGGTTAGTTGTTGGGTTAGTTAAACCGGCGGTTAAAATTAATTAGAAATCGGTTAGGATAAACCGGTTAATTTTATTAATTGATTTTCGGTTAAGGATAAACCGAACTGAAATCGATTTGGTTTTGGTTCAATTGAATTCAAAATCGGTTAAGGTCAAACTGATTGGTTAAGTCAAATTGATTTCTGGTCAAGGGTTGATCGGGTTGACTTTGACCTGCGAGTTGACTTTTCTGTAATTGCCCGTTTTCGCCCGTTCGAAGGTCAATCTGACTTGGAATTTCGATCTAATTTCAAATTTGGGATCTATTTGAGCAGCTGGAGTTCATAGATACCACTTTTCCCCAGTTGCTAAGGTAAGGGTCTACTTCCGAACGATTCGTACCGACTTAGAACTTTAAATAAATATAATTTATTTATATTGTGTTCCGTCTGCGTGAAATCGAGTCTATCATTGCTTGTTTAGTTAATTAGGTTGTTTGCTTAAAACGGAATTAGGGAATTAGAGGATTCAACATTGATTGCTTCGCTTAATGTAATCATTTAGTTAGGATTGCTTGGGACGGGTACAGAGACGTAATTCGGTATGGCCGGGTGTTTGTGGGATACAGACAGCTGCAGTCGACCGGCTGGGTCGTAGTTCGTTTAGTCGATAAATCGTCTTCGGGCGGTGTTACTGGGCACTATCCCAGCATTTTGGCTTGTTAGTGGGCAGCAGGTGTGTGACTCGCTAGGACCATTGTTTGTTTGCTTAGGTACTTTAGGTACCGTGTTTGACATGCATTAGAATTAATTTATATTTATTCGGAGTGCTATGTCCGGGTCTACGGACTTCGGGATAGCATCCCATACCTCACTGAGCGACTCCCCTGTTGCTCACCCCTCTTTCTTCCCCTTGTAGGTGAGACCGATCAGCAGGAGTGATCATATCGGACCGGTGCTATTGGGCTTTTGGGTTTCTATAGTATTCTATCTTATCTTATTGTATTTTATTGTTATTGGGCTTATAAGCTTTTGAACTTTTATCGCTTATGTTATTTCATACTTCGGACTTTCGGTTTATGTGGTTGACGTTATTACAGATGTTGTTTATCGGGCCTTGGGCCGTTTTATGTATTGGACTTATGTGAGACGAAATATGTTGACTTTTAAGTATTATTATTAAGTCCGATGTTTTTTAGTAATTATTATTAATTATATTATTTTTGAGAGATCGGGTGTTACAATTTTTGGTATCAGAGCGAAGTTCCGTCCCGGCTCCGACCCGAGATGGAGATTCGTGGAGACTTCGGTTTTAATGAGATTTTGATGATTTCTGAAAATTATTTTCGGGATTTGGGATATCTTCAAAGTAAAATCAATAGCACCATTATGTCTGGTATCACTTCTTTAACCCCTTTGATTTTGGTATTCGATAGAAGTTAATTGTTTTGTTTCCCTTTCAGATGTCGAGGAGATTGATGAGAGTTACTCATACTCAGACTACTAGAGCTGCTAGAGAGGCAGGAGATGTTGATGATGTTCAGCCCGCGGTTCCGCAGCCCGCACCTCCACCGATTGATCAGGATGCTTTGAGACAGATGGTGCAGGATACAGCGAGACATGCCGCTCAGGAGGCAGTTCAGCAGGCCGCTCAGGAGGCTGCCAGAGTAGCAGCACAGGAGGTTGCTAGAAAGATGGCTGCAGTTCATCAGGGCCCTCAGGTTCAGGTTCATCAGGGTCCGCAGATTCAGGTGCAGGAGGTTCCACCAGTTCAGGCCCCGCCAGTTTAGGTTCCACCGGTTCAAGTTCAGCAGGATCATCATTTTCCCGCTCCGCAGGTCCCCTACCCTCAGGTCCCATTGCAGCAGGCCCCAACATATCAGTTTAATCAGGGTATCCATGTCCCACCACCACCGCCTCATTTTCACCCAGGCTACGATGATAGGTTTTTCAGGCTGACGAGGCAGATGAAGGACATGGATATGGAGCATTTCAGTGGAATGACGGATCCTATAGAGACGCATAATTGGAAGCTAAGTCTGGAGCGTAATTTGGAGATTCTCGATTGCCTACCAGAGTTCTCACTTAGATTGGCGATGCAGTATTTGCGTGGAGATGCACTAGTTTGGTGGGATGGAGTGCGGTTGAGTCATGGAGCTGAGCGGCTTACTTTTGCAGATTTCATTCGGGAGTTCGATAAGAAGTACTTCCCTAAGGAAGCCTCGGACAAGATGAAGAGTGACTTCGAGCACGTGAGCCAGGGTAGCTTGACCATCAAAGACTATGAGGTTAAGTTCAACCGACTTCGTAGATTTGCTGGGAGTGACATTTCAGAGGAGGACTTGATCCGTAAGTTTCTGGTTGGGATGCGGATCGAGATTCGCAACAGATGTCGTGTTGTCACTTATCACAGATTGGGAGATTTGGTGGAGAAAGCCGCTGAGCAGGAGGCAGGTTTAGCAGAGGAGCAGAGACTTTCTCGAGCAGTTCAGACTAAGTCGGGAAAAGCCCCAGAGCCTCAGAGGGATGCAGAAAACCAGTCAGGACCACCCAGATGCCCTCGTTGTCGTCGCAGTCATCATGGACGGTGCCTCGAGTGTTCCATTTGTCGACAGTTGGGACACACCGCGAAGTTTTGCTGGGATAGACCTGTGGTTGCGGCTCCAGCCAGGCAGTTGGCAGCACCAGCAGCAGCAGGGAATTGTTATGGGTGTAACCAACCAGGTCATATGGTCAGAGACTGCCCGAGGAGGGGTAATGCAGCACTTCCACCGCCAGCCAAGCGTTTAGCCATCGCTCCACGTGTGTTTTCTACAGGAGATCCGCAAGGAGCAGAGCCGATAGCGAGTATGTATCTTCATTATATTTGATCATGTTTGAATATTTTTTGTTTCGTGGTTATCATGAGTAGTTAGAAAAATCTGGTGTAGGATCGGTTTTGGTTGGAGGTGAGCCAGCTCACACGTTGTTCGATATGGGAGCTTCCCACAGCTTTGTGAGTTCGCGCGTAGTCAAGTCTTGGTCTTTTCGGGGTATCTTCGAACCGAAGGCTAAGCAGATTCAAACCGCCGGCATTGAGAAGTTATGAGCAGTTGGTATTCATCGCGACGTACCAGTTATGCTTGGAGGAGTTGATTTACTAGGAGACTTGACGGAGATGGAGATGAGTTTCTACGACGTCATACTTGGGATGGATTGGTTGACGCGACATCACGTGATCCTGGATTATCCGAAGGCAAGAGTTAGCATCCCTAGATCAGAAGGGAGTATAATTTTTCAAGGGATTCAGACATACCAAGGAGTTTCCATCGTTTCCATGTTACGTGATGAGGAGTTGTTGGAGAGAGGAGCTGATACACTAAAATTGGATCTTTGTCTACTGTCAAGTTAACAGTGTAATTGTAATATATTTAGATTCAATTCCAGAGGACCAGCCTACACTTTATTCTTGTGGGATCAAAATATAGCTAAAACAAAAGGGGGTTTTTAAAGTAAAAGAAATAACTTAAAAGACAAGTAACAAACGAAGGTTGTTTTCAAGAGGTTTAAAAGCGCTAGTCTAGGGTTTCCTAACGGGAAAGGAGTTCGCTAGCCGAGCTGCTATTCAAGTTCAATATTCACGAGTCCAAACTCGGATCACTCTGTTTGAATCAACCCACTGTCGTGGTGTTGATCGCCTTTGCAGAACTGCCTTGATACCTAAACTGTCGTTTGGAACAAGATAGGACAGCAAGCTTTAGAGATCAAGTCTGATAAGTTCACAGAACACCCTAATATCTACTCTCGCTGACTAGGGATGTTAAGGAGGTGATGGTGACGAAGAAGGAGGTAACATATCATGGTTTTGATGTGCCACTGGTGTTCTTGACTTCATACTTGTTCTTGATTCTTTTTGCCTTTCCTTCTCTTACTGTATCACAGCGGAGCAGTTGCTTCCTGGTTTCGCCTGTTCTCTCACAGAACACTCTGTAGCATTAACGAGTAAGAGACTGTGTCGATCCTTTCCTCTCCGGCCCTTTTGCACATATCTGCACATAAGATACTGAAAAGCAAATGCATGAGGGCGAAATAAAGGCTTAAAGGTTTCAGGGTGGGTACTAGCTAAAGATGAGCTAGCCACTCAGGATCAGTAAGGTGGGTAAACAAAAAGAATAAGAAGTCCTGAGTGTTGATCTCGTTAAACCCTAGTCTAATGCCCACAACAAGAAGAATTATAGTCAAGATTAAGTTTAAGTTAAATGGAGTTGAGTCCTTTCAGAGTAACCTCGACAAACCGAAAGCTTCTGGAGAACAGGTTGATGTAAAGTCAGGGTGTTCTGGATCTGCATGTGTGTCTGTTGCCTTCTGCTAAGGTCACTGAATAAGATGAA
>CAKOAT010191710.1:80549-100467 GCA_932364175.1 Eruca vesicaria subsp. sativa | reverse complement strand
TTATCCAATCTCATAATCTGTATAATATCATTAGTTTTGGGACCTTCTTTGACACCATTATACCTATGCATTATGAGACTCCCAATAGTTTTTGCAGAAGCAGTCCGACCACCATTACTCATACTTGACGCAGCACATGTGTGCTCCGTCACATATTTTATTATTATGAAATACGTGGATCCTGATAAACCCTCAGCACGAACACTCCACTTACACTTCTTGTCAATGCATCAGATGTACCAAAGATTTCTATCTGATTTCACAACTTTGTAATCGAAGTTATTATTCATTGCTGACATTTCCAATGCTGCTTTCAACTTCGATTTGTTTTCAAACGTTTCACCCCTCTTCACAACATCCATCAACGAACACCGAACACTTTTTCCACTATCATCTTCTTTTGCTGCTAACTCGACACCAACATCTTCTTCCCACTCGTTCGATTTCCCAATGTCTTCATCATCTTTATTTGACTCAGATGAACTACCCATATCATCTCGAGGTGAAAACGAGGAAGGTTCACCTTTCTCACTGAAACGAGTTTTAGAATCCTCTTTATCAACCTCAATGTTGGCGCTGTTTCCATTGATAGGTGAAGTAGACACACATAACGTTGGCGAAGGTTTTCCACGCATATATGAAAGAAAATTTTGGACTTGCCGATCATTCCCAATGATAACTAGGGGACAGTCTATTGAACTGATTAACTCCATAGGTAAATAGCTTAACTCAAGCTCGACATCGTTTTCGTCAATTCCAAAATCTACAAAAGCCATAGTTCTTAGATCTTCAAACGAACTTCTCGATTCCACAACCAGTACTTTTCCACCTTTGATCTTATCAACTGCAAATCCCCATCCTTTCAGGCGATCAAATTTCCACACCCCACAAGAGGCATAGATATGCATCTTCTTTAACAAAAGCTTCAAATTTTGTGTTAGTTTACAAAATTTTCTTCATCGTCATGAAGAAGAAGATGAAGACCACAATTTTTTTTTAAAAAAAAATTAACTTAGGAAACACGATATTTTAGGAAAAATAGATTTAGGATATATTCTGCTAACAGATTTTAGAGATATTTAAGAAAACTATATATTTCGAAATTGGTAGAACAGACCCTAGATTGTCCGTAGAAGTTATAAAACACGGTAGTTTAAGGTTTTTTTTGGTAAACTCCATGTGGTAGGCTAAAGTGTTTTGGTAGATACGTAATCAAATATTGTCAGAATATTCAATCATGGTAGATTGATTGCCTTGTCCTTTTCTACCGTAGTTCAGAAATATATGAAATCGTAGCTGTATTTTTTCTAGCATAGTAGATATTTCTGTGGTAAGCCCAATATTCAATCTATGAGTCCGTAGACAGTAGACGATGTTTTTCTACTATCGGTAGATCAAAATATGAAATTATGTTCTACTAATATTTATTCAACCAAATAATTTTTCCTATGATGATCTATTGTTTATAAACATTTTGTGTATACTTTCATATTTTTCTGACTGCTAAAACGATTGATATGAATTTTTAAAGTTGGCTAAGGGTATCCAAGTCCAAATCTGACCAAAAAATGATTTATGGCAAAGGGATAATCTACTTGTTTTTCTATTCCATTTTGGCAATTTTTTCTTTACATTCTAGGAGAAAATAAAAGAGAAGAATATATACTGTGATAATTTTATTTTTCATGTTCAACATGAAAAATTAACAGAACAAGAAATACTGCAGTTACATAGGGCTGTCATGTTCAGCATAAAATTTGTAATTGACAAAAATTGAAATAGACTATGCTCGGGATAAACAATAAAAAACTTGGTTTTAGTAAACTATATCTATCACTATTTATCAAGGTCTATCGAGTATCGAGCAATGGCTTAACTATTTCACAGTTCAATAATTACAGGTATTAAGATCACAGGGAATGTGCATACTTAATAATGTGCAATACGTAAACCTTAATATAAAAAGACTAGGCCATACTCACCTCGTTTCATTTTAATATTTTTTTTTGTTTTAATTATATTATGTTTTCAATTTTCTGAAAAAGTAGTGTTGTTTTTTTTCGAACAAATTCTAAAATCTTTTAAGAAGTTAATGTTATCTATATTTTTGATCATTCGTATTCTATATTGTGAAATTTTATTGAATGAACTAGTTTGCGTTAAAGCTATTTTACTCTCCAACAAATATATCGAAATTGGGAAGTAATTAACTAAAATCAATTTTCCAAAACCGACCTTACTTATATATGTACATCATATGCGGTTTGATCATCTTCCTAAGTTTATAACTCACCCACGCTCAATTTTAAATTCTGAATAAACTAAAACACATCAGCTGCAGTATTATAAAACTTCGAAATTAAAGATCCAGGTTGTGCTCTTGCCGTATGAGTCTTCCAAGTTCTTAACTTATATAGAGTTCAAGGGATATTGTTCCAAACAAAAAGTATTCAAGAGATAACAGAAATTATTAATATGTATGGTTGAGTAATATTAAACCATTTAATTATATTTTAATAAAATATCAAATTTTGGTTGACTAATAGTCTAATATTAAACCTTTTAATTATATTTTAATAAAATATCAAAGATTTACGACTTTGACACATACACAAACACAAATAATCACTTTGAGTGGTACAAAATATTGCTTATATAATTAATATAAAATTTATGAAAATGTTAGCCAAGAGAATAAATTTGTAATATTATTTTGATAAAACATTCATTAGGGTTCTTCTCGTATAGTATTCGTTCTTTATTATATTATGTTCACTTTTGTGGCTGACTTGGAGAATAGTTTTTGAGTTGAATAAACAATACCTTCATTCATCAAGATCGTAACTTTAGGAAATCAAATATTCTATGTTCTAATGGGAACAATAAGCAAAAAAGATTGTTTATGTGAAGATGGAGAAGAGGAGGATGAAGTCATGTACTTATCGATATCAATTTGAGATATCATGTATGGTATGGATACGGACAACAACAAAACATGTTATCTCCTGAAGCGGGAGTGTATTGAATGGGCAACGATGTAACAGATGGATCGTGCCTCCTGATCTATTAAGTGATAAAAGGAGTTGGATCTCAATGGATGATAGCCAAACACAAGATCATATAAGACCGAGAACAAAGGTAGAAAAGTTACTGAATCAGTCTATCCTGCAAAGTTAGTTAGGAAACATCGTGATATTACTTTTTTATTATCATGTTCAGCGTAAAAATGTATTTGTTGTATGTTTTGGTTCTGATACTTTTTTAAATTTCAATTGATATTAATAAAATTAAGATGTTATAAAAAAAGAATATTAGGATATTTTAGAAATGCCATAGAACTTTAACTGAAAAATAAATAGTCTACATACAGCTGTTAAGAGAAACAATTAAGATAAACACGATTAGGTTATATTATATATGCCATATCTCTAAAAGGTTTATTTTTTATTTTCAAATTGAAATTTATAATTGACAAAATTAAAATAGTCTACGGTTGAGAGAAACAAAAAAAGACTAATTTTTGGTAAACTATATCTTATATCATTATTTATCAACAGCTTACCTATTTGAGATTTCAATAACTACACGTATTAAGAGTACAGAGAATGGTCATATTGAATCCCCTATATATTATTTGAGAATCATTTAAAAAGTTGTAACCTTAAGTTTGTAAGAATTAAAAATAATCCTAATCCTATGTGGCATAGCTCTTTGGCTTCTATTTCAAATCCCAAGGATTCTAGACCATGTGATATAATGTATAGTTTAAAAATTATATTCTCTAGCAATATAATATTTCGTAGTCTATAGTTGGTCGCATATATCAAATATTTATTGTTTCACATGCTTTCCTTAAATAAAACCTATGGAATTACTTAATGTGATCAAAATATATATATGACAATTAATGATTTTAAACAATAAAGAATTGATAACAATCTGTATATTTTTTTTTCATTTTGTTTATTTCTTTATTATTAAAATAAATTACACAATTACATTAATCATATAATAAAAATCTAGATTTTTTTTTTGTGTATGTTGTATTTCGAATTTTTCAAAATGAGTATAAATTACTAAAACTGTTAAAATTCCCACATAAACTTTTAAGATCAAGGTTTTAATTTTTTTTTTCTATACTAAAGTATAATGATTATAAGACCATATGAAGAAATAATTTTAGTTTATATATATTTAATATCATTTTAATTAAACTATACATCGTATGAAAATACATACTTATATTTTGATATTTGCCTTGAACATATATTGAAAAGTTAATATTTTAATTTTGAAATATGTCATTGTTTTTTTTAAATGATTATAAATTATTGAAACTACTAANTATGAAGAAATAATTTTAGTTTATATATATTTAATATCATTTTAATTAAACTATACATCGTATGAAAATACATACTTATATTTTGATATTTGCCTTGAACATATATTGAAAAGTTAATATTTTAATTTTGAAATATGTCATTGTTTTTTTTAAATGATTATAAATTATTGAAACTACTAAACATCTCACATTAAAAAAATTTCGTTGGTGTAAAGTTTTGTTACACAAATATGCAAATAATCATAAAATTATATGAGTAGAAACCTCATTTAATTAATATCCATATTAAAAGTGTGTTATATTACTATGTTTACATCATTTAATTTTAATTATATATCATATACAATATATAAGATTGATTATTTTGATTTATTTACCCTAATTGTGAATAAACAAGAGTAATCGTTAAATTTATATGCATACGCCAATTTATTACATAATAGTAACTGATTTCTTAGTTATTTAATATATATTTATTATGTTATTATTTATAATATGCAGAAAAATATAAAATAAATAATAAATATAAAATACTTATTTCGCATAAAGTGCAGATCTTAACCTAAGTATGTATCTCTTTAATTATTTTAAATCTTAAGTATTTTCTAAAACAAACGAAATGTGAATAAAATTCAAAATAAATATTTATATCGAGTAATAACCAAAATATAAAAAAAAAAAACATAGCAAGAGAAAAATGGAAGATAAATAGGACTGACACGTGAACGTAAACTTCTCATAACCATAATTAATTTTAAAATTTTTAAATCATGATATAAAATTGAGTTAATTTTTAATTTTTAATTTTTTAAATCATTATGGTTATGTTAAATCATGACCATAATTAATTTTAAATTATTTATTTTATTTGAAAAACTTAAAATATTGTTTTAAAATAATTTGAAATTTAACATAATTTTTTATAAATTATTTTAAAAAATAATAATTTGTAAGAAAATATAATTTTCTAATATTATTAGACAGATAAATAAATTATATTGAATTAGTTTTGAAACTTTATATATTTTAAATGCAAATATTTTACCAATTGCTTCTTAAAAAACATTAGAGAACTTGCTAATACTCTACCAATCAAGCCTAGTAACACTCCATTTATTTTCCATCACTCGAACACTGAAAGTGAAAAGATATATGAAAACAGATCCATTAAATTCTAAGATTTGATCTACATTTCTAATTAAAATTGTTTCTGATCCTATGTATAGATAATTATATAAAAATTTCAAAATTCTGAAATTTCAAATATATACAAAAACAATCATATGTAAATTTTAAATTAGTAAATACAAAAATTTTAAATTTTAATTACATACTTGCGCAGGTTTATCCTAGTAATAAATTAAAAAACTTCCAATCCAGAGACATTTTTTTTGGCATCCTCTAGAGACCTATTAATTATATGCCTAGGTTATACTAATTTGTATATATTAAGATAAGATGGTGTGGGAACCGAAATCCACCTACTGTCAAATAATCGTAAATAAGGAAACTTCGGGAAAACCCTAAGTTTCCAGAGGAACCGGCTATCTGCAGAACCGCACAACGAAGATTAAGATAACGATAAACTTAGAATTATTAAAATAATAAACGAAAATCGAGAGCAAAGAGGTTCTTATTCCGAATCTGCGTAGAACTGGTACAAAGAGAGTAGCCGAAAACTTAAGAACGAAAAACCCTAATTGAGACGCAGCTCGCTAACAGAAAACGGAAATATTTCTATATGCTAGTTTTGGTGGTGAGAGCTCTGAAAATCGTGTCCCTTGCTTCTACCCTAGACCTCTTATTTATATACTCCTTGCCTTGGCCATTCGGTCTTTCCATTTCGCCCAGATTTGACTATATCGGGAATTTTCCATTTTTCTCGATCCTTCCTTTTCTTCCGCGGAAGTCTTCTATTTTTCTTCAAACCTTCCTTTTATCTTCAAACTTGACATTTATTTTCCTTCTGCGAGTAAACCGTCGAAACGTTATCTTATCTTCGGGTTAAATTCCGTTAAAATCGCGAGATGGGTTTTATCGCGTTTTTAGGACCTTCCGGGCCGTTCTGCGATAAATCCGTTTTCCGACTTTTTACGGGATCGTTTCCTGATCTGATGCCGTTTTTAATAAATTCCTTGAGCTAATAGTAAGGTTTTACGACTTACTCGACTTTTACGAGTTTTTTACGATTTACTCGACGTTTTTATTAAAAACGTGTTTTTTCATGATTTCAACGAGGAATCTCGAATAAATCGTATAGTTTAGGCAATGTTCGGTGTTTCGTTTAACCGTTGCCGTTTTATACGATTTCCTCGAGCTCTTTGTCGAGAAGACAAAGTTTTACGGTTTTTATCGTAAAACTCGAACGATAGGTCGGATCGAGACAGAACGGGAGATGTTTCGGCCGTGGTTCAGAACGCGACCGTGTCGAAAGACGTAAGTTTCGAATCGGGGATGCGGGAGATCGAGGCTCGGGACGTCCAAGAAGTCTTTAATTTAGTCGGGACGGGACTAGTTCGCGTTTTATGGCTGTTTTGGTTTTTTTGCGGTTTCGTAAAACGATTCTCGAGTTTTATAAAACGATCTTCGGTTTTATAAAACGATCTTCGAGTTTTATAAAACGATTCTCGAGTTTTATAAAAGGATCTTCCGGTTTTATAAAACGGCTTCTCGAGTTTTATAAAACGACCTTTGAGTTTTATAAAACGATCTCGAGTTTTATAAAACGATCTTCGGGTTTTATAAAATGGCTTCTCGAGTTTTATGAAACGACCTTTAAGTTTTATAAAACGATCTTTAAGTTTTATAAAACGATCTTCGAGTTTTATAAAACGATCTTCGAGTTTTATAAAACGATTCTCGAGTTTTATGAAACGGCTTCTTGAGTTTTATAAAACGGCTTCTCGAGTTTTATAAAACGGCTTTTGAGTTTTATAAAACGATCTTTAAGTTTTATAAAACGATCTTCGAGTTTTATAAAACGATCTTCGAGTCTTATAAAACGATTCTCGAGTTTTATAAAACAATCTTCGAGTCTTATAAAACGATCTTTGAGTCATATAAAACGCTTCTCGAGTTTTATAAAACGATCTTCGAGTTTTATAAAACGATCTTCGAGTTTTATAAAACGATTCTCGAGTTTTATGAAACGGCTTCTTGAGTTTTATAAAACAGCTTCTCGAGTTTTATAAAACGGCTTTTGAGTTTTATAAAACGATCTTTAAGTTTTATAAAACGATCTTCGAGTTTTATAAAACGATCTTCGAGTCTTATAAAACGATTCTCGAGTTTTATAAAACGATCTTCGAGTTTTATAAAACGATCTTCGAGTTTTATAAAACGGTCTACGAGTTTTATAAATGACTTCGAGTTTTATAAAACGACTCCTCGGGTTTTATAAAACTACTCCTTTTGTATTTTCGCGGGGAGTTTTGGCTATTGATTCCGTCGTACCGATTTTGACCCCAACAGTTAGCCCCCCAGCTCGTAAGAATCATGAGGTTCTTGCGAGTAGATTGAGCTTGTTTGGCGAGTTTGGTAGAATTAGGCGGAACTTTAATGGCCAAAAGTCCAAGGGTGAATAGTAAAATTCTTCCCTATAAGTAAATGGAGTAAATTTTTTAATTCTTTACTCCACCTTCTACAACTTATTCAAGAAATTTTTCTCTCCACTTTCTTTGAAGATCTTCAAACATGTTTTCAGGAAGAAAGACTCGTTCCTCAACTAGTTCCAATTTTCACAATTCTGAGGGAACGAGTTCGCAGCCTCCAGCTTCGGCTCCGAAAGAAGAGTATTCGTCCCCGTTAATCGATCCAACGGATCTCGAGGCTTTTTGGGCGTTGGGAGACGAGTCGGGGTCCACTAGGCCTGGGATTTGGGTTCCAGCTTTGTCGGATGTCGATCAAGTTTCCGGAAATCCGAGCTCGACGCTTTTTAACAGTATCAGTTACATGCGCGAATTTTGCCGAGTTCCAGAGGCTGTTGAGTTTCGTTCCCCACTTGCCGGGGAGGGCGACAGGGATGCGCCCGAGGGTTTTTCACATGTTATAACATTTTCTTGCAACAATGCCACTTATGGTTTCCGATCCCGGAAATCATTGTTCATTACCTTCACAGGCTGGGGCTATCGATCAGTCAGTTGACTCCCCCTAGTTTAAAGCAACTCGTTGGTCTTTTGACGCTGAGTTATGAGCAGGGAATCACCCTTAACGTTGATCATCTCGAGGGTCTGTTAAAGCCCACGGGGAAATCGCGGAGGATCACTCTATGCCCTCGTGACGAAATTGTTACGGGCTGCCCAACGCTTTCTACTTCTTGGAAGAAAAATTTCTTCTATGTTCGTATCGACAGTGCGTCGGTCGAAGAGGGTAGCATTCCGCTTTTTACGACCACGTGGGGTCGGAGAGGTATGTGAATCGAGTTCATACGAATCCTTTTCTTCTTATTATTTTTTTTATTCGTTTCTGTTTTTCCGCAGTGACCAACCCTTTGCCTCCGTATCCCGCGGATCTCCCGAGCATCACCACTTCTCTCAAACGTGGTGAAGTTGGTTGGTGCAGTTTTTCTCTGCAACGCGTCTGCCAAGCGGTTTCCCTCTTCCGATCTAAACTCTTTGCGAATTCTCCGATTTATGAAGAGGATCCGTTTATCGAAGAGTTTATTCCGTATGTTCCCTCGACGTGGAGTGGCAGATCAAGCTTCCGAAGGGATAAAAATCCGGTTGTCGAAGATGATGATTCTGAACGCGCGGCTTCTCCTGATAATATTCTCAAGGATTTTCTTGATAGTCAGGCGGAAGAAGGCGTCTGGATGAAGGCGGGCGGATCATCGACCTCCCATTTTCCGGACATCGACCATGATCAAGTCCCGGAGTTTATTAGGGGGTCTGAGAAAGCTAAGGAGGTACGTGTGTTTATTGTTTTCTTTTTTCGAGCAGTTTTTATGATATCGCTTAATTCTTTTCTTTGGTAGGGTTTCTTTGTCATGAGCCGGGCCCTAGACAGCCGTACCGCTGAAGCTCGCCTTGCCGAGTTTTGAGCGAACATGGCCGTAAAATAAGTTGCTCGTCTTCGGGCAGAGATCGAGGCTAACCAAGCCGAAGAAGTGGTTACGAGGGAGGTTGCTCGCGTGAGGGATGAGTGTGCGGCTAGGTCTCGTCGTGCAAAGGAGCTTTCTGACCAAAGGATTCGTCGTGCGGGCAAACGAGAGGTTGCCGAGGAGATGAAGGCTCGTCGCGAGCGATTTGCAACCAGTTGTTCGGATGCGGAAGTTGTTCAACGAGCGCATGGTGATTATCGCGAATGTCGCGGGATCGTTCATGGGTTATCCCTAATTCAGAATGAAGGGTATTCATTTGCTAAGGAATTCTCCGCGCAGCGGAAAAACCTGAGTCAGGAAAGAGATATGCAACCCGAACTTTTCGACCTTAAGGCGCGCATGTGGGATCAATGGAATCCCATCGTGGTGTCGCCTGATTCGGTCGAAGTTGGACCTGGGATCTCGGACGTGGATAGCGAGGTTGACCAGTCCGGGTTTGATGACTTTGATGTGTGATGTTCTTAGTTTTTCGATTTTGTTGTTGTTTTTCCGGGACTGGCCTTTGTTGGCTTTGAATCCCTACCGCTGGGCGGTATGTACTTGGATGCTTTTAATAAGAAAATATTACTAAGTATGAAATTCGTTTTTTGTGTTAGATGTAGAGGGAAGAATACGAGTTGTCATCTCGTATCTAACTCTTTGGTGTAAATCGTCCGATTCGTTAACTCGGGAGATTTCGATTTTCGCGAGCGTTTAGATGTGGGCGAAGAGGCATTCCTTTAGGATCTCGATTCATGCCTTGAGACGTTAGCGACCAGTGTGCTGGGTTTAGGGCAAGACCTAGGTTTACTTTCGGATTAGGGCTGTGCGATGACTAGTCGGCTTTCGTTTTGTCTGTTGCGATTTTAACCTGATTCCATACCGATTTAGAATCCGCGATACGTTCTCGGCTTATACGATTCGTCTGGTTGGAACCGAGCATCTCACCGGGAACAATTTCTAAGTTGCCCAGAAGTGCTGACCAAAAATTTGGATTTCTTTTATAGCGCTATTTTATCCTCGTCGGATGTATGCAGACCGATAGCTCGGTGCGTTTGTTTAGGACGGCTAGCATGCTCGACGGGGCTAATCGCCGAGCGTTCGTGTTTTTATAGTCGCGGACGGACTTTGGGGAAATATTTTTCTTTGAGAGTTTAGGCGACGTCTCGCCAGTTCTTTCCAAAAATATTTTGATATGCGAGTTTTATAAAAACGATTGTTACTGCGGAAGCGATTTTCCGGATTTGCGTTTTTCGATAGTAGCTGAGATATTCTAACTTTGTCTTTCTTAAAAATTTCAAAATAATTTCGATTACAAAACTAAAAGAAATTTTGTAAAAAAATTTGGGCTCACCCACTCCCCCCCCCCCCCCCGTTTTGCAAGGGGGGATAGCTGAACTCGTCTTTAGGCGAACTGCCTACGTATTCCTTTCGGAAATCAAGCCATCTCGTAGTTCTGATTGTTTGCGCGAGTGTGCTTACTCGGCTGTCGCAGACTTCTCGATTGCTTCAGTTGCGGGATCGATGTCTTTGTCCGGGATTGTCTCCTCCGGTCGGGTGGAAGCGATGGGTGCGGAAACTTCTGGTTTCTCGGCCGTTGCTTGCTTCGAGTCGTCTTCCGCGGGCGGTGGCGTGACCTTTGCCCGTTTTGGTTTTACCATTGCTACCGCCAATTGCCTCAGCTTATGTTCGGCCAGGAAGCAGGATCGTGATTGTCTTTGGCATCCCCAAATTACCGCAACTCCCTAGGCGTCGGGAATTTGATGCCTAAGTGATACGTGGACAGAACCGCCTTCATGGAATTTATCCAAGGCGTGCCCATAATCACGTTGTAGATAGCCGGGAAATCGACTACCGCAAAGTTAACAATTTTTGTCACTTCTTTTGCGGCGACCGGTAGTCGGATAGATCCCAGGGTCATTGACGTCTCGCCGGAGAAACTAGTCAGTGGTTTTGGAATCGGCTCGACTTCCGAGAGATCGATTCCCATGCGTGATAGCGTATTGCGGAAGATTACATTGACAGTACTTCCGGTATCGACCAAGATCCGAGCAACATCCAAATCGCTTATTACTAAGTCGATGACGAGAGGATCAGCGTGAGGTTGGTTGATTCCGCCGGTTTCAGCGTCGTCGAATGAGATCACTCCTTTCGGAGGGTCATCCGTCGGCACCTTCCAACTCGAGCCGGTTTCGGCTTTGTGTTGGTAGGATTTTATAGACGAGACGGTGTCGTTGTAGTATTGCGATTCGCCGATAATCATGTTGATTTTTTTTGGCGGTTAGCGTCGTTACCCTTCTCATCTTGTCTTCGTCCGCGCTTTTCGCCTGACTGGTTTCCCTGAGGCGGAGTTTCCGCTCGCGCGTTCCTGTCGTTCTTCGAAAGGCGATCCGAATCGCGGAGAGATCCTTGACGCTAGATATCTCGGAAATTTCTCCCGCGACCAATTTCGCGGCAAGTCTGGCGCCGAGAACTTTGCAGTTCACGGTGGAATGCCCGCGGGTTTGGTGGAGGTCGCAGAAAGAATTCTCGTCGTAATTAGAATTTCTCGTCCATGTGTTACCCGTAGTTCGCCCTTGGTCCGAACCGGAGTTGATGGCGTAGTTATGCGACCCTTGGAGATCATGTCCCTCGTGATGGACGAATTTGTCGTTACGAGAGTTCCTCTTTTTCTGATTCTGCTCGGACGCGTTATCCTTCGCGGACGTTTTCGTCGGCTTATGCTTCTCGGACAGGATTTTTGTCTCCTCTTCGATGGTTATGAAGTCAGTGGCTTTATGGAGCGCATCCTGAATCGTCCACGGTTTCTCGAGAGTTATCCACTTGCGGAATTTTGATTTGTACCAGAGCGATTTCCTTAACGCGTCGATGGTGGCTTTGTCGCTAATCCCGCTAACCCTAGCCATGACGAGTTTGAATCTGCTCATGAAATCGCGGAGAGATTCGTCCTCCTTCTGCACCAAGCTCCAAAGATCAGCGTCGGAGGTTTCCGGGTTGATGAACATCGAGTACTGCTTCAGGAATTCCGAAGCCAGTCGACGGAAACTTCCGATCGAATTTCGCCTAAGTTTGGCGAACCATTCGAGCGCGGCTCCTTCTAGGTTTTCGACGAAAAGGCGGCAGTAGCCTGCGTCTTTCTCGTGGTCCTTGAGCTTGGCTCGTCCCATGGTGATCTGGAATGCTTGTAGGTGCGCTTTGGGATCGGACGTCCCGTCGTAAGTCGGCACCTTAAGCTTTCCGGGATCGGGCCGTTTGATCTCGGTGATGCGGGCCGTGAAGGGCGTTTTCCGAGACTCGTACAGTAGCTGATCGATCTCGGGTGCGGCGCTGGTAGCGTGGTGAATCTGAGATTGCACCGCTTTTACCGCTGCGGCCGTTTTGGTGATATATTCGCGGAGATCGCGGATCTCGGTCAGACCGCCAGCAGTTTTCCGACCTTGTCGACGTTTTCTGCGAGTGAACGGAGATCGCTCCTCGGCGTTTTTTGCGTATCGCGCGAAGTCGAGTTCCCCCTCTTCTCCAGTAAAAGAACGTTTGGGAGAAGACTCCGGTAGAGTACTTCGAGTCTTTCTTCTCCTAGGATGGACGTCAGCGTCTTCGTCTGTCGAGTTGGCCTGGTCGCTTGTCTCCAGGTTAACCCTTTCGATGCCATCACCGTCGGTCTCCTGTTCGTGAGTAGGAGGTTTCTCCGATTCGTTCAGCGTCGCGTCAGGATTATCTTTTCCGGAATCTTTTTCCGGTAAGTTACCATGCTCGGTTCTGGGACGATCCGTACGACGCAAAGAGGTTCTTATTCTGAATCTGGGTAGAACTGGTACAAAGAGAGTAGCCAAAAACTTAAGAACGAAAAACCCTAATTGAGACGCAGCTCGCTAACAGAAAACGGAAATATTCCTAAAAATGCTAGTTTTGGTGGTGAGAGCTCTGAAAATCGTGTCCCTTGCTTCTGCCCTAGACCTCTTATTTATATATTCCTCGCCTTGGCCATTCGGTCTTTCCATTTCGCCCAGATTTGACTATATCGGGAATTTTCCATTTTTCTCGATCATTCCTTTTCTTCTGCGGAAGTCTTCTATATTTCTTCAAACCTTCCTTTTATCTTCAAACTTGACATTTATTTTCCTTCTACGAGTAAACCGTCGAAACGTTATCGTATCTTCGGGTTAAATTCCGTTAAAATCGCGAGATGGGTTTTTATCGCGTTTTTAGGACCTTCCAGGCCGTTCTGCGATAAATCCGTTTTCCGACTATTTACGGGATCGTTTCCTGATCTGATGCCGCTTTTAATAAATTCCTCAAGCTAATCGTATGGTTTTACGACTTACTCGACTTTTTTATTAAAAACGCGTTTTTTACGATTCGACGTTTTTATTAAAAACGCATTTTTTCATGATTTCAACGAGGAATCTCGAATAAATCGTATAGTTTAGGCAATGTTCGGTGTTTCGTTTAACCGTTGCCGTTTTATACGATTTCCTCGAGCTCTTTGTCGAGAAGACGTAGTTTTACGGTTTTTATCGTAAAACTCGAACGATAGGTCGGATCGAGACGGAACGGGAGACGTTTCGGCCGTGCTTCAGAACGCGGCCTTGTCGAAAGACGTAAGTTTCGAATCGGGGATGCGGGAGATTGAGGCTCGGGACGTCCAAGAAGTCTTTAATTCGTCCAACGGCGAACTAAGCCGGCTGGCTTAGTTCGCCCGTGGGTGAACTAGTTGGTATGGGACTAGTTCGGCTTAGTTCGCTGGTGGGCGAACTAGTTGCAACTAGTTCGCGTTTTACGGCTGTTTCGGTTTTTTTTTGGTTTCGTAAAACGATTCTCGAGTTTTATAAAACGATCTTCGGATTTCATAAAACGATCTTCGAGTTTTATAAAACGATCTTCGAGTTTTATAAAATGATTCTCGAGTTTTATAAAACGATCTTCGGGTTTTATAAAACGGCTTCTCGAGTTTTATAAAACGACCTTTGAGTTTTATAAAATGATCTCGAGTTTTGTAAAATGATCTTCGGGTTTTATAAAACGATCTTCGGGTTTTATAAAATGGCTTCTCGAGTTTTATAGAACGACCTTTCAGTTTTATAAAACGATCTTTAAGTTTTATAAAACGATCTTCGAGTTTTATAAAACGATTCTCGAGTTTTATGAAACGGCTTCTTGAGTTTTATAAAACGGCTTCTCGAGTTTTATAAAACGGCTTTTGAGTTTTATAAAACGGTCTTTAAGTTTTATAAAACGATTTTCGAGTTTTATAAAACGATCTTCGAGTCTTATAAAACGATTCTCGAGTTTTATAAAACGATCTTCGAGTTTTATAAACGGTCTACGAGTTTTATAAATGACTTCGAGTTTTATAAAACGACTCCTCGGGTTTTATAAAACTACTCCTTTTGTATTTTCGCGGGGAGTTTTGGCTATTGATTCCGTCGTACCGATTTTGACCCCAACAGATGGGACAGCCTTTGTTAATAACTAACAAAAATCGATTTTCCAAATTGACGTTGATTATGGCTTTGAATAGTGACCAACCGCACTACAGTGTTGTGAATATTAACAAAAATTTCTACTTTTACCTATATATTTATACGTTTTTATTATTATTAGAACCACAGTTGTTCTGCAGTTTTCTCACATAGTTTTATTCCCCTACATATACCTCATATGCGGTTTGTTCATTTTCTGATGGTCCAAATATTTACTAACCGCATCGCAGTTAATAGTAAAAAAAATCTTTAATCTATATATTTTATTACTACTAGGTGCAACCTAGTTTTTCTGCATGTTATCATTTATACCTCTAGTTTATAACTCACTCTGGCACAGTATTAAAATTTGAATGGACTAAAACACATCAGCTTCCTTCCGTAATAAAACATTTAAATAAATAAAAAACCGGTTGTGCTATTACCTTTATATAAGTCTTCTAAGTTTTTTTTATTTGTATATAGTTCAAGGAATAATAGAAATAATATGTATGGTTGAGTAATATTAATCATCTAACTATTTTAATAGATGATCAAAGAGTTACAGGAAACACACCAACACAAGTAATTAATCACTTTGAGTGGTACACAAAAATGTCTGAGAAATTGCATGCTTGAAATACGATAAGTTAGTTACCACTTTTCAGAAAGAAATTCAATCAAAATATTTTTAATATTAGATTTTAGAATTTCATGATTATTGTTTCGGATTTATTATTTAGGGATTAGATTGAGTTTAGTAACTTTATAATATTATGCAAATTGTTTTTAAACATTTAAGAAGTTTAGTTTAATCCTTTTTCATCACAACTGTAAAGTAATTATGAAAATAATTATTCTAAGAGTACATTTGAAATATATAGTATTACATTTGTGGAAAAATTGAAATCACTCCCCCCCCCCCCCGAGTGCTTATATACTTTAATGTATAAGTTAATGAAAGTTTTAGCCAAAAACAACTGATTTATAAAACATTTATTAAAATTAATCTCGTATAGTATTCATGTTTTGTTATATTGTATTTCGCTTTGATGGCTTGGATAATAGTTATAATTTTTCGTTTTGAACAGAAAGCAAATAAAAGATGGTTCTTACACAAGTAGAGTCTNTATGTACAGCTATATATTTATATACCTGTATTTGTTATAGGTGCTATTACAATATAAGCAAACTTCTTCATTTATATATGTTTTACAAGAATATATAAGCACACAGTTTTATTTTTGGTACAAAGAAACAAGCAAATGTCCTTGACAAAACAAGGGAAAAAGATAAAACAAACATGTTTATTTTTGTTACAAGAAATAAATAACCGTCTTTATACTTCTCAAAATAAGATATAGCTAAAAAATTTATTTGTTATTTTCAAATTGAAATAGTCTACGGTTGAGAGGAACCAAAAAAAAGACTAGGTTTTAGTAAACTATATCTTATATCATTATTTATCAATGGCTTAGCTATTTGACATTTCAATAACTAAACATATTAAGAGTACAGAGAATGGTCATATTTAATAATCAATTTAAAAAGTTCCAATCCAGTGACCTATTTTTTTTTTGGCATCCTCTAGAGACCTGATTAATTATATGCAGTAATGCATATACATAAACCTTAATATAAAAAGACTAGGTTATCTATACTATTATTTAAGAAGTAAATTTGCTTAGTTGTCATGTTCTCCATAAATTTAGGTACTTTTGTTTATTTATAATCTATACTATTATTTAAGAAGTAAATTTGCTTAGTTGTCATGTTCTCCATAAATTTAGGTACTTTGTTTATTTATAATATTTTTAATATTTATATATAAATTATTTAAAATAAAAAGAATTTATATGATATTATATTTTTTAAGAAAATAAGATAATTTTTGTGATTTATGTTGTTATCTTGAACTAAATTTTTATATATAAAATTTAAAGTTTAAATTAAGATATAAAAATTATTATATTTATTATATAACTAAAACAAATTTGTATTAATAATTTTATATTTTTCTAAAATAATATAATTCTTATGTATTATGTTGTTATGTTGAAATTATAATTTCCTATTATAAAATTTAAAATTAAGATATAAAAATTATATTATTAATAATTAAATTTAAATCATCAAAAAAATATTTGAAAAGTTAATTTGTTGATTTGTCAACTTCTCCATGATCCTAGGTAATTTTGATCACTTATCATAATTTCTTTAATTTTGTTTTGTTATTGAATATATAATTAAAACTAATTTATATTAAGAATATGATATTTTAGAAAATAATTTAATTCTTATATATTATGTTGTTATCTTGAAAATATATTTTTTACTATAGAATTTGAAATTAACATGTAAGAAGTCTTTTCTATTATTTAAGAAGTGAATTTAATGTTTGATGGTTTGTCATATTTCCCATGATATTAGGTAACTTCGATAATTATCATAATTTATATAATTTTATATATAATTTATTATATATTTAACTTGAAAATATATTTTTTACTATAGAATTTGAAATTAACATGTAAG
The DNA here is from genome assembly GCA_932364175.1 of Eruca vesicaria subsp. sativa. Taxonomy (NCBI): domain Eukaryota; kingdom Viridiplantae; phylum Streptophyta; class Magnoliopsida; order Brassicales; family Brassicaceae; genus Eruca; species Eruca vesicaria. The sequence continues at coordinate 83,048 of CAKOAT010191710.1, read as the reverse complement.
AAGTCTTTTATATTATTTAAGAAGTGAATTTAATGTTCGATGGGTTGTCATATTTCCCATGATTTTAGGTAACTTCGATAATTATCATAATTTATATAATTTTATATATAATTTATTATATATTTAAAACAAATTTATATTAATAGTATCAGATTTTTAGAAAATAAGACACCTCTTATGTATTATGTTGTTGTCTTGGAAATATTTTTTTCTATTAGAAATTTAAAATTACAGTTTAAAAAGTTGTAATTATTCTATACTTCAAATAAATTTACACTAATAATATTATATTTTTAGAAAATAAGGTAATAGAAAATATATTTTTATATTATATAATTTAAAAGTAAATTGAAAATTTATCTATTATTAATTAAATATAAATCATCACTCAAAACAAAGTTATTTAAGAAGTGAATTTGTTGATTTGTTAAATTCTCCATGATTTAAGTAATTGTAATCATATGTCATCATTTCTATAATCTTATATAATTATTATATAATTAAAACGAATTTTTCATATTATATTTTTAGAAAATAAATAACTTATGCATTGTATTTTTATCTGAAAATATTTTTTCTATTATAAAAATAAAAATTAAGATATAAAAATTATAATTAAATATAAATTAAGTAAAAATATTTGGATAAATATTATAATTAAATATAAATTAAGGAAATTGATTATAGAACTATATTATTAAAATATTTCTGATGTTTGAGTTTTGTCATTTATAATTATTTGATGTTTGATTTTTTTCTTTTCGAAAACATAAGTAATATATTAATCAAACATCAACGGATAAATATTCATAAGAAAATTATACTAATTTGTATATATTAAGACAAAGATGGGACAGCCTTTGTTAATAACTAACAAAAATCGATTTTCCAAATTGACGTTGATTATGGCTTTGAATAGTGACCAACCGCACTACATTGTTGTGAATATTAACAAAAATTTCTACTTTTACCTATATATTTATACGTTTTTATTATTATTAGAATCACAGTTGTTCCGCAGTTTTCTCACATATTATTATTCCCCTACATATACCTCATATGCGGTTTGTTCATTTTCTGATGGTCCAAATATTTACTAACCGCATCGCAGTTAATAGTAAAAAAATCTTTAATCTATATATTTTGTTACTACTAGGTGCAACCTAGTTGTTCTGCATGTTATCATTTATACCTCTAGTTTATAACTCACTCTGGCACAGTATTAAAATTTGAATGGACTAAAACACATCAGCTTCCTTCCGTAATAAAACATTTAAATAAATAAAAAACCGGTTGTGCTATTACCTTTATATAAGTCTTCTAAGTTTTTTTATTTGTATATAGTTCAAGGAATAATAGAAATAATATGTATGGTTAAGTAATATTAATCATCTAACTATTTTAATAGATGATCAAAGAGTTACAGGAAACACACCAACACAAGTAATTAATCACTTTGACTGGTACACAAAAATGTTTTTAAACATTTAAGAAGTTTAGTTTAGTCCTTTTTCATCACAACCGTAAAGTAATTATGAAAATAATTATTCTAAGAGTACATTTGAAAAGTAGTATTACAATTGTGGTAAAATTGAAATCACTGCCGCCCCCCCCCCCCCAAATGCTTATATAATTCAATATATAAGTTAATGAAAGTTTTAGCCAAAATAAAAAAATGATTTATAAAACATTTATTAAAATTAATCTCGTATAGTATTCATGTTTTGTTATATTATATTTCGCTTTGACGGCTTGGAGAATAATTTTAATTCTTAGGTTATGAACAGAAAGCAAATAAAAGATGGTTANAATCTCGTATAGTATTCATGTTTTGTTATATTATATTTCGCTTTGACGGCTTGGAGAATAATTTTAATTCTTAGGTTATGAACAGAAAGCAAATAAAAGATGGTTATTACACACGTAGAGTCTACGTCCTTACACGTTCCAACATTATCATTGTGTAAAGTATTTTGCATCAAGTACAATGTCTTTTAGGCCCTCTAACGAAAATAGCTAAAAACATTAGTAAACTATTTCTACTAATAGTTTACATGTATATATTGTACATTATATAATCTTTCTTACGTTAAAATTTAGTTTCATAAAAATATCCTTTGATATACATACTTTTTGTTTTTAATATGTGGAAGTAAGATATGACACATTTTCTATTTTCAGTTAATATATATATATGTACAGTTATATATTTATATACCTGCATTTGTTATAGGTGCTATTATAATATAAGCAAACGTCTTCATTTATATATGTTTTACAAGAATATATAAGCACACAGTTTTTTTTATTTTTGGTACAAAGAAACAAGCAAATGTCCTTGACAAAACAAGGGAAAAATATAAAACAAACATGTTTATTTTTGTTACAAGAAATAAGCAAACGTCTTTATAGTTCTCACAATAAGATATAGCGAACTTCTCACTTGTCGTTGTTGGAAACTCGTCTTGGATTATTATTTTCCGGTGGTTATGTCTGTAG
>CAKOAT010191710.1:48699-72627 GCA_932364175.1 Eruca vesicaria subsp. sativa | reverse complement strand
GGGCCATCCATTTTTGATGGAACGTTATGTAAACGTATAATTGGGCCTGGTCAATGGTTCAAGAACTTTGTAAGTTTACATCTGATAATGCTACTTTCTAAACTAAGTATGTTTAGCTCGTACATATGTAATGTGCTTTTCAGGACATAGACGCCATGATGTATTTGTTTCAAGAAAAGACCACGCTGCGTCGTTGGAAGCCAGACCGAGTGGCTTTTATGAGCTGTTCGTTTAGTAGTAGTATCATCGCGACGAACGGGCAGTTTCAGGGGAATAAGAGAGGGTACAAACTCGACGAAGTTCTTCTCGATTATGGAAGAGGTGACCTTCCATATCATGGAAGAACAGGTTTAGTATGGGATGTTGATGTTGATCGTCTTTTTGTCCCGACTTTTGTCAACCAAAACCACTGGATCTCTATGTGTGTAAATCTTGTGAACCGGACAATTGAGGTCTTCGATTGTGCGGGTCTGAGGAACACGAGGACGGTGAAAGCATTCGCAAGCCTCATTCCACGAATTGTCAAGGGTGTTCAATCATCGGAAAGGAAGAAAGATTTCAATGTGAAGCGTTATACTGTTTCATATGTTCCTATGCGCGGCGACCTAAACAAGAATAATAATGATTGTGGTGCATATGGTTTGAAGTTCATAGAGTGCCATGTACTTGGCTTTGATTTCTCTTTGATGCACGACGAGAACATCCAAGAAGCCCGTCACAAGATCGCATACGATCTCTGGGAAGCAGCAAATGATGAGGTCTTGCAGTTCAGAATGTCAACATTCAAGCCTCCAAAGCATGCTCCAGGAAAAACAATAGATCTCACTTAAATATGTTGGTGTTGCTTGATGATGTTTTATATTTCTAATTTGTTTCCTCTTTGTATTTGACATGTTGATTTTTACATTACTCTTATTGTTATGGAATTGTTGCATTGCTATTTCACTGTTGTTGAAGTACTTACATGAACTAAAACCGACAGGATTCATACCCTAAACCCTAAAATAGATAGGGTTCATACCCTAAACCCTAAAATAGATAGGGTTCATACCCTAAACCCTAAAATAGTTCTAAACATACCCTAAACCCTAAAATAGATAGGGGACATTCCCTAAACCTTAAAATAGATAGGGTTCATTAGCTAAACCCTAAATCACATAAAGAATGAATACACTAAACGCTAACTAGATTGGGTTCAAATTCAATACCCTAAATCACATAAAGAGTGAATAAGATTACTATTTAGAATGTTAACATATTAAGTTATAGTTTAAGTTATACAAATGATACCCACGTGAGACATATTAAGTTATAGTTTATAATTTAGAATGTTAACACGTTTAGTTCTCATATGACTTCTCCATTGATGTATTATAATGTAGTCATTTAGCACCCACTATAAGAGTTATCAGAGTACAACCATTTACGGTTTATACCCACTAGGCCCACCCGAAAATTCTTAAAACCCGACCCCAAAACCCGGATCTAGACACGCCCAAACACATGATTGTCTATTCATTTGCCAAAAGTTAGAAAACTAAAGTAGAGAGAAAAGGGGATTAGGGTTCTTTCTCTGCGAAATCGTGGAAATCTAGAAACAAAATCACTATGTCCACTTCGTCAACATCTTCTGCTCGTTTTCCTCGTATCGCTACTCATGGTGTCCCTAGAAGATGTTGGTGTGGCGAGGGCATAACTACTTTTGGTTCATCAACCGCGGAGAATAAGTATCGACGGTTCTATCGATGCGAAATCGCATTAGATGTAAGTCCTTTTTTTTATTTCGATTTGCATATTAAGCAGTTCAATATAACTTAGAATACTGACTTAAATTTTGTTTATTTTTCGATAGAGAAAAACTGAGAATCATCTATTTAAATGGATTGATGAAGCTTTGATTGACGAGATACGAATGGTGGATGCAAAACATGAGATGGTTGCTGAGGGATTGCTAAGTTTCAAGAAATTGTTATGGAAAAGGTGAAGTCCGAGATGGTTAGAGTGGAACATGAGATGTCAGAAAAGCTCAATGATAAGGTGAACTTGGAGATTGCTAGAGTTGCACATGAGATGAAATAGAAGCTAAAGATTGCGACGGTGGCTATGGTAGTTGCAGGTGCAATCGTAAGAATATGGACTGATGTTAGGAGTTTTCAATGCTCCTAAGACAAATGATGTAGTATAAAAGATAGTCGAACCAGTTCTGAGAGATGTAAAAGCACCGAGAATCCAAGTACTAACTTAATCTAAGTGCAATCATGTGGTTGATTGGTTTTTGAATTACAACTAATATCGAAATGCAGTAAAGAATGCGATGACTGAATAAACTTTAACAATTAAGAGACGGGAGAATCCATGGGTACAGGGAATTTGACCTTGGATGATCAGTTTTCGAACTAAGAGTGGCAAGTGATCAATTAAACTATCTACCTTAGGCCTAGACACAATTCTAAACAAGCTCTATGTCTAGATGAATGTTCATTTGCAAACACAATTCAAACATCAAACTTCTTTGGTTGAATATCATGAAAGCAATCATTAGGAACAAGTCTATTAGCCATCTTAACACCTTTAACAACAAGTGTCCATGGTAAAGGATGTTAAAAGCTTAGGAGAGTTGACTCAGAAATTTCATCGAACACTTTGTGAGTGGGAAATGTCTAAAGATCAACTTTTGAGTGGCCAACTCAAGAAAAGCATTAGGATCACTCTACAAGCAAGGAATAGGAGAAATCTAAACTAAACACTCTAATTCTAGACTAATCATCCTTTCCAATAGGTTTTCAAGTATTTTCTTCAAGAACAAAGATAGATCTCCAATGGTGGCTTACGGAGTACTTAACTTAGGTTTTTCCAATGTTTAGAACATAAAAGAAATGACCAAAAGGTCCCAAAATAAAACAGGTTTTTCGCACACAAAAGACGCGCAGCGGGGTCACTACACCGCTGCCAAGACCCCGCTCCGGAGCTCACAGCGGTGTCATGCCCCCGCTGCCGACCCTGTGGGAACCGAAATCCACCTACTGTCAAATAATCGTAAATAAGGAAACTTCGGGAAAACCCTAATTTTCCAGAGGAACCGGCTATCTGTAGAACCGCGCAACGAATATTAAGAAAACGATGAACTTTAAAATTAAAACGAAAATAAATGAGATTGAAAGCAAGAAGGTTCTTATTCCGAATCTGCGTAAGAACTGGTACAAAAGAGAGGCCTAAGCTGCGTGAGCCGTCGGCAAAATCCTTAGAAATCTAAGAACGAAAACCCTAATTGAAACGCAGCTCGCTAACAAAAAACGGAAATATTCCTAATTGCTAAATTTGGTGGTGAGAGCTCTGAATTTCGTGTCTTGCTTCTGCCCTAGACCTCTTATTTATATACTCCTTGCCTTGGCCATCCGGTCTTTAGAATTCGCCCAGATTTGACTATATCGGGAATTTTCTATTTTTCTCGATCCTTCCTTTTCTTCCGCGGAAATCTTCAATTTTTCTTCAAACCTTCCTTTTATCTTCAAACTTGACTTTTATTTTCCTCCTGCGAGTAAACTGTCAAAACTTTATCAAATCTGCGGGTTAGATTCCGTTAAGATCGCGAGATGGGTTTTTATCGCGTTTTAGGCCCTTCCGGGCCGTTTTTGCGATAAATCTGTTTTCCGACTTTTTACGGGATCGTTTCCTGATCTGACGTCGTTTTTAATAAATTCATCGAGCTAATCGTAAGGTTTTACGATTTACTCGACTTTTTAATTAAAAACACGTTTTTTACGATTTACTCGACGATTTTATTAAAAATGCGTTTTTTACGATTTCGACGAGAAATCTCGAATAAATCGTATGTTTTAGGCAATGTTCGGTGTTTCGTCAACCGTCGCCGTTTTATACGATTTCTTCGAGTTCTTTATCGAGAAAGCGAAGTTTTACGGTTTTTATCGTAAACTCGAACGATAGGTCGGATCGAGATGGAACGGGAGATGTTTTGGCCATGGTTCATAATGCGACCGTGTCGAAAGACGTAAGTTTCGAATCGGGAATGCGGGAGACCGAGGCTCGGGACGTCCAGGAAGTTTCTAGTTCGCCCATCGGCGAACTAAGCCGGGCTGGCTTAGTTCGCCGATGGGCGAACTAGTCGAGTGATCCTAGTTCGCCCATCGGCGAACTAAGCCGGGACGGCTTAGTTCGCCGATGGGCGAACTAGTCGAGTGATCCTAGTTCGCCCATCAGCGAACTAAGCCGGGCCGGCTTAGTTTGCCCGCGGGCGAACTAGTCGTGACTACTTCGCGTTTTACGGCTGTTTCGGTTTTTTTGCGGTTTTGTAAAACGATTCTCGAGTTTTATAAAATGATTTCTCGAGTTTTCTAAAACGGCTTTTCGAGTTTTATAAAACGATTCTCGAGTTTTATAAAACGATTTCTCGAGTTTTATAAAACGGCTTCTCGAGTTTTATAAAACGATTTCTCGAGTTTTATAAAACGATCTTCGAGTTTTTATAAAACGGCTTCTCGAGTTTTATAAAGCGACTTCTCGATTTTTATAAAACGGCTTCTCGAGTTTTATAAAATGATTTCTCGAGTTTTATAAAACGATCTTCGAGTTTTACAAAACGGCTTCTCGAGTTTTATAAAACGATTCTCGAGTTTTATAAAACGATTTCTCGAGTTTTATAAAACGATTCTCGAGTCTTATAAAACGATTTCTCGAGTTTTATAAAACGGCTTCTCGAGTTTTATAAAACGGTCTGCGAGTTTTATAAATGACTTTGAGTTTTATAAAACGACTCTTCGGGTTTTATAAAACTATTCCTTTTGTATTTTCGCGGGGAGTTTTGTCAATTAATTCCGTCATACCGATTTTGACCCCAACAGTTAGCCCCCCAGCTCGTAAGAATCGTGAGGTTCTTGCGAGTGGATTGAGCTCGTTTGGCTAGTTTGGTAGAATTAGGCGGAACTTTAATGGCCATATCCAACATGTTTTTCGCTTCTTGTCTGAGACTCCAGAATCTGTTTCAGTAGAGCGTCAGTGCTGGTTTCCTGTGGAGTAGAGGAAGAAGGGTTAGGCTGCTGTGGCTGTTGGGAAGGCTGGTTCCCTTTGTTGGTGAAACCTGGAGGTGGGTTCTGCTGAGACTGATAACTCCCTTGCTGGTTGTTCATTTGTTGGTAACCTCCTTGTGGGTAGTTGTTGTAACGGAATTTTGGTTCTTTCTTGTACCAACTACCATTGTTGTTGATGAAGCACAACTCTTCTTGGCCTTCTATTCCATCAACCTCATTTGTCACAGGTTGTGCTTCATTGCTTGAGTTCCCAACAAAGTGCAGATGTTCTTGAGTAGCTTTTTCTGCAATGAGGATGTCAATCTTAGAGCACCTCCAATGGTGTTACCCACCATTGGAGTCCTTAGGGATAAAATATTTTTTTTTTCAGAATAGTTAAGGATCCTAATCTTAAATTGTCCTCCAATCGTGTTACCGGGTATGGAGTCCTTAACTTTTTTTTTTTTATTAATTTGTAAAACATAGAAATTTTTAAATTTTATTTATTGAAAGATTAATTTTAAACATGCAATAACTAAACATTTTCATCATTACCAAACTTGTTCCAAATATTTTCGATCAAATCATACTTCAGCTGTGCAAGTATATGCGGATCACGAATTTGATTTCGTACGCCAAGCAGATTACCGAGATTTGAAGGTATCTCGGTATAATATGACATATCCACCTAGGAACCTCGACTCGTGTCTCCTACTTCAAATTCGGAAGTATCATACTGAGTGTAGCCATTGCGTTCATTTTTTACTATCATATTATGGAGTATGATACAAGTTCGCATAACCATACCTATTTGTCTCTTGTCCCACAAAATTGTCGGGTTCTTCACTATCGCAAATCGGGCTTGCAATACTCTAAAAGCACGTTCGACATCTTTTCGGGTTGCTTCTTGAACTTTGGCAAATAACTCAGCCTTAGGACCTTGAGGGCGTGAGATAGATTGGATAAATGTTGACCATTTTGGATATATGCCATCCGTGAGGTAGTACGCCAAATCATATTGGTGGCCATTGACCATGTAGTGGACCGTTGGAGCTCGACCTTGTAAAATGTCATCAAAAACAGGTGACTGATCGAGGACGTTAATATCATTTAACGTCCCTGGAGGACCAAAAAAAGCGTGCCATATCCAAAGATCTTGTGAAGCCACAGCCTCCAAGACAATTGTTGGCTTCCCTGACCCACGTGTGTATTGTCCTTTCCAAGCGGTTGGGCAATTTTTCCACTCCCAGTGCATACAGTCGATACTTCCTATCATCCCAGGAAAGCCGCGTATCTCTCCAATATCGAGTAGTCGTTGAAGATCCTCTACAGTTGGTCGTCGTAGGTATTCATCTCCAAATAACTGTATTACGCTTTCTGTGAAATTGGTTAAACACAAAAGGGCTGTGCTTTCACCGAGGCGGAGATATTCGTCAACGGCATCCGCCGCACAACCATAAGCGAGCATACGCAGAGCTGCTGTACACTTCTGTAGTCCTGATAGACCGAACCTTCCAACAGCATCTCTCCTTTGTTTGAAGAATGGAACATTTGCAGAGCGGCGATCAACAATACGCATGAATACTTCCTTGTTCATGCGGAAACGCCGTCTAAATAAATGAGCCGGAAATGTCGGATCCTCGGAAAAGTAGTCATTCCAGAGCCGGTTATGGCCCTCTTCACGGTTTTGTTCGATATATGCATGTTTTCTCTGTTTGGCAGATTGATTCCCCATGATATTTTGAATGGTTTCATCAAAATATTCATCGAAAGCCTTGTCCACAGCCGCATTTAATTCCCGATCGACTTCATCCCCCATACTTGTCAACTCTTCCTTCGAAATGGTGAAAAACAAACATAATAAGAATCATCTAAGTTAAAACATAATAAGATTAATCTGAGTAATAACGAAAGAAAAATAGGTTGATTTGTTTAGAATAAATTTGAATTGGTCCGTTTGAAATTGTGACCTTTATTTTCTTATCAGCTTATGGTTGATAGCAAAAAGTTGTCTTGATACAATTAAAAAACTTATCAGTTTGAACATCAAAGTTATGGTAATTTTATGATGAAAGTGATTGATCAAAATATTTTTAAAATTAATGATTGATAACTCATAGAAAAACACATATTTAAACATAACTAAAACGACATTCTTAAACATAACTTAAACTGATAGAAAAGCACATAATTAAGTCTATAACATAAAACTCGTTACAAAGTTAAACGAGTTTTAAACATACAAACCTGGAGATTACAAGAAGAAGCAGAGAGAATTACAACTTGTTTTCAAACTGAGAGGAAATAGAGTACATACTACCCGACATTACAAACTGCCTTATAAAGGCATCAAAATACAACATACACCCGTGATACCATCAGCAAAAGCAACCTACACCCGTGACTTGTTCCAGCAAGAAAAACAAAAGCAACCTACACCCGTGACTTGTTCCAGCAAGAAAAACAAAAGCAACCTACACCCGTGATACCATCTTGTCTCCATCTATCACATGTACCTGAAACATTGATGGAAACATATTAGCACAAAGTAATAATCCAATATAACTAAGTTACATTTAACTAAGTTAACTAACTTCACAGCATTTCAGACATAAGTTTCGTTTTCAAAGCCAACTCCATCTCAGAGAGACGCTTCGGCTTTGCAAGCAAACTCTCAAGCAATGTTTGTTTTGAGATTTGCCTTTTCATCTCCAACAACACCTCAAGCTTGTAATATTGTTCTTCTTTTTCGGTTTTCTTCTGCTTCTTAGCTGCCTTTGCAGCCTTCACTCCTATTGGTCTCTCTTCTGACTCTGCAACTCCAGGAGAATCAACCTTTGCGTTTGTCTTTCTCCTTCTCCAGATAAATTGAGCACCATTTGACGTCATGCCTAAGCTCTCTCCAATAGTGCTCCAAGCTAAACTTCTGCTTCTGGTCATTGTTGAAGATATCGAGAGCATCCGTCATCACGTCATTGTCATTTCGCCCACTTCTCAGATCCCTCAATGACAACTCATAGCAACCTGCAAACTTACATACTTGATCATTGATCTTGGCCCATCTCTGCTTGCATTGGTCGAGTTCTCTTGGCACTGTCCCAGCTAGAAGAGGACTGGAGTTGTAGTACTCTACAATCCTCTTCCAAAAGGCAACTGCTTTTTGGTCATTACTCACTATTGAGTCTTTACTAGTATTGAGCCAAGCACCAACGAGGATTAAGTCTTCCTTGACAGTCCAGTTTCTCCTCTCTTTGGCACTTGAATCTTGTGGAGATTGGGTACTAAAGGAAGGAGTTCCTAAAGAGTCAAGGTCAATTGACCCTTGGCTCGCTAAGAGGTTAACAAAACCAGAGGAGTTTGCCATTTAGGTTTTCAGATTCTCTACTACAGACGGTGAAGGTAGATAAGAATATATGTTGGAAGGAGTAGTTAGTAGATACGAGTCATATCACAGTTGGTTTAGACAATTTAATGAAGTTAATGGTGGTTCGAAACTTAATGGTGGTTTTAGCAGATACGAGTCATACCAGAGTTGGTTTAGGCATTTATAAATAAAATTTGTGGTTGAGTTTGCATTTAAGTTTATAGACTAACCTATATTTTCAAACTTGCAGGTTAAGTTTATAGACTAGCCTATGTTTTCAAACTTGCAGGTTAAGTTTATAGACTAACCTAACCTAGACAACAAAATTATTAGTGCAGAAGCCTGAGTTTATACACTAACCTCAGACATCTTTCTCGAGTGCAGCCACACGATGAAGCAGCATCCTCACCTGCGCCTGAACAGAGACAACAAAATTCTAAGTCGGCTTTAAGCAAATTGCTAAAGTCCTGAACACTTAAAAGATCAGTGATCGCTCACCTTAAGGGCCTCGCACTCTCGGAGAAGCTTTTCCTGCTCGTAGAGCTTCACTTTGAGCCTCTCAACTTCTTCTTGAATTTCCTTAACCCATGGCTGCCTGAAATGCAAGCCGTCATTCTGCACAAACAGCAAAACATTAGTCTAATAGGAACAGAAACATAAATATAAGCAGAAAGTGTTGTGAATAAATACTTATACCACAAAGTCTTTGCACATGAAGTACCTCTTCCCAGGGAGGTAGTCGTAGCTATCGTCTTCATCAACGATTCCTTGGTTATTGATCCACAGGGGCACAACTTCGGAATTCCCTGTTGCGCGTCTGCAACAAAATGAAGCATGTTGTAGTAGTCCATGCGTGCTTTTTGATCACGAAGTTCTTCGTCCATATTCAGAGTCTGCAAGAACACATAAGTAAACAAATTACTCTCTTAATCGAATTAGACATCAATCACGTCCCTAAAATGATTTATAAATCAAACCAGAACCGTTAAGCAATTTACAAATCAATCACGAGTCGATTAAAACCCCCCATTAGAACACCTAATTAATCATAACCCAGAAAAGTGACCTAAAACAACAAAGATCCGAATCTACATGCAAAATATATCAGAGAAATACCAAAACCCCAAATCGATTACAAACCCAGAATCTTCTAAACCGTGAAGCTAGAACCCTAAAACAACCAAATAACGAATCGAGATACCGAAGTTTCAAACCCACACGTAAACCAAAATCGAAAAAAAAACCACAAATCGATTTGATCCACAAACTCGATCGAAACCCCCCGATAGAACACGAAACCTTCAGATATCAATATGCATATACTCAGAAACCGAAATATTCGAGGTTAGATCCTCCGATTTACCTTCACCGGTACAGATTCGCCGAATCGCCTTCTAGTTCGTCAGAGGAGAAGAAGATTTTCTTTTTGAGAAACGAAAACAAAATGAATTTTTTTTTGCCCCACGCGGTACACATCTCGCGAGCGAACGGCCCAGATCTCTCCACGTGGTTAAGGACTTGATCCTTGCAATCCTTTCCTAAGGATTAATACTTCCTGAACTCGTGGCTTTATTAATAAAAAAAGGCCATCGACCTATGTCACCCCGCTAAGGATCCATAAGGACCTTGCGTTGGACATGGTCTTATCCTGTAAAGCCTTCAGTTCCTTTCTTGTCTGCTTATCATCTCCCCTACTACCTCTGTCATGATCACCGCTGTAGACCGCGTCACTCTTAACCATGTTGTCTACCAGCTCCTCTGCATCCTCTTCAGACCTTCCCAAGAAGAACCCATTGCTGGCTGTATCCAATCTTGCTCTATACTTAGGTAAAGCACCTCTGTAGAAAGTACTGGGCAAGCTCTCCTTGGAGAAACCATGGTGTGGGCATTGTGCTTGATAACTCTTGAATCTCTCCCATGCTTCGCTGAATCCTTCCAAGTTCTTTTGCTGAAAGCTGGATATCTCATTCCTCAACTTGGAAGTCCTTGAGCTAGAGAAAAATTTCTCCAAGAATGCTCTCTTGCACTCATCCCAGGTAGTGATAGAGTCACTAGGTAAGGACTTCTCCCACTGACGTGTTTTATCCCCAAAGAGAAAGGGAATAACTTCAGTTTGAATGCATCCTTGGACACACCATTGGTCAAACTTGTCCAAGTGATCAAATGGGTCTTCAACAGGTAACCCATGATACTTGTTGTTCTTGATCACGTTGAGGAGTCCTGATTTCACCTCAAAGTTGTTGGCTTCCACAGCTGGCGCACGGATTCCCAACCTATTGCCATGAAGTTTTGGACGGTCATAAGTGCCAATAGGGTGAGCTGGGCGAGGTGGGTGAACTTGGTTTTGTCCATTGACGTTAACCGGTGGGTCCATCTCAGTATCCAACCTCTGCTGTTGTGCAAGTTGCGCTGCTTGTTTTCTCTGTCTTGATATCTCTCTTTCGAAAGCCCGGATGTCTGGAACTCTTGGAACAAGGTTTGTTGTGCCTTTACTCCTCAAGTTCATACACCTAAAATCCAAAAAGAGTTGAAGATAGAGAATCAGTAACAAACTAAAATGAAAATGACTTAGTCTCAAGCAAGTGACTAAATCTCAATGTTTCAATCTACTCAGAATTTGGCAACGGCGCCAATTTGATGTTAGGAGTTTTCAATGCTCCTAAGACAAATGATGTAGTATAAGAGATTGTCGAACCAGTTCTGAGAGATGTAAAAGCACCGAGAATCTAAGTACTAGCTTAATCTAAGTGCAATCATGTGGTTGATTGGTTTTTGAATTACAACTAATATCGAAATGCAGTAAAGAATGCGATGACTGAATAAACTTTAACAATTAAGAGACGGGAGAATCCATGGGTACAGGGAATTTAACCTTGGATGATCAGTTTTCGAACTAAGAGTGGCAAGTGATCAATTAAACTATCTACCTTAGGCCTAGACACAATTCTAAACAAGCTCTAAGTCTAGATGAATGTTCATTTTCAAACACAATTCAAACATCAAACTTCTTTGGTTGAATATCATGAAAGCAATCATTAGGAACAAGTCTATTAGCCATCTTAACACCTTTAACAACAAGTATCCTTGTAAAGGATGTTAAAAGCTTAGGAGAGTTGGCTCAGACATTTCATCGAACACTTTGTGAGTGGGAAATGTCTAAAGATCAACTTTTGAGTGGCCAACTCAAGAAAAGCATTAGGATCACTCTACAAGCAAGGAATAGGAGAAATCTAAACTAAACACTCTAATTCTAGACTAATCATCCTTAGTCTCCCTAACCCATGANTTTTGAGTGGCCAACTCAAGAAAAGCATTAGGATCACTCTACAAGCAAGGAATAGGAGAAATCTAAACTAAACACTCTAATTCTAGACTAATCATCCTTAGTCTCCCTAACCCATGAATTCAAGGGTGATTTACTCACTACACATCATGATTACTCTTAAACCCATTTTAGATTCAAGTTTAATCATGTAGATGATGAATAGACAAGTCAAACAATGAATAATGAAATCAATGATCTTAAAAGATGAACTTTCCAATAGGTTTCCAAGTATTTTCTTCAAGAACAAAGATAGATCTCCAATGGTGGCTTACAGAGTACTTAACTTAGGTTTTTCCAATGTTAGAACATAAAAGAAATGACCAAAAGGTCCCAAAATAAAACAGGTTTTTCGCACACAAAAGACGCGCACCGGGGTCACTACACCGTTGCCAAGACCCCGCTCCGGAGCTCACAGCGGTGTCATGCCCCCGCTGCCGACCCCCCGCTGTGATTGCTCTCTTTCTTCTTCAAAAGGCGAGCAGGGTTGGGTACCCGCTACCGAGACCCCGCTCCAAGGCACACCGACCCTTGACTCCGCTGCGTCACCTCCGCTCCGGCTGGTATTGGTCGCAGCAGCCTCTTGACCTCGCTGTGGCTTCTCCGGCTCGCCAAATATCACCTTTGTGCTCTCTTTTAGCAAATAATTGATCCCAAACACCTCCAAGAACTCCATAGCAAGTTCCATGACCTGATAAAGACAAATGAATGCAATATGCAACCTAAAAGTGCCTAAACCTAATCTATATGCTTAACATGAATAAGAATGAAAGGTTAAAACTAAGTAAATATGCAGCATATCATGGACTTCTCTTACTGTCTGAGAAAGTTCTAGTTGTTGTTTGCTTCTTGTCTGAGTTTGATGGATTCAGAACCTCTTGTTGTTTTTAGTATTGTTTTGGTTATGATCGACTACTATAAACTCAAATGCCTCTTGTTTACCATAGTTGGTTGTTCACAATCTAATACATCTTGTTTGATTTCTTAGTGTCAAAGCTAGCCTCAGTTTACAACTTATTGTCAAACAGATAACATTGAAATCAAGTAAACCATATCAAACAACAAGAAAATACGAGAAAATCCAAAACAAAGACATACTAAATAGCTCTGTCAAGTAAACCATATCCAAAACATGACTAAAACATGAAAAACCAAAACAAAGACATGACTAAATCCGAAACAAAAACTAAGACATAACCAACAACATAATGAAAAGCATGAAAATCAGAGACCAGCACATGACTAAATAGGTATGTCACATGTAGCTCTGTTATGTCCCGACTCAACACATCGACTGCACTTGCGCATCTTCTTCTCTTGAGTTCCTTGCGATGAACGGAGCTTGTCTTCAACTGTCTCATATCTGCGTTTTCTTCTTCTTCATGCTCCTCTTCTTGAATCAGGAGGTAACACATTAGCATTCTTAACATTATCTGGAACAACCCAACTATCCTCAGGAACACTAATTGGATTGATAATTTCTTGATAAGCTGTTCTCCAAGTAGAAGTCGTGTACATGTCACGGTTAGTGAGGATGGGGCTCGGCCAACTGTTAAACCAGCCTTGATTGTGTGTCTACATGGGATTTTCAGTAGGTCGTATTTCCCACATGAGCAGGTTCTTCTGTCCAAATCAACCAGGCAGTCGATTGTATCTCCACGAACCAAAAAACGATGCTCATTAACCGGCTGGACAAGAAACATTTTACCCTTGGTAATCCGTCTTTCTATCTTTTTTTCGATGGCAATGGTTAATGGTTTAGAGTGCTTCCTGCTTTTTGTGCGGCGTTCGAAGAACCAACGAGTAAGCATCTCTCTAATGCTATCCAACAAAGGAATGACTGGATACTCTCTTGGTGAGCGCAAAGCAGAGTTTATTGATTCAGTCGGGTTTGTGGTCCTGATGTCATACCTGTAGCCTGGAAATTGGCAACGGGCCCACTTTGAGACATCTGATTTTGTTAAATAGTTTCCAATGGGTGGACTAATATTGCACACATCTTGAAAATACATCTGAAAATCGACAACTCTATAAGCTTTAGAAGCTTTTGCAATCAATCTAACCACTCCCTTTCCTCTGTAATCTGTGACCACATTATTCAACGTATGGTGAATGCAAATTCTGTGTTGAGAAAGAGGATACACATTCTCAAGCCCCTTACAAAGTGAGCTATTTCTGTCGGACACAAAAGCAAGAGAACTCTCGTCTGGAACAACAACCTTTAGTTGTATGAAAAACCAATCCCATGAACGATCATTTTTTGAGTCCACAACCGCAAAAGCTATAGGGTACAAGTTGGAGTTTCCATCTAAAGCTGTTGCAACAAGTAATACCCCTTTATATTTGCTCTTCAAAAATGTCCCATCAACAACAACAACTTTCCGCATGGCTGTGTGAAAACCTCGTACTGATTGCCCAAAAGAAACGAACAGAAATCTGAATTTACCATTGACATCGGTTTCATAGAATGTGTGTGTTCCTGGATTAGCTTCTTTTAGCATATGAAAGTATCTCGGAATTTTACCAAAACTCTGCTCCGGAATACCTCTAACCATATTAATAGCATACTCACGAGCATCCCATGCTAATGATTTAGATATCTCACATCCATGATCCAATCTCATAATCTGTATAATATCATTAGTTTTGGGACCTTCTTTGACACCATTATACCTATGCATTATGAGACTCCCAATAGTTTTGGCAGAAGCAGTCCGACCACCATTACTCATACTTGACGCATCACATGTGTGATCCGTCACATATTTTTTTATTATGAAATACGTGGATCCTGATAAACCCTCAGCACGAACACTCCACTTACACTTCTTGTCAATGCATCGGATGTACCAAAGATTTCTATCTGATTTCACAACTTTGTAATCGAAGTTATTCTTCATTGTTGACATTTCCAATGCTGCTTTCAACTTCGATTTGATTTCAAACGTTTCACCCCTCTTCACAACATCCATCAACGAACACCGAACACTTTTTCCACTATCATCTTCTTTTCCTGCTAACTCGACACCAACATCTTCTTCCCACTCGTTCGATTTCCCAATGTCTTCATCATCTTTATTTGACTCAGATGAACTACCCATATCATCTCGAGGTGAAAACGAGTAAGGTTCACCTTTCTCACTGAAACGAGTTTTAGAATCCTCTTTATCAACCTCAATGTTGGCGCTGTTTCCATTGATAGGTGAAGTAGACACACATAACGTTGGCGAAGGTTTTCCACGCATATATGAAAGAAAATTTTGGACTTGCCGATCATTCCCAATGATAACTGGGGGACAGTCTATTGAACTGATTAACTCCATAGGTAAATAGCTTAACTCAAGCTCGACATCGTTTTCGTCAATTCCAAAATCTACAAAAGCCATAGTTCTTAGATCTTCAAACGAACTTCTCGATTCCACAACCAGTATTTTTCCACCTTTGATCTTATCAACCGCAAATCCCCATCCCTTCAGGCGATCAAATTTCCACACCACACAAGAGGCACAGATATGCATCTTCTTCAACAAAAGCTTCAAATTTTGTGTTAGTTTACAAAATTTTCTTCATCGTCATGAAGAAGAAGATGAAGACCACGATTTTTTAAAAAAAAAAAACTAACTTAGGAAACACGATATTTTAGGAAAAATAGATTTAGGATATATTCTACTAACAGATTTTAGAGATATTTAAGAAAACTATATATTTCGAAATTGGTAGAACATACCCTAGATTTTCTGTAGAAGTTATAAAACACGGTAGTTTAAGGGTTTTTTTTAGTAAACTCCCTGTGGTAGGCTAAAGTGTTTTGGTAGATACGTAATCAAATATTGTCATAATATTCAATCATGGTAGATTGATTGCCTTGTCCTTTTCTACCGTAGTTCAGAAATATATGAAATCGTAGCCGTATTTTTTCTAGCATAGTAGATATTTATGTGGTAAGCCCAATATTCAATCTACGAGTCCGTAGACAGTAGACGACGTTTTTCTACCATCGGTAGATCAAAATATGAAATTATGTTCCACTAATATTTATTCAACCAAATAATTTTTCCTATGATGATCTATTGTTTATAAACATTTTGTGTATACTTTCATATTTTTCTGACTGCTAAAACGATTGATATGAATTTTTAAAGTTGGCTAAGGGTAACCAAGTCCAAATCTGACCAAAAAATGATTTATGGCAAAGGGGACAATCTACTTGTTTTTCTATTCCATTTTGGCAATTTTTTCTTTACATTCTAGGAGAAAATAAAAGAGAAGAATATATACTGTGATAATTTTATTTTTCATGTTCAACATGAAAAATTAACAGAACAAGAAATACTGCAGTTACATAGGGCTGTCAAGTTCAGCATGAAATTTGTAATTGATAAAAATTGAAATAGACTATGCTCGGGAAAAACAATAAAAACTTGGTTTTAGTAAACTATATCTATCACTATTTATCAAGGTCTATCGAGTATCGGGCAATGGCTTAACTATTTCACAGTTCAATAATTACAGGTATTAAGATCACAGGGAATGTGCATACTTAATAATTTGCAATACGTAAACCTTAATATAAAAAGACTAGGCCATACTCACCTCGTTTCATCTTAATATTTTTTTTTGTTTTAATTATATTATGTTTTCAATTTTCTGAAAAAGTAGTGTTGTTTTTTTTCGAACAAATTCTAAAATCTTTTAAAAAGTTAATGTTATCTATATTTTTGATCATTCGTATTCTATATTATGAAATTTTATTGAATGAACTAGTTTGCGTTAAAGCTATTTTACTCTCCAACAAATATATCGAAATTGGGAAGTTATTAACTAAAATCAATTTTCCAAAACCGACCTTAGTTATATATGTACATCATATGCGGTTTGATCATCTTCCTAAGTTTATAACTCACCCACGCTCAATTTTAAATTCTGAATAAACTAAAACACATCAGCTGCAGTATTATAAAACATCGAAATTAAAGATCCAGGTTGTGCTCTTGCCTTATGAGTCTTCCAAGTTCTTAACTTATATAGAGTACAAGGGATATTGTTCCAAACAAAATATATTCAAGAGATAACAGAAATTATTAATATGTATGGTTGAGTAATATTAAACCATTTAATTATCTTTTAATAAAATATCAAATTTTGGTTGACTAATAGTCTAATATTAAACCTTTTAATTATATTTTAATAAAATATCAAAGATTTACGACTTTGACACATACACAAACACAAATTATCACTTTGAGTGGTACAAAATATTGCTTATATACTTAATATAAAATTTATGAAAATGTTAGCCAAGAGAATAAATTTGTAATATTATTTTGAAAAAACATTCATTAGGGTTCTTCTCGTATAGTATTCGTGCTTTATTATATTATGTTCACTTTTGTGGCTGACTTGGAGAATAGTTTTTGAGTTGAATAAACAATACCTTCATTCATCAAGATCGTAACTTTAGGAAATCAAATATTCTATGTTCTAATGGGAACAATAAGCAAAAAAAGATTGTTTATGTGAAGATGGAGAAGAGGAGGATGAAGTCATGTACTTATCGATATCAATTTGAGATATCATGTATGGTATGGATACGGACAACAACAAAACATGTTATCTCCTGAAGCGGGAGTGTATTGAATGGGCAACGATGTAACAGATGGATCGTGCCTCCTGATCTATTAAGTGATAAAAGGAGTTGGATCTCAATGGATGATAGTCAAACACAAGATCATATAAGACCGAGAACAAAGGTAGAAAAGTTACTGAATCAGTCTATCCTGCAAAGTGAGTTAGGAAACATCGTGATATTACTTTTCTATTATCATGTTCAGCGTAAAAATGTATTTGTTGTATGTTTTGGTTCTGATACTTTTTTAAATTTCAATTGATATTAATAAAATTAAGATGTTATAAAAAAGAATATTAGGATATTTTAGCAATGCCATAGAACTTTAACTGAAAAATAAATAGTCTACATACAGCTGTTAAGAGAAACAATTAAGATAAACACGATTAGGTTATATTATATATGCCATATCTCTAAAAGGTTTATTTTTTATTTTCAAATTGAAATTTATAATTGACAAAATTAAAATAGTCTACGGTTGAGAGAAACAAAAAAAGACTAAGTTTTGGTAAACTATATCTTATATCATTATTTATCAACAGCTTACCTATTTGACATTTCAATAACTACACGTATTAAGAGTACATAGAATGGTCATATTTAATCCCCTATATATTATTTGAGAATCATTTAAAATGTTGTAACCTTACGTTTGTAAGAATTAAAAATAACCCCAATCCTATGTGGCATAGCTCTTTGGCTTCTATTTCAAATCCCAAGGATTCTAGAGCATGTGATATAATGTATAGTTTTTTTTTTTTTTTTTTTTTTTGAAAAATTATAGTTAAAAAATTATATTCTCTAGCAATATAATATTTCATAGGCTATAGTTGGTCGCATATATCAAATATTTATTGTTTCACATGCTTTCCTTAAATAAAACCTACGGAATTACCTAATGTGATCAAAATATATATATATATATATGACAATTAATGATTTTAAACAATAAAGATTTGATAACAATCTGTATTTATTTTTTCATTTTGTTTATTTATTTATTATTAAAATAAATTACACAATTACATTAATCATATAATAAAAATCTAGATTTTTTTTTGTGTATGTTGTATTTCGAATTTTTCAAAATGAGTATAAATTACTAAAACTGTTAAAAGTCTCACATAAACTATTAAGATCAAAGTTTTAATTTTTTCTTATATACTAAAATATAATGATTATAAGACCATATGAAGAAATAATTTTAGTTCATATATATTTAATATCATTTTAATTAAACTATACATCGTATGAAAATACATACTTATATTTTGATATTTGTCTTGAACATATATTGAAAAGTTAATATTTTAATTTTGAAATATGTCATTGTTTTTTTTTAAATGATTATAAATTATTGAAACTAATAAACATCTCACATTAAAAAAAATTCGTTGGTGTAAAGTTTTGTTACACAAATATGCAAATAATCATAAAATCATATGAGTAGAAACCTCATTTAATTAATATCCATATTAAAAGTGTGTTATTTTACTATGTTTACATCATTTAATTTTAATTATATATCATATACAATATATAAGATTGATTATTTTGATTTATTTACCCTAATTGTAAATAAACAAGAGTAATCGTTAAATTTATATGCATACGCCAATTTATTACATAATAGTAACTGATTTCTTAGTTATTTAATATATATTTATTATTTTATTATTTATAATATGCAGAAAAATATAAAATATAAAATAAATATAAAATACTTATTGTGCATAAAGTGCAGATCTTAACCTAAGTATGTATCTCTTTAATTATTTTAAATCTTAAGTATTTTCTAAAACAAACGAAATGAGAATAAAATTCAAAATAAATATTTATATCGAGTAATAACCAAAATATAAAAAAAAATAGCAAGAGAAAAGTGGAAGATAAATAGGACTGACACGTGAATGTAAACTTCTCATAACCATAATTAATTTTTAAATTATTAAATCATGATATAAAATTGAGTTAATTTTTAATTTATTAATTTATTTTTTTAATTTTTTAAATCATTATGGTTATGTTAAATCATGACCATAATTAATTTTAAATTATTTATTTGTATTTGAAAAACTTAAAATATTGTTTTTAAAATAATTTAAAATTTAACATAATTTTTATAAATTATTTTAAAAAATAATAATTTGTAAAAAATATAATTTTCTAATATTATTAGACAAATAAATAAATTATATTGAATTAGTTTTGAAACTTTATATATTTTAAATGCAAATATTTTACCAATTGCTTCTTAAAAAAACATTAGAGAACTTGCTAATACTCTACCAATCAAGCCTAGTAGCACTCCATTTATTTTTCATCACTCGAACACTGAAAAGTGAAAAGATATATGAAAACAGATCCATTAAATTCTAAGCTTTGATCTACATTTCTAATTAAAATTGTTTCTGATCCTATGTATAGATAATATATAAAAATTTCAAAATTCTTAAATTTCAAATACATACAAAAACAATCATATGTAAATTTTAAATTTGTCAATACTAAAATTTTATATTTTAATTACATATATTCACCATGCGCAAGGCGCAGGTTTATCCTAGTAATAAATTAAAAAACTTCCAATCCAGAGACATTTTTTTTTGGCATCCTCTAGAGACCTAATTAATTATATGCAGTAATGCATATACCTAAACCTTAGTATAAAAAGACTAGGTTATACTAATTTTTATATATTAAGATGAGATGGGACAGCCTTTGTTAATAACTAACAAAAATCGATTTTCCAAATTGACGTTGATTATGGCTTTGAATAGTGACCAACCGCACTACAGTGTTGTGAATATTAACAAAAATTTCTACTTTTACCTATATATTTATACGTTTTTATTATTATTAGAATCACAGTTGTTCCGCAGTTTTCTCACATATTTTTATTCCCCTACATATACCTCATATGCGGTTTATTCATTTTCTGATGGTCCAAATATTTACTAACCGCATCGCAGTTAATAGTAAAAAAAATCTTTAATCTATATATTTTATTACTACTAGGTGCAACCTAGTTGTTCTGCATGTTATCATTTATACCTCTAGTTTATAACTCACTCTGGCACAGTATTAAAATTTGAATGGACTAAAACACATCAGCTTCCGTAATAAAACATTTAAATAAATAAAAAAACGGTTGTGCTATTACCTTTATATAAGTCTTCTAAGTTTTTTTATTTGTATATAGTTCAAGGAATAATAGAAATAATATGTATGGTACTAAGTAATATTAATCATCTAACTATTTTATTAGATGATCAAAGAGTTACAGGAAACACACCAACACAAGTAATTAATCACTTTGAGGGGTACACAAAAATGTCTGAGAAATTGCATGCTTGAAATACTATAAGTTAGTTACCACTTTTCAGAAAGAAATTCAATCAAAATATTTTTAATATTAGATTTCAGAATTTCATGATTATTGTTTCGGATTTATTATTTAGGGATTAGATTGAGTTTAGTAACTTTATAATATTTTGCAAATTTTTTTTAAACATTTAAGAAGTTTAGTTTAATCCTTTTTCATCACAACTGTAAAGTAATTATGAAAATAATTATTCTAAGAGTACATTTGAAAAATATAGTATTACATTTGTGGAAAAATTGAAATCACTCCCCCCCCCGAATGCTTATACACTTTAATATATAAGTTAATGAAAGTTTTAGCCAAAAACAACTGATTTATAAAACATTTATTAAAATTAATCTCGTATAGTATTCATGTTTTGTTATATTGTATTTCGCTTTGATGGCTTGGATAATAGTTATAATTTTTAGGTTATGAACAGAAAGAAAATAAAAGATGGTTCTTACACACGTAGAGTCTACGTCCTTACACATTCCAACACTTTCATTGTGTAAAGTATTTTGCATCAAGTACAATGTCTTTTCGGCCCTCTAACGAAAATAGCTAAAAACATAAGTAAACTATTTCTACTAATATTTTACATGTATATATTGTACATTATATAAATCTTTCTTTCATTAAAATTTATTTTTATAAAAATATCTCTTGATATACATACTTTTTGTTTTTAATATGTTGAAGTAAGATATGACACATTTTCTATTGTCAGTTAATATATATATATATATATATATATATATATATATATATATATATATATATATATATATATATATATATATGTACAGCTATATATTTATATACCTGTATTTGTTATAGGTGCTATTACAATATAAGCAAACTTCTTCATTTATATATGTTTTACAAGAATATATAAGCACACAGTTTTATTTTTGGTACAAAGAAACAAGCAAATGTCCTTGACAAAACAAGGGAAAAAGATNGCTATATATTTATATACCTGTATTTGTTATAGGTGCTATTACAATATAAGCAAACTTCTTCATTTATATATGTTTTACAAGAATATATAAGCACACAGTTTTATTTTTGGTACAAAGAAACAAGCAAATGTCCTTGACAAAACAAGGGAAAAAGATAAAACAAACATGTTTATTTTTGTTACAAGAAATAAGTAACCGTTTTATACTTCTCAAAATAAGATATAGCTAAAAATTTTATTTGTTATTTTCAAATTGAAATTTACAATTGACAAAATTGAAATAGTCTACGGTTGAGAGGAACAAAAAAAAGACTAGGTTTTAGTAAACTATATCTTATATCATTATTTATCAATGGCTTAGCTATTTGACATTTCAATAACTAAACATATTAAGAGTACAGAGAATGGTCATATTTAATAATCAATTTAAAAAGTTCCAATCCAGTGACCTATTTTTTTTTTGGCATCCTCTAGAGACCTAATTAATTATATGCAGTAATGCATATACATAAACCTTAATATAAAAAGACTAGGTTATACTAATTTGTATATATTAAGACAAAGATGGGACAGCCTTTGTTAATAACTAACAAAAATCGATTTTCCAAATTGACGTTGATTATGGCTTTGAATAGTGACCAACCGCACTACATTGTTGTGAATATTAACAAAAAATTCTACTTTTACCTATATATTTATATGTTTTTACTATTATTAGAATCACAGTTGTTCCGCAGTTTTCTCACATATTATTATTCCCCTACATATACCTCATATGCGGTTTGTTCATTTTCTGATGGTCCAAATATTTACTAACCGCATCGCAGTTAATAGTAAAAAAATCTTTAATCTATATATTTTGTTACTACTAGGTGCAACCTAGTTGTTCTGCATGTTATCATTTATACCTCTAGTTTATAACTCACTCTGGCACAGTATTAAAATTTGAATCGACTAAAACACATCAGCTTCCGTAATAAAACATTTAAATAAATAAAAAACCGGTTGTGCTATTACCTTTATATAAGTCTTCTAAGTTTTTTTATTTGTATATAGGTCAAGGAATAATAGAAATAATCTGTATGGTTAAGTAATATTAATCATTAACTATTTTAATAGATGATCAAAGAGTTACAGGAAACACACCAACACAAGTAATTAATCATTTTGAGTGGTACACAAAAATGTCTGAGAAATTGCATGCTTGAAATACTATAAGTTAGTTACCACTTTTCAGAAAGAAATTCAATCAACATATTTTTAACATTAGATTTTAGAATTTCGTGATTATTGTTTCGGATTTATTATTTAGGGATTAGATTGAGTTTATTAACTTTATAAATATTTTATAAATTGTTTTTAAACATTTAAGAAGTTTAGTTTAGTCCTTTTTCATCACAACCGTAAAGTAATTATGAAAATAATTATTCTAAGAGTACATTTGAAAAGTAGTATCACAATTGTGGTAAAATTGAAATCACTCCCCCCCCCCAAATGCTTATATAATTCAATATATAAGTTAATGAAAGTTTTAGCCAAAAAAAAATGATTTATAAAAAATTTATGAAAATTAATCTCGTATAGTATTCATGTTTTGTTATATTATATTTCGCTTTGACGGCTTGGAGAATAATTTTAATTCTTAGGTTATGAACAGAAAGCAAATAAAAGATGGTTCTTACACACGTAGAGTCTACGTCCTTACATGTTCCAACATTTTCATTGTGTAAAGTATTTTGCATCAAGTACAATGTCTTTTAGGCCCTCTAACGAAAATAGCTAAAAACATAAGTAAACTATTTTTACTAATAGTTTACATGTATATTTTGTACATTATATAAATCTTTCTTGCGTTAAAATTTAGTTTCATAAAAATATCTTTTGATATACATACTTTTTGTTTTTAATATGTGGAAGTAAAATATGACACATTTTCTATTTCCAGTTAATATATATATATATGTACAGCTATATGTATATATACCTGCATTTGTTATAGGTGCTATTATAATATAAGCAAACGTCTTCATTTATATATGTTTTACAAGAATATATAAGCACACAGTTTTTTTATTTTTGGTACAAAGAAACAAGCAAATGTCCTTGACAAAACAAGGGAAAAATATAAAACAAACATGTTTATTTTTGTTACAAGAAATAAGCAAACGTCTTTATAGTTCTCACAATAAGATATAGCGAACTTCTCACTTGTCGTTGTTGGAAACTCGTCTTGGATTATTATTTTCCGGTGGTTATGTCTGTAG
>CAKOAT010191710.1:6374-37720 GCA_932364175.1 Eruca vesicaria subsp. sativa | reverse complement strand
CGTAAGTAGTTCCTTGAATCCCACGTACATAAGTTTTTGTTCTTCTAGATTCTTGCTTGTAACACTAATGCTTCTTCTTTACAGTCGACTTAAGATTGGGCCATCCATTTTTGATGGAACGTTATGTAAACGTATAATTGGGCCTGGTCAATGGTTCAAGAACTTTGTAAGTTTACATCTGATAATGCTACTTTCTAAAATAAGTATGTTTAGCTCATACATATGTAATGTGCTTTTCAGGATATAGACGCCATGATGTATTTGTTTCAAGAAAAGACCACGTTGCGTCGTTGGAAGCCAGACCGAGTGGCTTTTATGAGCTGTTCGTTTAGTAATAGTATCATCGTGGCGAACGGGCAGTTTCAGGGGAATAAGAGAGGGTACAAACTCGACGAAGTTCTTCTCGATTATGGAAGAGGTAACCTTCCATATCATGGAAGAACAGGTTTAGTATGGGATGTTGATGTTGATCGTCTTTATGTCCCGACTTTTGTCAACCAAAACCACTGGATCTCTATGTGTGTAAATCTTGTGAACCGGACAATTGAGGTCTTCGATTGTGCGGGTCTGAGAAACAAGAGGACGGTGGAAGCATTCGCAAGCCTCATTCCACGAATTGTCAAGGGTGTTCAATCATCGGAAAGGAAGAAAGATTTCAATGTGAAGCCTTATACTGTTTCATATGTTCCTATGTGCGGCGACCTAAACAAGAATAATAATGATTGTGGTGCATATGCTTTGAAGTTCATAGAGTGCCATGTACTTGGCTTCGATTTCTCTTTGATGCACGACGAGAACATCCAAGAAGCCCGGCACAAGATCGCATACGATCTCTGGGAAGCAGCAAATGATGAGGTCTTGCAGTTCAGAATGTCAACATTCAAGCCTCTCCAAAGCATGCTCCAGGAAAAATTATAGATCTCACTTTAATATGTTGGTGTTGCTTGATGATGTTTTAGATTTCTAATTTGTTTCCTCTTTGTATTTGACATGTTGATTTTTACATTACTCTTATTGTTATGGAATTGTTGCATTGCTATTTCACTGTTGTTGAAGTACTTACATGAACTAAAACTGACAGGGTTCATACCCTAAACCCTAAAATAGATAGGGTTCATACCCTAAACCCTAAAATAGATAGGGTTCATACCCTAAACCCTAAAATAGATAGGGTTCATACCCTAAACCCTAAAATAGTTCTAAACATACCCTAAACCCTAAAATAGTTCTAAACATACCCTAAACCCTAAAATAGATAGGGGACATTCCCTAAACCTTAAAATAGATAGGGCTCATTAGATAAACCCTAAATCACATAAAGAATGAATACACTAAACACTAAAACACACTAAACACTAACTAGATTGGGTTCAAATTCAATACCCTAAATCACATAAAGAGTGAATAAGATTACTATTTAGAATGTTAACGTATTAAGTTATAGTTCAAGTTATACAAATGATACCCACATGAGACATATTAAGTTATAGTTTAGAATTTAGAATGTTAACACGTTTAGTTCTCATATGACTTCTCCATTGAGGTATTATAATGTAGTCATTTAGCACCCACTATAAGAGTTATCAAAGTACAACCATTTAAGGTTTATACCCACTAGGCCCACCCGAAAATTCTTAAAACCCGACCCCAAAACCCGGATCTAGACACGCCCAAACATGTGATTGTCTATTCATTTGCCAAAAGTTAGAAAACTAAAGTAGAGAGAAAAATGTATTAGGGTTCTTTCTCTGCGAAATCGTGGAAATCTAGAAACAAAATCACTATGTCCACTTCGTCAACATCTTCTGCTCGTTTTCCTCGTATCGCTACTCATGGTGTCCCTAGAAGAAGTTGGTGTGGCGAGGGCATAACTACTTTTGGTTCATCAACCGCGGAAAATAAGTATCGACCGTTCTATCGATGCGAAATCGCATTAGATGTAAGTCCTTTTTTTATTTCGATGTGCATATTAAGCAGTTCAATATCACTTAGAATACTGACTTAAATTTTGTTTATTTTTCGATAGAGAAAAACTGAGAATCATCTATTTAAATGGATTTATGAAGCTTTGATTGACGAGATACGGATGGTGGATGCAAAACATGAGATGGTTGCTGAAGGGATTGCTAAGTTTCAAAAAATTGTTATGGAAAAGGTGAAGTCCGAGATGGTTAGAGTGGAACATGAGATGTCGGAAAAGCTCAATGATAAGGTGAACTTGGAGATTTCTAGAGTTGCACAGGAGATGAAATAGAAGCTAAAGATTGCGACGGTGGCTATGGTAGTTGCAGGTGCAATCGTAGGAATATGGACTGATGTTAGGAGTTTTCAATGCTCCTAAGACAAATGATGTAGTATAAAAAAATTGTCGAACCAGTTCTGAGAGATGTAAAAGCACCGAGAATCCAAGTACTAGCTTAATCTAAGTGCAAACATGTGGTTGATTGCTTTTTGAATTACAACTAATATCGAAATGCAGTAAAGAATGCGATGACTGAATAAACTTTAACAATTAAGAGACGGGAGAGTCCATGGGTACAGGGAATTTGACCTTGGATGATCAGTTTTCGAACTAAGAGTGGCAAGTGATCAATTAAACTATCTACCTTAGGCCTAGACACAATTCTAAACAAGCTCTATGTCTAGATGAATGTTCATTTGCAAACACAATTCAAACATCAAACTTCTTTGGTTGAATATCATGAAAGCAATCATTAAGAACAAGTCTATTAGTCATCTTAACACCTTTAACAACAAGTATCCATGGTAAAGGATGTTAAAAGCTTAGGAGAGTTGACTCAGACATTTCATCGAACACTTTGTGAGTGGGAAATGTCTAAAGATCAACTTTTGAGTGGCCAACTCAAGAAACGCATTAGGATCACTCTACAAGCAACAAATAGGAGAAATCTAAACTAAACACTCTAATTCTAGACTAATCATCCTTAGTCTCCCTAACCCATGAATTCAAGGGTGATTTACTCACTACACATCATGATTACTCTTAAACCCATTTTAGATTCAAGTTTAATCATGTAGATGATGAAATAGACAAGTCAAACAATGAATAATGAAATCAATGATCTTAAAAATGAGCTTTCCAATAGGTCTTCAAGTATTCTCTTCAAGAACAAAGATAGATCTCCAATGGTGGCTTACGGAGTACTTAACTTAGGTTTTCCCAAAATAAAACAGGTTTTTCGCACACAAAAGACGCGCAGCGGGGTCACTACACCGCTGCCAAGACCCCGCTCCGGAGCTCACAGGGGTGTCATGCCCCCGCTGCCGACCCCCCGCTGTGATCGCTCTCTTTCTTCTTCAAAGTCGAGCGGGGCTGGGTACCCGCTACCGAGACCCCGCTCCAAGGCACACCGACCCTTGACTCCGCTGTGTCACCTCCGCTCCGGCTGGTATTGGTCGCAGCGGCCTCTTGACCTCGCTGTGGCTGCTCCGGCTCGCCAAATATCACCTTTGTGCTCTCTTTTAGCACATAATTGATCTCAAACACCTCCAAGAACTCCATAGCAAGTTCCATGACCTGATAAAGACAAATGAATGCAATATGCAACCTAAAAGGCCTAAACCTAATCTATATGCTTAACATGAATAAGAATGAAAGGTTAAAACTAAGTAAATATGCAGCATATCAACTCCCCCAAACTTGTCCTTTACTTGTCCTCAAGTGATCTTTCAAGGACTTATGGGAAGAGAGGTTTGAAGGCGGGAACTCATAACCAAGAGAAACACATCTAAGAACTCAACTTATCATCCTAAAGAGACATTCGAAATAGCATGAACACACTCTCTTATCACACTCTAGCTTCTCTAGGCCTATCAACACACTCTTATGCCTTTTTAACAAGATGCAATACTCTTCAATTTACAAGTCTTTAAACCACCCTCACATTAGTTCACACACACACACACACACACACACAAAGTGAAGTCTCACAAATGGGCACATAATCTCAATCATTTGGCTAGGCAAGCAACAGGTCTAATGAGAATGAAAGGATGGTTCAGATGCATCATTTTTAGTGGCTATCACTCAAGAACAATGAGCTTGATCAATATGCAAAATTTATCTAAGACTAGAGGCAACTGATGCATACATAGTCTTATTCTCATCATTCTACCCTTTCCTAAGTGATTTCAAGTTCTAACCCTTTCTTTCATCATCTCATACCCCAAATAACCTTTGCTCACATCACTCATCCAATGAACAAATTCTTCTCTTTTTTTTAGCACAACCAACTAGGGACTCATCACAAGCTTTTCTTCTTTGTAACTCTAACTCTTCTTCTTTACACATCTCCCCCAAACTTATTCCTTTGTTTGTTTGTTTTTTTTATATATATATGGGAAGGGTTCCTTAATACATAATCTAGAGCTCTTCTTCATTTGGTTTGGTTCCTAGTGGATTTCTTTCTTTCCTTAAGGCACAATTTGGTTCACCTTTCTCATAATCTTTCATTCACAACCCAAAATATCAGCTTTGAAACACATAAACCCTGTGGGAACTGAAATCCACACTGTCGATTTTCCGTCAAATATGGAAACTTAGGATAAAACCCTAATTTTCCCGAGGTCCTGGATCTCTGCGAAAATCACTAAAACAAACGAATTTAAAAGAATATGGATGAACAAATGAAGAACAGAGATTAAGAACTTGTGCGAAAGCTTTTATTGAATTAGAATCGACAACTGTTACAAGAAGAATTGAAGAACTTATACGTCGAAACGTTCTAAGGATCTGAATTGCTAGTCTAAACGCTAAGTCCTAAACTCCTAAGCTAACAGCCGTCTTTTTAGGTCTCATTTTCGTCCTCCTCTTCTGCCCTACGCCTCTGGTTTATATACTCCTTGCCTTAACGGTTCGATCTTTCCATTTTGCCGGATTTGAGCATTTCGGGAATCTTCCATTTTTCTCGATCCTTCCTTTTCTTCCGCGGAAATCTTCTATTTATCTTCAAACTTGCCTTTATTTTCCTTCTGCGAATAAACCGTCAAAACGTTATCAAATCTGCGGGCTAGATTCCATTGAAATCGCGAGATGGTTTTTTATCGCGTTTTAGGTCCTTCCGGGCCGTTTTGCGATAAAAACCGTTTTCCGAATTTTTACGGGATCGTTTCCTGATCTGACGTCGTTATTAATAAATTACTCGAGTTAATCGCAAGATTTCACGATTTACTCGACTTTTTATTAAAAACACGTTTTTTTTACGACTTACTCTGCATTTTTTATTAAAAACACGTTTTTTACGATTTTAACGAGAAATCTCGAATAAATCGTATAGTTTAGGCAATATTCGGTGTTTCGTTTAACCGTTGCCGTTTTATATGATTTCCTCGAGTTCTTTCCGAGAAAGCGAAGTTTTACGGTTTTTATCGTAAAACTCGAATGGTAAGTCGGATCAAGATGGAACGGGAGACGTTTTAGCCGTAGTTTAGAATGCGATTGTGTCGAAAGACATAAATTTTGAATCGGGAATGCGGGAGATCGAGGCGCGGGATATCCGAGAAGTCTTTAGTTCGCCGATGGGCGAACTAGTAGAATGAATCCTAGTTCGCCCATCGGCGAACTAAGCCGAGCCGGCTTAGTTCGCCGATGGGCGAACTAGTGGAGTGTCCCTAGTTTGCCCATCGGCGAACTAAGCCGGGACCGGCTTAGTTCGCCGATGGGCGAACTAGTGGAGTGTCCTTAGTTCGCCGATGAGCGAACTAGTGGAGCGTCCCTAGTTCGCCCATCGGCGAACTAGTCGTGACTAGTTCGCTTTTTCGGCTGTTTCGTTTTTTTTGCGGTTTCGTATAACGATTCTCGAGTTTTATAAAACGATTCTCGAGTTTTATAAAACGATTCTCGAGTTTTATAAAACGATTCTCGAGTTTTATAAAACGATTCTCGAGTTTTATAAAACGATTCTCGATTTTTATAAAACGATTCTCGAGTTTTATAAGACTATTCTCGAGTTTTATAAAACGATTCTCGAATTTGATAAAACGATTCTCGAGTTTTATAAAACGATTCTCGAGTTTTATAAAACGATTCTCGAGTTTTATAAAACGATTCTCGAGTTTTATAAAACGATTCTCGAGTTTTATAAAACGATTCTCTAGTTTTATAAAACGATTCTCGAGTTTTATAAAACGATTCTCGAGTTTTATAAAACGATTCTCGAGTTTTATAAAACGATTCTCGAGTTTTATAAAACGATTCTCGAGTTTTATAAAACGATTCTCGAGTTTTATAAAACGATTCTCGAGTTTTATAAAACGATTCTCTAGTTTTATAAAACGATTCTCGAGTTTTATAAAACGATTCTCGAGTTTTATAAAACGATTCTCGAGTTTTATAAAACGATTCTCGAGTTTTATAAGACGATTCTCGAGTTTTATAAAACGATTCTCGAGTTTTATAAAACGATTCTCGAGTTTTATAAAACGATTCTCGAGTTTTATAAAACGATTCTCGAGTTTTATAAAACGTTTCTCGAGTTTTATAAAACAATTCTGAGTTTTATAAAATCACTTTTGCGGAAAGTAATGATCTCCCTTTTACAGAAGCTATCGCAGACGTTGATTTCGAGAGTACGGTTTTTGACACCAACAGTTAGCCCCCCAGTCCGCAATTTCTTGAGGAAATTTTGCGGTCGGATGAAGTTAGGTTTTAATCGGAATCTACGGCTGAGATTCGTCTTATTGCGAGGGAGAGCTCTCCTTTTTCTATAAGTATTGGATCATTACTTCTCATATCTTCCATCTTTCAAGTTTCTCTCCAACTTCTCGCTAGGAAAATTCTTAAGATGTCTTCTTCCCAAGGTGATCAGCAAAACCGTGAGGTCCCATCCAGTGACAATCCTCCGGCATATCCGCAGGATGCTCGGCTTTCTGAGTCTCTCTTGTTCCAGGATGAGATGGATCGTAGCGACGCTGAGGAAGATGCCGTGTCGAGCGACGTACCTCCAGTGGATTCGTCCGTTCTTTCAAGAGAAGTCAAGGCTATTTTGGACGAAACGGCGGATGCGGTAGTGGGCTCCTCGGCGGGTATTGCCACTGAACCGTCGAGTGCGCCTCTCCTTGTAGCCGAAAACGTCACTGTTTCCGCTGAGGTCGGACTAGCCGTAGCCCCCACCATGATAGAGTCAGTTGTGTCTCCAGCCGTGATCGAACCGGTCGTGGCTCCTACCGCTGTTGAATCAGTTACGACTCCTGCCGCAGTTGAACCGGTTGCAGCTCCCACTGCGGTTGATCCAGTTACGATTCTGGGACCTCCTGCTCCGGCTAAGAGGGTGATTGTTTTGGGACTTCCGGCGCTTAGCGCGACGCTGCCTGCTTCAGCGAAGGGCCGCAAGAGAACTCGTCCGAACCCAGATGCTCCTGCGAGGAAGAGAGCCGTGAAGGGTTCCGAGACCGGGGCTTCGTCTAGCAAGACACCGAGCATGATGTCGATGTCTCAGAAACGCACCAAGGTATGGGTTCGCAATCATACGTTTGTAAAGATTATGTTCGCAGCTGACCGTCTTTCTTGGTTTTTTTTTTTTTTAGTTTGTTTCGTTGATCGATGGGATGATCAAAGAGTGCGGGTCCGAAGTTGAGCGTCTAGCCAAAGAGTTAGCCGAGTCGCAGGCGAGGTCGGCTCAACTCGAAGAGAAACTGAAATCGATAGAAGAAGTGCATTCTGCGGAAGTGTCTCGATTCGAAGCTCGGATTAGAGACCTGGATCGTGACCTTGGAAGGACCGCGGTTTCCCTGATCAAAGCGAAGGATGAGAAGAAGTCCAAGGCTTCGGAGCTGCGCAGACTTCAGCGCAAGATGAAGGGTTTTGAGGAATCAGCTGCCCGTGCGACGGAAAGGTCTATTCCTGTCGAGGGTAGTGATTCCGATCCGATTCTCGCTGCTGAAGATGTACCTCAGCTTGACGTGGATAAGGGTGCCGACCCAGAGGTTGCTATCGAGGATGAAGGTAATGCGATGGATGAAGATGAGGCTCCGTATGCGGAGAATGTTTGAAGTTGTAGTCTCTTACGAGACTTTTTTTTTAAAATTAGATTTTTATGTATTTGGCCGCGTGCGGCTTTTGTATGCGTTTGGGACTGGCCTTCTATGGCTTCGAATCCCCTGTTGCTTCGGCAACTTTTTATTTTCGTAATGGATGATCGGTTTTATTTGAACCTTCTGATTTGAGTTGATATTGTGGGAGGTCCACGAGTTGTCGTCTCGCATTCCATTCCCTTAGTAGATCGCCTTATTCGTTTGCTCGTTTTAGGATTTTTAATAAATCGAGTGTGCGTTTAGATATAGACGAAGAGACATGCCTTTAGGATCTCGATTCATGCCTTGCGACGTTAGCGACCAGTGTGCTGGGTTTAGGGCAAGACCTAGGTTTACTTTCGGATTGGGGCTGTGCGATGACTAATCGGCTTTCGTTTTACCCGTTGCGATTTTAACCTGATTCCATACCGATTTAGAATCCGCGATAGGTTCTCGGCTTATACGATTCATCTGGTTGGAATCGAGCATCTCTCCGGGAACAATTTCCCGGAAGTGCTGACCAAAAATTTGGATTTCTTTTATAGCGCGCTATTTTATCCTCGTCGGATGTTCGAGAGCTATCTCTGCGAGATAACTTATGTTTGTTTAAGACTGTTGCGAGTTCGTTGTGATCAGCAACGAACTATTTTTAAGTGGTAGATGTTTGCGCAATTTGGGCCTTCGCGAAGGATAGGTATATTAAGAAGTTTTGCGTATTTATAGTCGCGGATGGACTGTTTATTGTTTTTTGGAGAGGAACGTTTTTGCCGAACATTGGCGACGTCTCGCTATATTCAGAATTTCGTTTTTTCTTTCGATGCGTTTGCTGAAAAAGTTTGAGAAATTTCGAGTTTTGAAATTTTGGGAGTATACGAGTATACGTATACTCACCTACTCCCCCCCTTTTTGAACGAGGGGGACGGCTGGTCTTATCTTGCGACAAGATGCCTACGTACCCTTTCGAGGGGATCAAGCTGTCTTGTAGTTCAGTGTTCTGCGGGCGTGCCGCCAAGTGATAGTATTTTTTGAGGTGCATCGCGTTCCAGGATCTGGGAATTTTGACGCCCTGCATGTTTGCGATTTCGTATGCTCCAGGTCGGACTACTCTTATGATCTTGTACGGTCCTTCCCAGTTTGCTCCCAGTTTATCGGCATTTCGTTCTGCGGTGTTCTGGAAGACTTTTCGTAAGACTAGCTCGCCTTCGTGAAATCTGCGGTTACGTACGTTTGCGTTATAGTACTTGGCGGCCGCTTGCTGATAATTTTGGATTCGAACGAGTGCATGATCCCGCCGTTCGTTAATCAGGTCGAGTTCGTCGAGAAGCATTAAGTTGTTTGCATCTTCTTTCTCTGGGAGCAGTCTCCTACGTACTCCTAGGAACTCGACTTCTGCGGGAATCATGCATTCTGTTCCGTATACGAGGGTGAAAGGAGTTTCGCCCGTTGCTCGCCTCGGGGTTGTGCGGTGCGACCACAAAACTCCTTCGAGTTCTTCGGCCCACTTTCCCTTTTTGGCGTCGAGGCGTTTCTTGAGACTGTCGAGGATCGTTTTATTAATAGTTTCGGCTTGTCCTTTGCCTTGAGGATATCTTGGAGTCGTATTTTCCATTTTTCGCAAAAAGCTTCGAATCTAGTCGAGATAAATTGGGATCCGTTGTCCGTCACGATTTCGTATGGTACTCCATGTCTACAGACAATGTTCCTCCATACGAAACTTTCTACCTGAGCATCTTTGATGCTTGCGTAGGAGTCGGCTTCGACCCATTTTGAGAAGATATCGGTTAGGAACAAAAGGAAGCGTTTTTGTTTTGACGCGTGCATCGGCCCGACTATATCCATTGACCACCGCATGAACGGGTATGGTGCCGAGATAGATGAAAGGACCTCGGCGGGTTGGTGAATAGTCGGAGCGTGCCGCTGACATTTCTCACATTTTCGCGAAAAATCCTCGCAATCTTTTACCATCGTTGGCCAGAAATATCCGTGGCGCTTGATTTTTATTGCGAGGGATCTCCCACCAGAATGGTTTCCGCAAGATCCGGAATGCACTTCCTGCATAATCTGACGCGCCTTCCCCCCTTGGACGCAAGTCATCAGTGGCCCGGAGAACCTCCATTTCTAAAGTTCTCCGTCCATTACGACGTACCGTGCGGCCTGGGTTTTAATCTTTCGGGCCGCCCATTTTTCCGACGGAAGTTCTCCGTGGGTTATGTATGCGAGGATTGCTTCCGTCCACGGATGATTGAATCCGTAATCGGACTGATCTTCGACCGGGTGGTCTTCCTCCACATCGTCTTCCGGTTCGTTGATCAGATTTATGACTATGGGCGGTCCGATGCTCGGATGTTCGATAAATTCAACAGGAATTACCCCGCTCATACCAGGATCCGAGCTGGATGCTAGGGCAGCCAAAGCGTCTGCCTGGGCGTTTTCTGCTCGAGGAATTCTAGTCAAAGCGAATTGATCGAACTTCTGAGTTAGATATTTTACCAAGATCAGATACGCTTCCATTCTTTCGTCCCTTGCTTCGTATTCCCCGCTAAATTGGCTAGCCACTAGTTGGGAATCGCAGTACGCGTGAAGGTTACGAATTTTCAGTCCGTGAGCTAATCGTAGTCCTGCGATCAAGGCCTCATACTCGGCTTCGTTGTTTGAAGCGTGGAAAATCAATCGGAATGATTGTTCCAATACNGGTTACGAATTTTCAGTCCGTGAGCTAATCGTAGTCCTGCGATCAAGGCCTCATACTCGGCTTCGTTGTTTGAAGCGTGGAAAATCAATCGGAATGATTGTTCCAATACTTCTCCCGTTGGGGATGCAAGTCGGATGCCAATCCCAGAACCTTGTTTGGACGAGGATCCGTCAACGTACAAGATCCAGGTCGAGTTCGGTGCTTGGTTAGACGTACTTCCCGTTGGGAGTTCCACTATGAAGTCAGCGAGCACTTGTGATTTCGCGCAAGTCTTTGAGCGATATTCGATATCGTACTCGCTCAGCTCGATCACCCATTTTGCCAATCTTCCCGATTGGCTGGGACTGTGCAATATGGTGCGGAGAGGGAATGAAGTGGGAACGACGATGGTGTGAGATTGGAAATACGGTCTAAGTTTCCTTGCGGACATGACCACGGCTAAAGCCAATTTCTCCATCATCGGATAGCGCGTCTCCGCGTCCAGTAGTGTCTTACTCACGTAGAAGATCGGTTTTTGTTCGCCGCGTTCTTCCCGGATAAGGACGCCACTTACGGCCGTCGTTGATACTGCGATATAGAGGAATAGTGGTTCTCCTTCTACGGGTTTTGCGAGTACTGGCGGGGTAGCTAGGTAATGCTTCAGCTGTTGAAAAGCCTTCTCGCATTCCTCTGACCATTCGAACTTTTTGTTTCCCTTTAATGTCTCGTAGAAAGGTAGACATTTGTCCGTTGATCGTGAGATAAAACGTTTAAGTGCTGCGATCCTACCGGTCAGTCTTTGTACTTCGCGTTTCGTCCTGGGAGAGACCATCTCTATTAGCGCCGTGATTTGTTTCGGGTTAGCCTCGATTCCGCGGTAAGTGACGAGGTACCCTAGAAATTCTCCAGACGCTACGGCAAACCGACACTTTGCCGGGTTCAAATTCATGTTATGAAGGTTGAGCCTCTCGAAACATTCCTGGAGGTGTACGACGTGGTCTTGCTCTTCGAGCGATTTCACGAGCATGTCGTCGATGTACACTTCCATTGTTTTTCCGAGTTGTTCGGAGAACATTCGGTTGACGAGTCGTTGATAAGTCGCGCCAGCATTCTTTAGACTGAAAGGCATCACTTTATAGCAGTAGGTTCCACGATCGGCTATAAACGCGGTTTTCTCCCGATCGTCGGGATTCATCATGATCTGATTGTATCCCGAGAAGGCGTCCATGAAAGATAAGAGTTTGTTTCCCGCGGTTGCCCCGACTAAATGATCAATGTGCGGCAGCGGATAACTATCTTTCGGACACGCTTTATTGAGATCGGTGAAATCGACGTAGACTCGCCATTTTCCGTTCTTTTTCTTTACGACAACGGGATTGGCGAGCCAGTCAGGATATCAAACTTCTGTGATCGATCCTACTTTGTGGAGTCTGTCGACTTCGCTGTTGACCGCTTCGGCGCGTTCCGGCCCCAGTTTTCGTCTTTTTTGTTTGACGGGTTTGGATGTCGGGTCAACGTTGAGCTCATGACACGTTATGTTTATGTCGATTCCTGGCATATCTTCCGCAGTCCAAGCGAACGTGTTCGAGTTTCGTTTTAGACTTGTCAGGAGTTCGACTTTTAAGGTCTCACTCAGGTTCGCACCGATTTCGACGCAGCGTTCTGGAAAATTCTCGTCGATGCATACTGAGATGACGGGTTCGCAGGTTGGTTCACGTTTACCTTCCAAAGCCTCGGGCGCTCGCAACTGCCAAAAGAGTTCCGTTTTATCTTGTTCTGGGGCGTTGTCGAGTGACGTCGACTTCTTTTTCTTTTTGGAAGAGATATCGACCGGCAGATTTTTTCGTTTTAAATCCGCGGCGTAGCAAACCTGCGAGGTTCGTCGATTCCCCATATGGTCTCGATTCCGTTCGGAGTCGGGAACTTGAGACACATATGGTACGTCGACGGAATCGCTTGCATCGAATTTAACCACGGTGTCCCTACGATTGCGTTATAGGACATAGGTCGATCGACGACTTCGAACTCGACGTTTCTCACTACGCTCCCGGCCCGAACTGCCAAGTTGATCGTTCCGAGGGTCATAGTGATTTCTCCCGAGAGTCCTACTAGCGGGCTTACGTTTTCCGCGATTTCAGATAGATCGATTTTCATTCTCTCGAGAGTATTTTTGAAGATGATATCAGCCGAGCTTCCGGTATCGACTAATATTCTCGCGACATCCATATTCCGGATCGTCAGCTCAATAACGANTCTCGAGAGTATTTTTGAAGATGATATCAGCCGAGCTTCCGGTATCGACTAATATTCTCGCGACATCCATATTCCGGATCGTCAGCTCAATAACGAGAAGATCGTTGAGAGGTTTGACCGAATCGATCGTTGCTCTTTTCTCGAACGAGATGACGTCGCCGTTCAGATTAGGCATGTTATTTCTCGTTCGTTTTAGCGAGTATTGTGTAAGAGAATCCGACCCCCCCCCCCTCCTTCTAGCGCCAAACTGTGGGAACCGAAATCCACACTGTCGATTTTCCGTCAAATATGGAAACTTAGGATAAAACCATAATATTCCCGAGGTCCTGGATCTCTGCGAAAATCACTAAAACAAACGAATTTAAAAGAATATGGATGAACATATGAAGAACAGAGATTAAGAACTTGTGCGAAAGCTTTTATTGAATTAGAATCGACAACTGTTACAAGAAGAATTGAAGAACTTAGACGTCGAAACGTTCTAAGGATCTGAATTGCTAGTCTAAACGCTAAGTCCTAAACTCCTAAGCTAACAGCCGTCTTTTTAGGTCTCATATTCGTCCTCCTCTTCTGCCCTACGCCTCTGGTTTATATACTCCTTGCCTTGACGGTTCGATCTTTCCATTTTGCCGGATTTGAGCATTTCGGGAATCTTCCATTGTTCTCGATCCTTCCTTTTCTTCCGCAGAAATCTTCTATTTATCTTCAAACTTGCCTTTATTTTCCTTCTGCGAATAAACCGTCAAAACGTTATCAAATCTGCGGGCTAGATTCCATTGAAATCGCGAGATGGGTTTTTAT
Source organism: Eruca vesicaria subsp. sativa (assembly GCA_932364175.1). Lineage (NCBI taxonomy): Eukaryota > Viridiplantae > Streptophyta > Magnoliopsida > Brassicales > Brassicaceae > Eruca > Eruca vesicaria. The sequence continues at coordinate 23,964 of CAKOAT010191710.1, read as the reverse complement.
CGCGTTTTAGGTCCTTCCGGACCGTTTTGCGATAAAAACCGTTTTCTGAATTTTTACGGGATCGTTTCCTGATCTGACGTCGTTTTTAATAAATTACTCGAGTTAATCGCAAGGTTTCACGATTTACTCGACTTTTTATTAAAAACACGTTTTTTTACGACTTACTCGGCATTTTTTATTAAAAACACGTTTTTTACGATTTTAACGAGAAATCTCGAATAAATCGTATAGTTTAGGCAATATTCGGTGTTTCGTTTAACCGTTGCCGTTTTATACGATTTCCTCGAGTTCTTTTCGAGAAAGCGAAGTTTTACGGTTTTTATCGTAAAACTCGAATGGTAAGTCGGATCAAGATGGAACGGGAGACGTTTTAGCCATAGTTTAGAATGCGATTGTGTCGAAAGACGTAAATTTTGAATCGGGAATGCGGGAGATCGAGGTGCGGGATATCCGGTTGAGGACTGCGAGTTTTCCATCTCCTAGGATGGACGTCGGCGTCTTCGTCCGTCGAATCGGCCTGGTCGCTTGTTTCCAAGTGGACCCGTTCGATGCCGTCGCCCTCGGTCTCCTGTTCGCGAAAAGGAGATTTTTCCGATTCGTTCAGCGTCGCGTCAGGGTTTTCTTTTCCGGAATCTTTTTCCGGTACGTTTCCCTGGTCGATTCTGGGATGATCCGTAGGAGCGCCGAAATCGAGCCTCCTTCCGCGGATCTTCGTAGTTCCGCGGGGGCGAATCGCTTTGGTTCTCGCAGTTAGGGTGTCGAGCCGTTTTGCGAGTGAACCAATGAGCTTTTCCTGCTCTTCTGATTTTTTTTTAAACTCGGAAAGCATCTTTTCGACGGTCTCGGCGTTAGCGTTCGTAGCGTTGGCTGCAGGCGCGTCTTTTGGTAGCGGTGTTTCAACGTTGTCGCGTTCGTCGCGAGTTTGGTTGTCACCAGTCATCGTTTCTTCGTTGGGCATGTTGCGGTTACGCTGTAAGATAGATCCGACCCCTCCCCCTCCTTCTAGCGCCAAACTGTGGGAGTCGATTTCACCCTACTGTCAAATAAATCGTAAATAAGGAAACTTCGGGAAAACCCTAAGTTTCCAGAGGAACCGGCTATCTGCGAGAACCGCACAACAAAGATTAAGATGACGAAAATACTTAGAATTAAAACGAAAATAAGCGAGACTGAAAGCAAGAAGGTTCTTATTCCGAATCTGCGTTGAACTGGTACAAAAAGAGTAGCCGAAAGCGTAAGAACTAGAATACCCTAATTGAGACGCACCTCGCTAACAGAAAAACGGAAATATTCCTAAATGCTAGTTTTGGTGGTGAGAGCTCTGAATTTCGTGTATGTGCTTCTGCCCTAGACCTCCTCTTTATATACTCCTCGTCTTGGCTATCCGATCTTTCCATTTCGCCCAGATTTGACTTAAATCGGGAATTTTCCATTCTTCTCGATCCTTCCTTTTCTTCTGCGGAAATCTTCTATTTCTCTTCAAACCTTNCGTCTTGGCTATCCGATCTTTCCATTTCGCCCAGATTTGACTTAAATCGGGAATTTTCCATTCTTCTCGATCCTTCCTTTTCTTCTGCGGAAATCTTCTATTTCTCTTCAAACCTTCCTTTTATGTTTAAACTTGACTTTTATTTTCTTTCTGCGAGTAAACCGTCAAAACGTTATCAAATCCGCGGGTTAGATTCCGTTGAAATCGCGAGATGGGTTTTTATCGCGTTTTAGGTCCTTCCGGGCCGTTTTGCGATAAAAATCGTTTTCCGACTTTTACGGGATCGTTTCCTGATCTGACGTCGTTTTTAATAAATTTCTCGAGTTAATCGCAAGGTTTTATGATTTACTCGACTTTTTATTTAAAACCCGTTTTTTACGACTTACTCGGCGTTTTTTATTAAAAGCGCGTTTTTTACGATTTTAACGAGAAATCTCGAATAAATCGTATAGTTTAGGAAATGTTCGGTGTTTCGTTTAACCGTTGCCGTTTTATACGATTTCCTCGAGTTCTTTCCGAGAAAACGAAGTTTTACGGTTTTTATCGTAAAACTCGAACGGTAAGTCGGATCGAGATGGAACGAGAGATATTTCGGCCGTGGCTTAGAACGCGACCTTGTCGAAAGACGTAAGTTTCGAATCGGGAATGCGGGAAATCGGGACGCGGAGTGTTCGGGAAGTTTTTTAGTTCGCCCATCGGCGAACTAAGCCGGGACCGGCTTAGTTCGCCGATGGGCGAACTAGTGGGATGATTTTTAGATCGCCCATCGGCGAACTAAGCCGGGACCGGCTTAGTTCGCCGATGGGCGAACTAAAGGAGTGTCCTTAGTTCGCCCATCGGCGATCTAAGCCGGGACCGGCTTAGATCGCCGATGGGCGAACTAGATGAGTGTCCTTAGTTCGCCCATCGGCGATCTAAGACGGGACCGGCTTAGATCGCCGATGGGCGAACTAGAGGAGTGTCCTTAGTTCGCCGATGGGCGAACTAGTCGTGACTAGTTTGCGTTTACGGCTTTTTCGGTTTTTTGCGATTTTTTGCGGTTTTGTAAAACGATTTTCGAGTTTTATAAAACGACCTTCGGATTTCAGAAAACGACTTTTAAGTTTTATAAAACGATCTTCGAGTTTTATAAAACGATCTTTCGAGTTTTATAAAACGATCTTTCGAGTTTTATAAAACGATCTTCGAGTTTTATAAAATGATTTCTCGAGTTTTATAAAACGATTCTCGAGTTTTATAAAACGATCTCTCGAGTTTTATAAAACGATTTCTCGAGTTTTATAAAACGATTTTTCGAGTTTTATAAAACGATTCTCGAGTTTTATAAAACGATTCTCGAGTTTTATAAAACGATTTCTCGAGTTTTATAAAACGATTCTCGGGCTTTATAAAAAGATTTCTCGAGTCTTATAAAACGATTTCTCGAGTCTTATAAAACGATTTCTCGAGTTTTATAAAACGATTTTCGTGTTTTATAAAACGATTCTCGGGCTTTATAAAACGATTCTCGGGCTTTATAAAACGATTTCTCGAGTTTTACAAAACGGTTCTGCGAGTTTTATAAAACGGTTCTGCGAGTTTTATAAATGACGAACAGTTTTATAAAACCATTCCTCGGGTCTTATAAAACTGTTCTTTTTGTATTTTCGCGGGGAGTTTTAGCTATTAATTCCGTCGTACCGATTTTGACCCCAACAGTTAGCCCCCCAGCTCGTAAGAATCATGAGCCTTTAGCGTAAAGGTTCTTGCGAGTGGTTAACCAGTTTTAGTTAAGTTAGGTGGAATTAATGGTCGGAAAGGTCCGTTGAAAGTGATCTTTCCACTTTCCAGGGAGTAGAAAGCGTTTAAGATTAGGGTTGCGCCTTGTGAAGGCTGCCTACGTACCCTTTTGAGGGGATCAAGCCTTTCGTAGTTCCTTTCGGAGTTAAGGTTCGTATGACCTTTTTCCCGGCAAGACCTTTACGGTCTAGTTATATGTTTATCGAGCATAATGATGTCGATGGAATCTTGACCTTTGCCGGCCTTGAGACTAGTCTCGTAGGCCGTTTGGTCTGGCCGAGCGTGGCCATTATAGTTTTTGGACTGGCCGTGTGCGGCTCTGAGTCCCTGCCGCTTTTGCGGCTTTATTAAAAATCAGTTTGCGTTTTTAAGAGCGTGCTATTATTCGTATGAACTTAGAGGGAAGAATATGCTCCCGAGTTTTATAAAATGCGATAAAACGATTCTTCGAGTTTTATAAAACGATTCGTTTTATAAAACGATTCTTCGAGTTTTATAAAACGATTCTCGAGTTTTATAAAACGATTCTCGAGTTTTATAAAACGATTCTCGAGTTTTATAAAACGATTCTAGAGTTTTATAAAACGATTCTCGAGTTTTATAAAACGGTTCTCGAGTTTTATAAAACGATTCTTCGATTTTTATAAAACGATACTCGAGTTTTATAAAACGATTCTTGAGCTTTATAAAACGATTCTCGAGTTTTATAAAACGATTCTCGAGTTCTATAAAACGATTCTCGAGTTCTATAAAACGATTCTCGAGTTTTATAAAACGATTCTTCGAATTTTGTAAAACGATTCTTCGAGTTTTGTAAAACGATTCTTGAGTTTTATAAAACGATTCTCGAGTTTTATAAAACGATTCTTCGAGTTTTATAAAACGATTCTCGAGTTTTATAAAACGATTCTCGAGTTTTATAAAACGATTCTCGAATTTTATAAACGATTCTCGAGTTTTATAAAACGATTCTCGAGTTTTATAAAACGATTCTCGAGTTTTATAAAAAGATTCTCGAGTTTTATAAAACGATTCTCGAGTTTTATAAAACGATTCTCGAGTTTTATAAAACGATTCTCGAGTTTTCTAAAACTATTCTTCGAATTTTATAAAACGATTCTCGATTTTTATAAAACGATTCTCGAGTTTTATAAAATGATTCTTCGAGTTTTATAAAACGATTCTCGAGTTTTACAAAACGATTATGAGTTTTATAAAATCACTTTTTCGGAAAGTAATGATCTCCCTTTTACAAAAGCTATCGCAGACGTTGATTTCGAGAGTACGGTTTTCGACACCAACAGTCGCGAGCGATTTGCAACCGGTTATTCGGATGCGGAAGCTGTTCAACGGGCGCATGGTGATTATCGCGAATGTCATGGGGTCGTTCATGGGTTTTCCCTGACTCAGAATGAAGTGTATTCGTTTGCTAAGGAATCCGAAATGCGATGGGAAGATTTGAGTCGGGAAAAAGATATGCAGTCCGAGTTTTTCGACCTTAAGGCGCGTATGTGGGATCAATGGAATCCCGTCGTGGTGTCGCCGGATTCGGTTGAAGTCGGTCCTGGAATTTCGGATGTAGATGGCGAAGTCGATGAACCTGGGTTTGATGACTTCGATGTTTGATGTTCTTAGTTTTTTCGATTTTGTCGTTGTTTTTCCGGGACTGGCCGTTGGTGGCTTTGAATCCCTACCGCCGGGCGATGTGTATTTAGATGTTTAATAAGAAAATATTTTCTAAGTATGAAACTCGTTTTTTATGTTAGATGTAGAGGAAAGAATACGAGTTGTCATCTCGTACCTAACTCTTTGGTGTAAATCGTCCGATTCGTTAACTCGGGAGATTTCGATTTTCGCGAGTGCTTAGATGTGGGCGAAGAGACATGCCTTTAGGATCTCGATTCATGCCTTGAGACGTTAGAGACCAGTGTGCTGGGTTTAGGGCAAGACCTAGGTTTACTTTCGGATTGGGGCTGTGCGATGACTAATCGGCTTTCGTTTTGCCCGTTGCAATTTTAACCTGATTCCATACTGATTTAGAATCCGCGATAGGTTCTCGGCTTATACGATTCGTCTGGTTGGAATCGAGCATCTCTCCGGGAAACTCTCTCGGAAGTGCTGACCAAAAATTTTGGATTTCTTTTATAGCGCGCTATTTTATCCTCGTCGGATGTATGCGGACCGATAGGTCAGTGCGTTTGTTTAGGACGGCTAGCGTGCCCGACGGGGCCAGTCGCCGAGCGTTCGTGTTTTTATAGTCGCGGACGGACTGTGGGGAAATATTTTTCTTCGAGAATTTAGGCGACGTCTCGCCCGTTCTTTCCGAAAATATTTTGATATGCGAATTTTTGTAAAAATGATTGAGTAATTGTTACTGCGGAAGCGATTTTCCGGATTTGCGTTTTTCGATGGTAGCGGAGATATTCTAACTTTGTCTTTATTAAAAATTTCGAAAAATTTTCGATTACAAANCCCCCCCCCCCCCCCCCCCCCCCGCTTTGGAAAGGGGGATAGCTGAACTCGTCTTTAGGCGAGCTGCCTACGTATTCCTTTCGGAAATCAAGCCATCTCGTAGTTCTGATTGTTTGTGCGAGTATGCTTACTCGGCTGTCGTAGACTTCTCGATCGCTTCAGTCGCGGGATCGATGTCTTTTTCCGGGATTGCCTCCTCCGGTTGGGCGGAAGCGATGGGTGTGGAAACTTCTGGTTTCTCGGCCGTTGCTTGCTTCGGGTCGTTGTCTGCGGGAGGTGGCGTGACCTTTGCCCGTTTTGGTTTAACGATCGCGACCGCTAATTGCCTCAGCTTATGTTCGGCCAGGAAGCAAGATCGCGATTGTCTTTGGCATCCCCAAATCACAGCGACTCCCGTAGGCATCAGGAATTTGATGCCTAAGTGATACGTGGACAGAACCGCCTTCATGGAATTTATCCAAGGGGTGCCCATAATCACGTTGTAGATAGCCGGGACATCGACTACCGCGAAGTTAACGATTCTCGTCACTTCTTTCGCGACGACCAGTAGTCGGATTGATCCCAAGGTCATTGACGTTTCGCCGGAGAAACTAGTCAGCGGTTTTGGAATCGGCTCGACTTCCGAGAGGTCGATTCCCATTCGTGCTAGCGTGTTGCGGAAGATGACGTTGACCGTGCTTACGGTATCAACCAGGATTCGCGCAACCTCTAGATCGCTTATCACCAAATCGATGACAAGGGGATCGGCATGCGGTTGGTCGATTCCGCCGGTTTCAGCATCGTTGAAAGAGATTACTCCTGTCGGAGNCCAAATCGATGACAAGGGGATCGGCATGCGGTTGGTCGATTCCGCCGGTTTCAGCATCGTTGAAAGAGATTACTCCTGTCGGAGAATCGTCCATCGGCACCTTCCAACTCGAGCCGGTTTCGGCTTTACGTTGGTAGGATTTTATCGACGAGACGGTGTCGTTAAAGTATGGCGATTCGCCGATGATCATGTTGATTTTGCGGCGGTTAGCATCGTTACCCTTCTCGTCTGTGTTTCTTCCGCGTTTTTCGCCCGACTGATTTCCCTGAGGCGGGGTTTGCGCGTTTTTGTCATTCCTCGGGACACGGTCCGAATCGCGGATGAGATCCTTGACGCTTGATATCTCGGAAAGTTCTCCCACGACTAACTTTTCGGCCAGCCTGGCGCCGAGAACTTTGCAGTTCACGGTGGAATGACCATAGGTTTGGTGGAGGTCGCATAAAGAATTCTCGTCGTAATTCGAATTTCTCGTCCACGTGTTACCCGTAGTTCGCCCTTGCTCCGAACCGGAGTTGATAGCGTAGTTATGCGCCCCTCGGAGATCCTGTCCCTCGTGATGGACGAATTTGTCGTTACGAGAACTTTTCTTTTTCTGCTTCTGCTCGGACGCGTTATCCGATGTTTTCGCCGGCTTATGCTTCTCGGACAGGATTTTAGTTTCCTCTTCGATGGTTATGAAGTCGGTGGCCTTATGGAGCGCATCCTGGATCGTCCGCGGTTTCTCGAGAGTTATCCATCTGCGGAACTCTGATCTATACCAGAGCGATTATTTTAACGCGTCGATGGCGGCTTTGTCGCTGATCCCGCTAACCCTAGCCATGACGAGTTTGAATCTACTCATGAAATCGCGGAGAGATTCGTCTTCCTCGTGCACCAAGCTCCAGAGATCGGCGTCGGAGGTCTCCGGGTTGATGAACATCGAGTACTGTTTCAGGAACTCCGAAGCCAATCGACGGAAACTTCCGATCGAATTTCGCCTAAGTTTGGCGAACCATTCGAGCGCGGATCCTTCTAGGTTTTCGACGAAGAGGCGGCAATAACCTGCGTCTTTTTCGTGGTCCTTGAGCTTGGCTCGTCCCATGGTGATCTGGAATGCTTGCAGGTGCGCTTTGGGATCGGTCGTCCCGTCGTAAGTTGGCACCTTCAGCTTTCCGGGATCGGCAGTTTGATCTCGGTGATACGAGCCGTGAAGGGCGTTTTCCGAGATTCGTACAGCAGCCGATCGATCTCGGGTGCGGCGCTGGTCGCGTGGTGAATCTGAGATTTCACCGCTTTTACCGCTGCGGCTGTTTTGGTAATGTATTCGCGGAGATCGCGAATCTCGGTGTGATTGCCAGCAGTTTTCCGACCCTGTCGGCGTTTGCTGCGAGTGACCGGAGATCGCTCCTCGGCGGTTTTTGCGTATCGCGCGAAGTCGAGTTCCCTTTCGTCTCCAGTAGAGGAACGTTTGGGAGACGACTCCGGTTGAGGACTGCGAGTTTTCCTTCTCCTAGGATGGACGTCGGCGTCTTCGTCCGTCGAATCGGCCTAGTCGCTTTTTTCCAAGTTGACCCGTTTGATGCCGTCGCCCTCGGTCTCCTGTTCGCGAATAGGAGATTTTTCTGATTCGTTCAGCGTCGCGTCAGGGTTTTCTTTTCCGGAATCTTTTTCCGGTACGTTTCCCTGGTCGATTCTGGGACGATCCGTAGGAGCGCCGAAATCGAGCCTCCTTCCGCGGATCTTCGTAGTTCCGCGGGGGCGAATCGCTTTGGTTCTCGCAGTTAGGGTGTCGAGCCGTTTTGCGAGTGAACCAATAAGCTTTTCCTGCTCTTCCGATTTTTTGTTAAACTCGGAAAGCATCTTTTCGACGGTCTCGGCGTTAGCGTTCGTAGTGTTGGCTGCAGGCGCGTCTTTTGGTAGCGGTGTTTCAACGTTGTCGCGTTCGTCGCGAGTTTGGTTGTCACCAGTCATCGTTTCTTCGTTGGGCATGTTGCGGTTACGGTGTAAGATAGATCCGACTCCCCCCCCCTCCTTCTAGCGCCAAACTGTGGGAGTCGATTTCACCCTACTGTCAAATAAATCGTAAATAAAGAAACTTCGGGAAAACCCTAAGTTTCCAGAGGAACCGGCTATCTGCGAGAACCGCACAACAAAGATTAAGATAACGAAAATACTTAGAATTAAAACGAAAATAAGCGAGATTGAAAGCAAGAAGGTTCTTATTCCGAATCTGTGTTGAACTGGTACAAAAAGAGTAGCCGAAAGCGTAAGAACTAGAAAACCCTAATTGAGACGCACCTCGCTAACAGAAAAACGGAAATATTCCTAAATGCTAGTTTTGGTGGTGAGAGCTCTGAATTTCGTGTATGTGCTTCTGCCCTAGACCTCCTCTTTATATACTCCTCGTCTTGGCTATCCGATCTTTCCATTTCGCCCAGATTTGACTTAAATCGGGAATTTTCCATTCTTCTCGATCCTTCCTTTTCTTCTACGGAAATCTTCTATTTCTCTTCAAACCTTCCTTTTATGTTTAAACTTGACTTTTATTTTCTTTCTGCGAGTAAACCGTCAAAACGTTATCAAATCCCCGGGTTAGATTCCGTTGAAATCGCGAGATGGGTTCTTATCGCGTTTTAGGTCCTTCCGGGCCGTTTTGCGATAAAAATCGTTTTCCGACTTTTACGGGATCGTTTCCTGATCTGACGTCGTTTTTAATAAATTTCTCGAGTTAATCGCAAGGTTTTATGATTTACTCGACTTTTGAGTGGCCAACTCAAGAAAAGCATTAGGATCACTCTACAAGCAAGGAATAGGAGAAATCTAAACTAAACACTCTAATTCTAGACTAATCATCCTTAGTCTCCCTAACCCATGAATTCAAGGGTGATTTACTCACTACACATCATGATTACTCTTAAACCCATTTTAGATTCAAGTTTAATCATGTAGATGATGNCCTAACCCATGAATTCAAGGGTGATTTACTCACTACACATCATGATTACTCTTAAACCCATTTTAGATTCAAGTTTAATCATGTAGATGATGAAATAGACAAGTCAAACAATGAATAATGAAATCAATGATCTTAAAAGATGAACTTTCCAATAGGTTTTCAAGTATTTTCTTCAAGAACAAAGATAGATCTCCAATGGTGGCTTACAGAGCTGTACTTAACTTAGGTTTTTCCAATGTTAGAACATAAAAGAAATGACCAAAAGGTCCCAAAATAAAACAGGTTTTTCGCACACAAAAGACGCGCAGCGGGGTCACTACACCGCTGCCAAGACCCCGCTCCGGAGCTCACAGCGGTGTCATGCCCCCGCTGCCGACCCCCCGCTGTGATCGCTCTCTTTCTTCAAAAGGCGAGCGGGGTTGGGTACCCGCTACCGAGACCCCGCTCCAAGGCACACCGACCCTTGACTCCGCTGCGTCACCTCCGCTCCGGCTGGTATTGGTCGCAGCGGCCTCTTGACCTCGCTGTGGCTTCTCCGGCTCGCCAAATATCACCTTTGTGCTCTATTTTAGCACATAATTGATCCAAAACACCTCCAAGAACTCCATAGCAAGTTCCATGACCTGATAAAGACAAATGAATGCAATATGCAACCTAAAAGTGTCTAAACCTAATCTATATGCTTAACATGAATAAGAATAAAAGGTTAAAACTAAGTAAATATGCAGCATATCATGGACTTCTCTTACTGTCTGAGAAAGTTCTAGTTGTTGTTTGCTTCTTGTCTGAGTTTGATGGATTCAGAATCTCTTGTTGTTTTGAGTATTGTTTTGGTTATGATCGACTACTATAAACTCAAGTGCCTCTTGTTTATCATAGTTGGTTGTTCACAATCTAATACATCTTGTTTGATTTCTCAGTGTCAAAGCTAGCCTCAGTTTACAACTTATTGTCAAACAGATAACATTGAAATCAAGTAAACCATATCAAACAACAAGAAAATACGAGAAAATCCAAAACAAAGACATACTAAATAGCTCTGTCAAGTAAACCATATCCAAAACATGACTAAAACATGAAAATCCAAAACAAATACATGACTAAATCCGAAACAAAAACAAAGACATAACCAACAACATAATGAAAAGCATGAAAATCAGAGACCAGCACATGACTAAATAGGTATGTCACATGTAGCTCTGTTATGTCCCGACTCACCACATCGACTGCACTTGCGCATCTTCTTCCCTTGAGTTCCTTACGATGAACGGAGCTTGTCTTCAACTGTCTCATATCTGCGTTTTCTTCTTCTTCATGCTCATCTTCTTGAATCAGGAGGTAACACATTAGCATTCTTAACATTATCTGGAACAACCCAACTATCCTCAGGAACACTAATTGGATTGATAGTTTCTTGATAAGCTGTTCTCCAAGTAGAAGTCGTGTACATGTCATCGGTTAGTGAGGATGGGGCTCGGCCAACTGTTAAACCAGCCTTGATTGCGTGTCTACATGGGATTTTCAGTAGGTTGTACAGATTGCCCAAAAGAAACGAACAGAAATCTGAATTTACCATTGACATCGGTTTCATAGAATGTGTGTGTTCCTGGATTAGCTTCTTTTAGCATGTGCAAGTATCTCGGAATTTTACCAAAACTCTACTCCGGAATACCTCTAACCATATTAATAGCATACTCACGAGCATCCCATGCTAATGATTTAGATATCTCACATCCATGATCCAATCTCATAATCTGTATAATATCATTAGTTTTGGGACCTTCTTTGACACCATTATACCTATGCATTATGAGACTCCCAATAGTTTTTGCAGAAGCATTCCGACCACCATTACTCATACTTGACGCAGCACATGTGTGATCCGTCACATATTCTTTATTATGAAATACGTGGATCCTGATAAACCCTCAGCACGAACACTCCACTTACACTTCTTGTATATGCATCGGATGTACCAAAGATTTCTATCTGATTTCAGAACTTTGTAATCGAAGTTATTATTCATTGCTGACATTTCCAATGCTGCTTTCAACTTCGATTTGTTTTCAAACGTTTCACCCCTCTTCACAACATCCATCAACGAACACCGAACACTTCTTCCACTATCATCTTCTTTTCCTGCTAACTCGACACCAACATCTTCTTCCCACTCGTTCGATTTCCCAATGTCTTCATCATCTTTATTTGACTCAGATGAACTACCCATATCATCTCGAGGTGAAAACGAGGAAGGTTCACCTTTCTCACTGAAACGAGTTTTAGAATCCTCTTTATCAACCTCAATGTTGGCGCTGTTNTTCCACTATCATCTTCTTTTCCTGCTAACTCGACACCAACATCTTCTTCCCACTCGTTCGATTTCCCAATGTCTTCATCATCTTTATTTGACTCAGATGAACTACCCATATCATCTCGAGGTGAAAACGAGGAAGGTTCACCTTTCTCACTGAAACGAGTTTTAGAATCCTCTTTATCAACCTCAATGTTGGCGCTGTTTCCATTGATAGGTGAAGTAGACACACATAACGTTGGCGAAGGTTTTCCACGCATATATGAAAGAAAATTTTGGACTTGCCGATCAATCCCAATGATAACTGGAGGACAGTCTATTGAACTGATTAACTCCATAGGTAAATAGCTTAACTCAAGCTCGACATCATTTTCGTCAATTCCAAAATCAACAAAAGCCATAGTTCTTAGATCTTCAAACGAACTTCTCGATTCCACGACCAGTACTTTTCCACCTTTGATCTTATCAACCGCAAATCCCCATCCTTTCAGGCGATCAAATTTCCACACCCCACAAGAGGCATAGATATGCATCTTCTTCAACAAAAGCTTCAAATTTTGTGTTAGTTTACAAAATTTTCTTCGTCGTCATGAAGAAGAAGATGAAGACCACGATTTTTTTTTAAAAAAAAACTAACTTAGGAAACACGATATTTTAGGAAAAATAGATTTAGGATATATTCTGCTAACAGATTTTAGAGATATTTAAGAAAACTATATATTTCGAAATTGGTAGAGCAGACCCTAGATTGTCCGTAGAAGTTATAAAACACGGTAGTTTAAGGTTTTTTTTTGGTAAACTCCCTGTGGTAGGCTAAAGTGTTTTGGTAAATACGTAATCAAATATTGTCAGAATATTCAATCATGGTAGATTGATTGCCTTGTCCTTTTCTACCGTAGTTCAGAAATATATGAAATCGTAGCCGTATTTTTTCTAGCATAGTAGATATTTCTGTGGTAAGCCCAATATTCAATCTACGAGCCCGTAGACAGTAGACGACGTTTTTCTACTATCGGTAGATTAAAATATGAAATTATGTTCCACTAATATTTATTCAACCAAATAATTTTTCCTATGATGATCTATTTTTTATAAACATTTTGTGTATACTTTCATATTTTTCTGACTGCTAAAACGATTGATATGAATTTTTAAAGTTGACGAAGGGTATCCAAGTCCAAATCTGACCAAAAAATTATTTATAGCAAAGGGACAATCTACTTGTTTTTCTATTCCATTTTGGCAATTTTTTCTTTACATTCTAGGAGAAAATAAAAGAGAAGAATATATACTGTGATAATTTTATTTTTCATGTTCAACATGAAAAATTAACAGAACAAGAAATACTGCAGTTACATAGGGCTGTCATGTTCAGCATGAAATTTGTAATTGACAAAAATTGAAATAGACTATGCTCGGGAAAAACAATAAAAAACTTGGTTTTAGTAAACTATATCTATCACTATTTATCAAGGTCTATCGAGTATCGAGCAATGGCTTAACTATTTCACAGTTCAATAATTACAGGTATTAAGATCACAGGGAATGTGCATACTTAATAATGTGCAATACGTAAACCTTAATATAAAAAGACTAGGCCATATTCACCTCGTTTCATTTTAATATTTTTTTTGTTTTAATTATATTATGTTTTCAATTTTCTGAAAAACTAGTGTTGATTTTTTCGAACAAATTCTAAAATCTTTTAAGAAGTTAATGTTATCTATATTTTTGATCATTCGTATTCTATATTATGAAATTTTATTGAATGAACTAGTTTGCGTTAAAGCTATTTTACTCTCCAACAAATATATCGAAATTGGGAAGTAATTAACTAAAATCAATTTTCCAAAACCGACCTTAGTTATATATGTACATTATATGCGGTTTGATCATCTTCCTAAGTTTATAACTCACCCACGCTCAATTTTAAATTCTGAATAAACTAAAACACATCAGCTGCAGTATTATAAAACATCGAATCCAGGTTGTGCTCTTGCCTTATGAGTCTTCCAAGTTCTTAACTTATATAGAGTTCAAGGGATATTGTTCCAAACAAAAAATATTAAAGAGATAACAGAAATTATTAATATGTATGGTTGAGTAATATTAAACCATTTAATTATATTTTTAAAAATATCAAATTTTGGTTGACTAATAGTCTAATATTAAACCTTTTAATTATATTTTAATGAAATATCAAAGATTTGCGACTTTGACACATACACAAACACAAATAATCACTTTGAGTGGTACAAAATATTGCTTATATACTTAATATAAAAGTTATGAAAATGTTAGCCAAGAGAATAAATTTGTAATATTATTTTGAAAAAACATTCATTAGGGTTCTTCTCGTATAGTATTCGTCTTTATTATATTATGTTCACTTTTGTGGCTGACTTGGAGAATAGTTTTTGAGTTGAATAAACAATACCTTCATTCATCAAGATCGTAACTTTAGGAAATCAAATATTCTATGTTCTAATGGGAACAATAAGCAAAAAAGATTGTTTATGTGAAGATGGAGAAGAGGAGGATGAAGTCATGTACTTATCGATATCAATTCGAGATATCATGTATGGTATGGATACGGACAACAACAAAACATGTTATCTCCTGAAGCAGGAGTGTATTGAATGGGCAACGATGTAACAGATGGATCGTGCCTCCTGATCTATTAAGTGATAAAAAGAGTTGGATCTCAATGGATGATAGCCAAACACAAGATCATATAAGACCGAGAACAAAGGTAGAAAAGTTAGTGAATCAGTCTATCCTGCAAAGTGAGTTAGGAAACATCGTGATATTACTTTTCTATTATCATGTTCAGCGTAAAAATGTATTTGTTGTATGTTTTGGTTCTGATACTTTTTTAAATTTCAATTGATATTAATAAAATTAAGATGTTATAAAAAAGAAGAATATTAGGATATTTTAGCAATGCCATAGAACTTTAACTGAAAAATAAATAGTCTACATACAGCTGTTAAGAGAAACAATTAAGATAAACACGGTTAGGCATATTATATATGCCATATATCTAAAAAGTTTATTTGTTATTTTCAAATTTAAATTTATAATTGACAAAATTAAAATAGTCTACGGTTGAGAGAAACAAAAAAAGACTAATTTTTGGTAAACTATATCTTATATCATTATTTATCAACAGCTTACCTATTTGACATTTCAATAACTACACGTATTAAGAGTACAGAGAATGGTCATATTGAATCCCCTATATATTATTTGAGAATCATTTAAAAAGTTGTAACCTTAAGTTTGTAAGAATTAAAAATAACTTCAATCCTATGTGGCATAGCTCTTTGGCTTCTATTTCAAATCCTAAGGATTCTAAAGCATGTTATATAATGTATAGTTTAAAAATTATATTTTCTAGCAATATAATATTTCGTAGGCTATAGTTGGTCGCATATATCAAATATTTATTGTTTCACATGCTTTTCTTAAATAAAACCTACGGAATTACCTAATGTGATCAAAATATATATATGACAATTAATGATTTTAAACAATAAAGATTTGATAACAATCTGTATATTTTTTTTTCATTTTGTTTATTTCTTTATTATTAAAGTAAATTACACAATTACATTAATCATATAATAAAAATCTAGATTTTTTTTTGTGTATGTTGTATTTTGAATTTTTCAAAATGAGTATAAATTACTAAAACTGTTAAAAGTCCCACATAAGCTTTTAAGATCAAGGTTTTAATTTTTTTTCTATACTAAAATATAATGATTATAAGACCATATGAAGAAATAATTTAGTTTATATATATTTAATATCATTTTAATTAAACTATACATCGTATGAAAATACATACTTATATTTTGATATTTGCCTTGAACATATATTGAAAAGTTAATATTTTAATTTTGAAATATGTCATTGTTTTTTTTAAATGATTATAAATTATTGAAACTACTAAACATCTCACATTAAAAAAAAATTCGTTGGTGTAAAATTTTGTTACACAAATATGCAAATACTCATAAAACCATATGAGTAGAAACCTCATTTAATTAATATCCATATTGAAAGTGTGTTATATTACTATGTTTACATCATTTAATTTTAATTATATATCATATACAATATATAAGATTGATTATTTTGATTTATTTACCCTAATTGTGAATAAACAAGAGTAATCGTTAAATTTATATGCATACGCCAATTTATTACATAATAGTAACTGATTTCTTAGTAATTTAATATATATTTATTATTTTATTATTTATAATATGCATAAAAATATAAAATACTTATTTTGCATAAAGTGCAGATCTTAACCTAAGCATGTATCTCTTTAATTATTTTAAATCTTAAGTATTTTCTAAAACAAACGAAATGTGAATAAAATTCAAAATAAATATTTTTATCGAGTAATAACCAAAATATAAAAAAAAACATATTAAGAGAAAAATGGAAGATAAATAGGACTGACACGTGAACGTAAACTTCTCATAACCATAATTAATTTTTAAATTGTTAAATCATGATATAAAATTGAGTTAATTTTTAATTTGTTAGTTTTTAATTTTTTAAATCATTATGGTTATGTTAAATCATGACCATAATTAATTTTAAATTATTTATTTGTATTTGAAAAACTTAAAATATTGTTTTAAAATAATTTAAAATTTAACATAATTTTTTATAAATTATTTTAAATAATAATAATTTGTAAAAAATATAATTTTCTAATATTATTAGACAGATAAATAAATTATATTGAATTAGTTTTGAAACTTTATATATTTAAATGCAAATATTTTACCAATTGCTTCTTAAAAAACATTAGGGGATTTGCTAATACTCTACCAATCAAGCCTAGTAACACTCCATTTATTTTCCATCACTCGAACACTGAAAAGTGAAAAGATATATGAAAACATATCCATTAAATTCTAAGATTTGATCTACATTTCTAAATAAAATTGTTTCTGATCCTATGTATAGATAATTATATAAAATTTTAAAAATTCTTAAATTTCAAATACATACAAAAACAATCATATGTAAATTTTAAATTTGTCAACACTAAAATTTTATATTTTAATTACATACTTGCGCAGGTTTATCCTAGTAATAAATTAAAAAACTTCCAATCCAGAGACATTTTTTTTTGGCATCCTCTAGAGACCTAATTAATTATATGCAGTAATGCATATACCTAAACCTTAATATAAAAATACTAGGTTATACTAATTTGTATATATTAAGATAAGATGGTGTGGGAACCGAAAGCCACCTACTGTCAAATAATCGTAAATAAGGAAACTTCGGGAAAACCCTAAGTTTCCAGAGGAACCGGCTATCTGCAGAACCGCACAACGAAGATTAAGATAACGATAAACTTAGAATTATTAAAAGAATAAACGAAAATCGAGAGCAAAGAGGTTCTTATTCCGAATCTGCGTAGAACTGGTACAAAGAGAGTAGCCAAAAACTTAAGAACGAAAAACACTAATTGAGACGCAGCTCGCTAACAGAAAACGGAAATTCCTAAATGCTAGTTTTGGTTGTGAGAGCTCTGAAAATCGTGTCCCTTTCTTCTGCCCTAGACCTGTCATGTCCCCGATCCTAGTTTGGGTCGCCGGGATGGACCATGGTGCCAAGGATCGAACCAACAGGTCGTATGACCTCATTTGGATAGGTGGCATGGTCCAGAATAAGGGTTAAGAGCTCAGGGAAGCTGGGACTTAACCAAAACAAGAAGGAAACAAGCATTGGGGAGTTGGACAAGTGTTATGGTAGCTGGACGAG
>CAKOAT010191599.1:32214-49958 GCA_932364175.1 Eruca vesicaria subsp. sativa | reverse complement strand
CCAGTTCAACGCAGATTCGGAATAAGAACCTCTTTGCTCTCTATTTTCGTTTATTCTCATTTAAATTCTAAGTATTTTCGTCATCTTATTTTCGTTGTGCGGTTCTCGCAGATAGCCGGTTCCTCTGGAAACTTAGGGTTTTCCCGAAGTTTCCTTTTTTACGATTTATTTGACAGTAGGGTGAAATCGACTCCCACAGATATAATGTCTGAAAACTTGTCAAAAAAATACATTTAGCAAAATGTTCAATACTGTTCATTTTTTTCGCACCAAACTAATATATCAATGAAGACAAATAACTTTTCCTCAGTCTTTTTACATAAACACCACACAAAGATCCAAAATGACTTTCTCCTCAAGGTTTATGTCGTTTAAACCACATGTCACCCATGGCATCAAATCAAGATTACTACTATTCTCACAACTTTCAGCAAAATTCTGATGTTAAAATCCAACAAGGGTTCTTACGATACGCTGGAGCGATCAAGAGCATCAAGGAAAGTGCATTACAACTTTAGCATCCACTTGACTCAAAACTTACTCTATTGGTGCATGTGCTAATTAAGAAATCTTCACCAATATAACACCACAAAATCTAAACTACGGTTAAAAATAGAAGTACTCTGATCAGTGAGTAAAATCAAAACCGTATGAATGATGGTCCTAGTTCATGTAAAGCAAGAATAACCGAATCCCATAGTGCATACATTAAGGCAATACAAATTATTGCTTTATCCACAATAAAACAATGCCAGAAAGGAAATATTTGCTCTGAATTTGGTCACTCCGAATTTGCTCACAAGAACAGAAGCAAACGTAGTTATTGTAAATATGGCACTTCGGAGCTAAGCAATTCATTTAGCATACACAAGAGAGTATCAAGTTTGAAGACAGCATCAGAGCTATATATATAATTTCTTTTCTTTTTGTTTTGTCAGTTATAATTTCCCTAACTTTACACTTTTTATTTTCCTTTAAATCGGTTTACTCTAATTTCTGAAAATTTACTATCGGTTTTAGGTAAACCGGTATTGCTTAGTAAGGGTGGGCAAAAGAACTAATGAAATTGGTTACTAGAGTGTGTAACCAGTTTCATATAGTTTGAATATAAATACGTATAATACTCTACAAAAGTGCAATTTTGGACTACGGTTACATTCATCTTCTATTGTACCAAAGTGAAGAGCAATATAAAAACACTATTCTGATAGTTTCTTGTGCCTCAATTCTTGGTTACATGTGTCTTCGGAGATTCTGCAACCTCATTAACAATAACCTTATAGTACTCTTTCGTCGTACTCCTAAAAATCAACCTGAAAATAATAACCAAGAACGCAAAAAGCTTCACCAGTGAGCTTATTATTCTTATGAACAAACAAGATCTAAGCCATGAAATGACTCCACAACGTCAACCTTAGCGTAATCAAAGGGAAGACCATGGAGCCGAACCACAGGGAAAAGAAGAGGAGAAACAAACCTATAAGGGTTAAAACATAAAATTAGAACCAGAATGAGGTCTAAAGAATGGAGCTCGATTGAAGTGACAGAACAAACTTCACTAGGAGTTTAATTGAAGTGATTTGGTTATGAATCAATCCGAATTACAATAAAATCCTAACTGTTGAAATCAATTCATTGAGAGAACAGAAAATCGAAGATAATCTGTTGTGTGCTTTGCACAAACTGTCTTCGCTGTCGCCTTCCTCGATGATCAAATCGATTGGAACTTTAAAAAAATAATTCAAAACTGTTTTTGGGGGGTAATGAAGCTAAATTGGGCTCTTACTTTGCGGCCTTACACATTAAAACGATTGTGTAAGATGATGATACTTTTTACACGTATTAGGTAAAATATACTTAAACTAGAAATCGAACCAACATTATTCGGTTTGACCAAGTGGTTAAGGTGTTCTCTTTCTAGTTCAATGGATTCATTTGGAAGTTGGAACTACTGGTGCTGAAATTCAAATAGAATCTGAACCAAAAAGCTTGAATCTATATTGTAGGGGTCTTGTAAGATGGTATTTCAAATATCAAGTACCATATGAATCCGATTGCAATAGATACTTGAAAAATTCTGAAACCTAATAAATAAACTAGAAGAGAATCCGCATCTTGCGTAGTTAAGTTTCATTTTTATAGTTAAACATTAACCCTGTTTGATAAATTGTCTGAGTTTACCTTTTTATTTTCAAGAAGGATCTTAAGGCGTTATTGCGTTCTGAAAAAATAATATAAGTTCTTGTTTATGAAATGTCAGCCAAAAGTCCACACTACCTCTAATTTTAGATGAGTCACACTGAACTACTAAGCTTAATCTTAATTTTCCGCAAAAATTAAATAGTTGAGACTTATAAGAAAAGTAATTCTAAAAAAAATCCCTTTTGAATTTGTTTCTTGTGTTTTTAGTTAGATATATTAATGAATATATGATTGGTTTAAAATTAGATTTAATAGTATTGATGATTCCATTTGTAATCAATTAGTTTTTTTTTGAAAAAGTATTATATACATTAGTTAATCTAAGATATGTTAGTTACAGATTTAATGAATGAATCTAGAGAAATAAATAAGATATTCTTTAGAAATATTTGGAATTTTAAAAGTTGGTTAGTTTATATATTTGAGAATATCTTATTTAATAAAATATAAAAGTGAAATAGTATATATTATGGTATATTTATTAGTTATATTCAAAACTATATTAACATATTATTATAAATATCTGCATTTATAATCTATATTATTAAAACTGAAATACATTTTTGAAAATAACACTTTCTTCATCACAATAATTACAACATATGCCACTGCTTTAATAATTATTAATTAACTGATTAGAAATCGTTTATTTTGTTAGATTATTCTCTAACCAAATTTACTATTATTCTCTAACCGAAATATTCTCTAATCAACATGTTATATCATGAAATCTAACTGATTTAGATTAACTCATGTTTGATAGTCCAAAATTAAATATATAATACATGAAGATTATCTAACAAAACCTTATTAAAAATGTATTTGAAAAATAATTAATTAAAATTGTAATATCAGTAAGATATAGATAAAATATTATATATCATTTTAAAAAAATCAAACTGAATTAATTCTAATTGCTAATTGTATTTTAATGATTATGATAATTTAGATAACTTAATTTTAAAAGATTATAAAAGATTTTTATCAGGATTTTAAAATGAAAATTATTTCTTCTGTATTTCAAATAAAAGATTAAGATATTAGAATATATTATAGTTAAATAATGTATATAAACTTTCCAAGGGATAGTCTAAAGAAAAATCACACATAAAAAATTATAGCACTTTAACTTAATAAATTAGATAAGTTTAAAGATACGAACCAGTATCTCAAACTAATATTTGAAAGTTGTCTTAAAAATAAGTATATATATATAACACATTTAATACAAATATTATACAAATAAGAGGCATAGCAGTAGATTTGATTTGAAAACTCACAAAACAACATCCAATCCCAAAGCAAAGAGTTTATAAGAACATATATACTAATACACATACAGACATGCACTTACATACACACATTCTAAGGCTTTACAAGATAACATAAAACGATAACATTAAAAAAGAAAGTTAACATGAGGTGCATATATAGATAAGATTGTCTGAGAAGAGACAACAAAAGATACATAAATGACAAGTGAAGTCGAACATAAAATACATATATAAACACTCGTGTTCGCTCGGGAATATATATTCGTTTATAATGTAATAATATCAAATTTCCCTGTCCTCTATATTATTATACTTTCATTTCACACATTGCGACCACTGCATATTCTGTTCAAACCCACTAATGTTGACCTCTTACGATGTAATTACATAATTAATATGAGAAAGAGAAATCCAACAGAACAAAAGGTTACTTTATAAAAACAATCTGCCCTGCTTAACTCCAACCCTACTTCTTGTTTTATTCCAATTCATTTTAGAATAAAATCTTTTCTAATATCATTCCATATTCAACTCCAAAATAGAATAATAGGTAGAATTACTTCATTTCAAAATGATTCAATAGCATTAAGAAAATATGATATTCTACAAAAAAATATTTAATAATTTTACAGAAAAGATGCATAAACTAATAAAAATTAAACTAAACATAAATAATATAAAATAAATAGAATTTAAAATAATTTAATAATTATTCATTACGAAATAATATAAAATAAATAATATAAAAATTGCTTTCTGAACTATCAAATTCAGTGAAGTATTATTCAAACGGAATAGATGAATTCAATCTGATTTCGGATTTTTGTTGTTCGTTTTAGGAATATTAAAGATAAAAATCTTATTTTTCATTACGAAATACATTAGTTGATTATTTGTAAGAAAATATTCTAACATTCATTACTAAAACAAATATGATATCTTATATAGTTTTATGATTTAATGTATTTAAAATAATAAGGTCTAATTTAAATAAAATATATTTTGGAAGTTTTGTAAACATTAAATAGTTGGATTAATTGTTATATGTTTTATAAGTTGAAGTTAATACTAATAACTATTAACTAAATAGAAAGAAATCATTGAAATTTTATTTTTTGGAATAAAAAAATAGAGTAATACATTGGATTAAAACTAAACTTTATTTTACTTTATTTTAGAGTTACGTCATTTTGAAGTAAAAAGTGAAATAATATATTAAATATTCTCTTATATATAACTTGTGTGCTTGCATACATTGGAAATGTAATAGGTTGATTTCTGTAGACTGGTTTATATTACATTGGTTTACAGAGACCATGCTGTGTACCTGACCAATGTATAACCACAAAAAGTTATTTACAAAACATAAGCAATTTCAAAATATATCAGGTTTTCTGGATCAGAATCCACCGTAAAAAATATGAACATAAACTACTGAAATGTAAAATGCTAGAATAATGAGAATCGATCATTCATAGTCCAGACTAGCTAATAGAGCAAAAACACTATATCAACTCAGTTTAATTACATAGAAAACAGTTGTGATAGTATAAGACTCCCTTTAAATAATACTTTCCCAGTGTTTTAAGTTTCACAGTTAGAAAATCATGAACTTTATTTTATTTTATTTCGTGTTGCATAAAAACAATACTAACTACAACTAATTCAACCAACTAAATTTTATACTACATGATATAAATAGTCACAAACAACAAATGACATTATATTTTTGCATAGAAATTTGAAACCAATATTCATAAAAAGATCATTTAAAATAAAACGTAGAGAATAATATATAAAATAATTATAGAGGGAAAACAACAATAAATAGCGCAAACAGTAAATATAAAATTATCTATTTATACATGCTAGTTCAACCAAAAAGTTTATATAAAAATCTCGTTTGGAACATATAAATTCAATCAATACAATTTATCTACGATAAGTAAATAATATTGATAAAACAACTGGATCATATAGTAAAGTCTAAAACCATTGTATAAGAAATTCAGTAAAAACTTTTAAAACGGTAAAATCATAATCTGATTTAAAATAACTAATATATATTTATCTTAATAATAATATCAGTTATTCGTTGCATTAATTAACCATACATATTTGCATATGGGATATCGGCAGAGTATACTACTTTATAGAGTCTATATACCTCAACAATTAGGTGATCTTATGGATCTAGTGGTTGTAGTAATTAGTTTTCTTATTACTCGGTGTATAACTTCTAAACACGCTAGGGAAAGTTGAAATTCAGTTATTACGTTTACCTTGCAAATTTTCATTTGATTACTACTTGAAGTTATGTCAATGAGCTAAATAACGAATTGGAGTTCCCAAGTAATAATGTTTATGAAGCTCAGCCGACATAGAGATGAGGCCACCAACGCAAGTGCTGTCTTAGTTCACGACCGTCTCATTTTCCAACGCGATCAATCTCCCCACAAAACCAAAAATGTTCATCAACTCTTGATTCTATGCTTCATCTCTCTCTCTCTCTCTCTCTCTCTCTCTCTCTCTCTCTCTCTCTCTCTCTCTCTCTCTCTCTCTCTCTCTCTCTCTCTCTCTCTCTCTCTCTCTCTCTCTCTCTCTCTCTCTCTCTAGATATACTTTGTAATTCAATTCACAGTTAGACATTAAAGGAGACAAACTTTTATACTTGATTCCCGATCTTGTCCATTTTGTTTGGTCCTTTCCATACTCTGTCTGTCTAATGGACTGTTTCATTTTCTGATCCTTTCAAGGTTGTGGAATAATAACTTAAACTAATTATCAAACCAAAACATTAATTCTATGCGAACTATATAACATTGAACCTAAACATCTTATTAATTAGTTTAACCGATCAATGATCTTAAATTCTTAATTAAAGGACTCGAGATACTACGTAATATGTAATTTATGTTAGCCATAATAAGTTAGTTAACAATTTTGTGAGTAAAAAAAAAAGAAAGAAAAACCAGTTTGATATAATTTTACATCTTTATAATCATTAGTTTTTGAATAATTGTTATATTAGCATACTTGTATCTCATCTAACTTTACATCTTTATAATCATTAATTTTTGAATTATTCTTATATTAGCATACTTGTATCTCATTTAACACTGATCTTTTTTTTCTAATTTAACCAAACGTTTTAGGCCTTAGTTTGACTGATAATTCTTTTGAATCAAATTATATTAACATGGAAATTCGGAGATGTGATTTTGGACATTTCTTGTGGAACGTCCCGTAATTCGCCAATAGAACCATACATACACTGAGGTTTAACCCGATCTTAGATAGATATCCACTACTTTGTGACAAGAAAGTTTAAATTTAATTGCTAAAGCTTATGGTTATAAATATTTAATGATTGACTTTATTTTAATAAATACATGCGTGAACTTCGAGTCCCAAGTTAGTAATCTCATTTCGCCTTTTCAAACTTTCTCTTTGTTTCTTTTCTCCTTACCATCTTCTCGTACCCCTTTTCTTATAAAATATCATATGCTATTTCCACCTCTTTGTCACATCGCAAACATGTGGTGTATACACTCATAAACACCCACGCATTAGTATAAACATGCATATCTAGCTCTCTTTCCTCTCATAAAGCAAACTATCATCTTGATATCGTTCCCTTTCTTATTCTCTCTGTCTTCTCCTCAAAGTAATGTCTGATCCAGCTTGTATCTTCAGCAATGGATTTCTCGATGACTATGACTATAGCTTTAGCTATTCCACTTCTCTCTCACACATCTATAACTCTAATGGCAGCTTATATTACCCTAGCAATACCACAAACACAAACCCTAATTCCACATCACCTGAATCTCCTCCACTTAGAGAAGCTCTTCCTCTCCTTAGCTTAAGCCCCATTCATAAGCATCAAGAAACTAGTGCTCCTCATCATGAATATTATTTCATGGAGACGACCGAACAATCTTCTAATTCAAACTTTCTTGATCATGATCTTGGTCAATGCCAAGAAACTCAACATCATGATGTGACAGTGGATCTTCATCTAGGGTTACCAAACCTCGGTGGGGACGCTATTGCCTACGGTGGTGGTGGTGGGAGCAGCAGCAGCGACGTCATCCTTGATTCTACAGACCAAGAGCATCACCATGAGATTCATCAAGATCGTCATCAATATCAAGGAGGAGAAGTTACACTTGTTTCCGAACACGATGGTCATGGTGGTGTACAAAGGGGTAATCATCATCACTACTGGATCCCTACTCCTTCTCAGATTCTGATGGGTCCTACACAGTTCTCTTGTCCTCTCTGTTTCAAAACCTTCAACAGATACAACAACATGCAGGTAAGGATATGTTCATCCAATTAACCTAACTCTAATAAGTTTCTACTTTCCTAAATTTTTTTAAAAAGATTTGACTTTTGTTCTTGAAAAATGCATCTCGCTTTATTACTTTTCTTATTTGGTTCTTCTAAATAGTGTAATATCCTCTTCTTTTTTTTTCCCAAATCTTCATCATGAGAAAATCTCTAGCACACACTTCGACTTTTCCTAATAATTGTTACTACTATAAACTCAAGAATAACGTTTCATTTGATGGTACAAGTCATCAGATTCCACTATACATTGATTGATGGCTATGAGAAGATCAACTAAAAT
Source organism: Eruca vesicaria subsp. sativa (assembly GCA_932364175.1). Classification (NCBI taxonomy): domain Eukaryota; kingdom Viridiplantae; phylum Streptophyta; class Magnoliopsida; order Brassicales; family Brassicaceae; genus Eruca; species Eruca vesicaria. The sequence goes on along the minus strand of CAKOAT010191599.1, from coordinate 41,846 downwards.
CAATCAATGGGTTTAAAATCAAGCTGATCTTCTTTAACCAATAGTCTTTTTAGACTGACTCCTTCTAACCCTAAAATATGATTAGTCTTCCTCTTCCATTTTTGTTCTCTCTCGATTTTCGCGCAGTTATACTACACAACACTCATTACCCTAAAAAGCAAAAGAAACTGAGGGATGTCTTGCAATTTTGTTTGTTTTTCCTATACCTATTTCTATATTTACAGGACATAGATCAATTTTCTATATATTTAATTCCTACTAACCCTAAGCTATTATACGTGGCTAGATCTCAATCTCATATACATTTTTGTGCAGATATAAACAAGAAAATATAGTCTGTACATGTATTCAGTATTACTAATATGATTACCGTAAAAGCTACATAAATTTATTCACTGTTGTGTCTAGAAATATACGAATAAATTGTGCAAGTCTTAGTACACAAATCAGTAGCGGCCCTGATTATATAAGGACCAGAAGCTAATTTTTTTTAAAAAAGCTGCTATTGACGCATATATGGTTCGAACTCAGGGTGATTGTGTTAGAGCTTCGCTAGTACTACCATTATATTAAAGGAATATATAAGAAAATTTGGCTGAAAATTATATATATTTTTTGAAGGCGGGAAGCACATACGCTTCTTATCAGGGCCGGGCATGTAACAATCTTTACCTATTGCACTGATCTCTTTGGTCATTGCACAGCTTTACACTGTGACAGCTACATTTAGATATAAGTTAATTAGATTAGGAGTTTAACTGATTTTTTTTTTGAACATAAAAAAACCAAATAAATATATAAGCTGCGTATAACTTGAAGTAATCATATGGTGCTAACGTTACACATGTTTTTATTTTACGGGAGTTAGATGCACATGTGGGGACATGGCTCACAATACAGAAAAGGACCGGAGTCACTAAGAGGGACACAACCAACAGCGATGCTGAGGCTGCCATGTTACTGTTGCGCACCAGGCTGCAAGAATAACATAAACCACCCGAGGGCAAGGCCGCTCAAGGACTTTCGTACGCTTCAGACACATTACAAGCGGAAACACGGTGCGAGGCCCTTTGCTTGTCGTAGATGTGGAAAAGCTTTTGCGGTCAAAGGAGACTGGAGGACGCACGAGAAGAACTGTGGAAAGCTTTGGTATTGCTCATGCGGCTCGGATTTCAAGCACAAGAGGTCGCTTAAGGACCACGTTAAGGCCTTTGGTAATGGTCATGTCCCTTGTTTTGGCAATGATTACTCCGGCGATCATGAGGAGGAGGAGGCTGCTTCTGATGTCGAACATCAAGAGTGATCGTGTTTTTTTTTTGGATTTTATTTATGAGAATAGCAGAAGGCTCTACTGTTTTAAGGTCTTCGTTAATATGTTTGTCGAACGTGTCTTATTTCATATAACTAAGATAATTTGCTTTTGTTATCCTGAGTTATTTTCCTACTCGTAGAACGGACTGAATTAGCAGAATTCCACGTGCAGCAGTACTCTTGTACATTTAAACTCTAGAATTTAACTCTGGTTAAAAAATATACCAAAAAATCTAGTATTTTGCAAATAATCAAAACTATGAGAAGTAGCCTTTTAATTTTTTTTTTTTTGGGTGGGGTAAACTACCATCTGACCTGCATAACCTTCAAGAGCAGGTTTATCCAGAAACCGAGAAAAGGGTGCTTAACTTTTTTTTTTAACTTTTCTGTTTTTACAAATTTAAAAAAAAAAAATTTAAAAGCAACCAATAGCGGGCCGCCACATGTTAGTGGGGCCCGCGCAATAGTGCAAGCGCTGGAAAAACAGGGCGCTTGAACGGGAGTTGGAGGCGTCGAAACTTGTTGTTTTTGTGGGGCCCCAGGTGATAAACACCCTCTAAGCACCAGCGTTAAACCTGCTCTAAGGCATCACTAGCCACTCACTTTCTCTTAAATATCAGTGTCTCTCTCTATATTAAGAAAGTTATCCTTTTAGTGATTTTAATTTGAAACATTTTAACCCCAAAAATCATGACAAACAAGAGATATTTGTTTTCTAAAGTATGATTATGATATCAAAAATTCAAAATTTCCAGAATCACTTAATGTTTCATGAATCTCCGCCAATAAATTTCATAATATATTAATTTGTTGTACCAGAAAATTCGTTTATTTAAAGACACATATCAGTTTCTAAGCAAAAATGAATGACTTACTTAAACCAAATCAAAGTTTTGATCCTTTTCGTAAATTTATGAAGTCATACTAAATTGTTCGAAACTAAAAATTGAATTTACTAAGACCATATTCAATGGTAAGAACCTCTCATAGATGCTTATCATTATTTTAATTATAAATTTTCAGATTTTGTAAATTAAATAGTATTGCAATATTTTAGTATGTCCAATGGAACAAAATCTCTCATAGATTCTTAAAAGAGAAAGAAACAACAAAGAGAGGGAGAAAGACATACACACAAAAAGAGTCAATAAAAAGAATACTTAGAGCACGTTCATCGGTGTCTCTTAACACCATATCTTAGGGTAATTGGGCTTTAAAAAAAAAGATAAAATGGGATTAATAGAAAACACGTCCCTTATTTAAGCTACCGAAGGAACGTGTCTTACTGGCCACGTGTCACAAAAGAAAGGGTTGTGTCGCGTGAGTTTCGTCTCTCTCTTCTTCTTCTCTTTCATTCTCCTCTGTTCTCTCCTCTTCTCGGCGATATGGCGGAAGAAGAATCCTTGTTTCTTTCAGTGCAACTCAAGTGCTAATGTGAGCGTAGGAGATCCTAACGTGATCGGAGACAGTGTGAAGATCTGTAAGAGGGGTTCATCTTTCTCATTCTTTTCTTCCTTGTAGAGCAATCACATTACCTTAAACCCCACTCAACGAATCCGATCTATTGGGATAATACCATATCTTAGAGAATATAGGATTTCGATATAGAATATTTCCTTATTATGCAATCTCCTTTTCTAGCTAGTATTACGACTTTCATCGATGTATATAAACAAGACCTTATGGTCAAGAATGAATAACAGAAAACGATTATCGATTATAGAACTTCTCATGGTATCAGAGCCACGAATCTAAAATCGATTTTTTTTCCGAACTAACGATTCTCGAAACTTAACAACCTCCCGACTCGAAGCTTCAACGACCCTCGACAATGGCAGGACCTCTTGCAACAACAACACCGACTCGAAAAACAATCTCTCCTTATGATTTGTCAACTAATGATAATCCCGGAGCAATTGTTTCTCAACCTCTACTCAACGGACGAAACTACGATGAATGGGCACAAAACTTACGGGTTGCTTTAAGCGCACGGAAAAAGTTTGCTTTCATCGACGGCACTATACCGAAACCAACCACCGACTCCTCCGATTATGAAGATTGGATGGCGAACAACCACCTTCTCGTCAACTGGATTAAACTCACGATCGAACCGAAGCTACGTTCAAATATATCTCATAGAGAAGAAGCCAAAGAATTATGGGAACATATTAAGCGCCGCTTTGCACTTAAAAGCGGAGCTCGTTACCAGCAATTGCGTGCCTCCCTTGCAACATGTCGCCAATCTGGATCCTCCGTCGAAGATTACTTCGGCAAACTCACCAAAATCTGGGATTCTATGGCTGAATGTTTACCAACTACTACTTGCAAGTGTGGTACCTGCAGCTGCAATCTTTTGGAAGCTCAAGAAAAAGAACGTGATGTTATTAGAGTTCATGATTTTCTCTTCGGTCTCGACGATGCAACTCACGGAGCAGTAAGATCACAAATTTGTGCTCAAACTCCTCTGCCAGATCTTGACACTGTATATCAAACCATCGTTCAGAATGAAACAGTCCAACAGATTTCTCAAAAAGAAGCACCGGCTCTGCTCGGTTTTGCAGCGCAAACACCAGCACACTCATCTTCTTCGAACAATCGACAAAACAACCAACCTTCTGACAGCTCTCGACAAACGACCTCAACCAACAACAGCTCTCGGCCCCGTTTCGTCAATCCCGACGCCAACACCACTTGTACTACTTGTGGTCGTATTGGTCACCGAGCAACTGGATGTTTCCGAGTCATCGGTTACCCTGAATGGTGGGGAACTCGACCACGAACCAGAAACGACCTACGCGGAGGACAAAACAATACAACAGAGACACCACAAGCAAACTCCTCTCACATCGCTTCCTCATCAACACAAATTAAAGCAAACTCAGCTTTAACCGACACAGATCGACAAGGACTAGCAGGCCTAACCGATGCTCAATGGCACACATTAGTGACACTTATGAACTCTCAAAAGACAAGATCCGATCCAAGACTCAGCGGTAAGAACAATGACCCACGTTGGATCTTAGATACAGGGGCCACACATCATATGACTGGTCGCCTTGATCTTCTCACCAACATCCGATCAGTTGCACCTGTTTCTGTCACCGTAGCAGCAGGCGCCGACGTTTTATCACATAAACAGGGCACCATTAAACTCACATCTCATATACACTTACAAAACGTGTATTATGTAGATGGATTCCATACGAATTTAATCTCCTTTGGCCAACTATTGACTGATCAATCTCTTGTTGGTCAAGTAACTGATAAACTTGTGGTTTTGCAGGACCGCACCACGAGGACGCTGATTGGAGCGGGTAAACGTGAAGGTGAGGGACTGTACCACTTCCGAGGTTTCGAGACTGTGACTGCGTTTCAGACAACAACATCCGATGAAGGGGTTCTCTGGCACCGTCGTCTTGGTCATCCGTCAGCTCGAGTCGTGGCTTTACTTCCTAATGTTCGTCTAAAATCTAGTAGTAAACTTTGCTTCTCAAACTGTGATGTCTGTTTTCGATCAAAACAAACTAGAAACCCTTTTCCCGACAGTTATAATAAAGCTTCTACTTCTTTTAAACTCATTCATTGTGACCTTTGGGGGCCTTACCGCACTGCTGCATTCTGTGGTTCACGGTATTTCTTAACAATAGTTGACGACTATTCTCGCGCCTTATGGTTGTATCTCCTCCCCGACAAAACCGAAGTAGGCGCCAGATTACAAGAGTTTATCGCTCTCATCAAAAGACAATTCAACTGCAATATCAAGACCATACGAAGTGATAACGGAACAGAATTTATGTGTCTCACAAAATATTTTCGACAAGAGGGAATCATACATGAAACTTCTTGCGTTGGAACACCACAACAAAATGGACGGGTCGAAAGAAAACATCGACACATACTCAATGTTGCCCGTGCTTTGCGTTTTCAAGCTGGTCTCCCCATCGAATTTTGGGCTGAATGTGCACTCACAGCCTGTTATCTCATTAATCGAACACCTACAAAGATCTTGAACGACAAAGCCCCTTTCGAGTTATTGTTTCAACGACGACCAGTCCTTGATCAGATACGCGTCTTCGGCTGTCTTTGCTATGCTCATAATCAACACCACCATGGAGACAAATTCGCTTCCCGTAGCCGGCGTTGCGTTTTCCTCGGTTACCCTTACGGCAAGAAAGGGTGGCGTTTGTATGATCTCGACAAAGAAGAAGTATTCATCTCTCGTGATGTTCTGTTTCAGGAAGACACCTTTCCTTACTTACAACCAACACCCACGACATCTATGGAATCTCATATCCAAGACTCCATTCATATACCAACCGACGATGAACCCGAGCCTCAACCTACCACAACGACGTCTACACCAGACATTGAACCAAACTCAGAAAATCCAATACAACCCGACCCTGAAACCACTGCACCTTCAGATCAACTCGGACGTGGTTTTCGCACAAAGAAACCACCAACGAAGCTTGCTGATTACGTCACAGACACGATTACATCGGCATCTACCAGCACAGTCTCGATCAACGCAGTCACCGTCACCTCACTCACGACCACCGCTCCATCATCATCCTCAGGTACGGAGCACCCACTCTCTGATTATCATATATATGATCGCTTCTCTCCTTCTCATCGCAGCTACCTAGTAGCTCTTTCCGTTGCAACCGAACCACGTTCCTATAAAGAAGCAATGCGTGATAAAGCATGGATGGAAGCTATGAGATTAGAGATAAATGCTCTGGAATTAAACGGCACATGGGACATCCAAGAACTTCCTCCAGGAAAAATTGCTCTTGGATGCAAATGGGTTTATCGTATCAAACTTAAAGCCGACGGCACGCTTGAGAGATACAAAGCACGACTTGTGGTGCTTGGAAACAATCAAGTTGAGGGCATTGATTATGGCGAAACCTTTGCTCCTGTTGCTAAAATGACTACGGTTCGCATCTTCCTCGACATAGCAGCAAAACAAGACTACGCAGTTCATCAAATGGACGTTCACAACGCGTTCCTTCACGGTGATTTAGACGAAGAGGTTTATATCAAACTACCTCCAGGTTTTCGATCAGACTCTGATAATCGAGTATGTCGTCTCCGAAAATCTCTCTACGGCCTTAAACAAGCCCCCCGATGCTGGTTTGCAAAACTCGCCACCGCCCTCCGAGCCTTCGGTTACATACAATCCAAGAGTGATTACTCCTTGTTTGTATACAACAAGAATGGCGAGACATTACGAGTTTTGGTATACGTCGACGATCTCATTATAGCTGGCAACTCTTCTTCATCAATATCAGAATTCAAGAAATACTTATCAACTTGTTTTCACATGAAGGACCTTGGAATCTTAAAATATTTTTTAGGGATAGAAGTGGCTCGCAGCACCGATGGTTTCTATATCTGTCAACGGAAATATTGTCTCGACATCATCACCGAAATAGGCATGCTCGGCTGTAAACCTGCAGGTTTTCCTCTTGATCAACGCCATCACCTCGACGAAGACAAAGGGCCTCTTCTCGACGACCCCGGCAAATATCGTCGTCTTGTTGGACGCCTAGTCTATCTTGCTTCCACACGACCTGACTTGGCATATTCTATTCATGTTCTAACACAATATATGCAAACTCCGCGACTCGAACATTGGGAAGCAGCAATACATGTGATCCGCTATCTCAAGGGCACGGTAGGACAAGGTATCTTGTTACGCGCTGCATCTCCGATACACGTCACTGGCTGGTCCGACTCGGACTGGGCTGGTTGCTCTGCAACACGGCGATCTGTCACCGGCTGGCTTGTGCAAATAGGAAGCTCTATCGTGTCATGGAAATCTCAAAAACAAGATACAGTATCTCTATCATCAACCGAAGCAGACTACAGAGCAATGACAGAGGTTCTCAAAGAACTTATATGGATTAAACGGCTTCTTCTCGAGTTCGGCATCAACCACTCTACACCAATGACCCTTCGCTGCGATAATCAATCCGCAATCTATCTCAGTTCAAATCCGGTTTTTCACGAACGAACAAAACACGTTGAAGCAGAATGTCATTTCATCAGAGATTTCATCGTCAACGGAACCATTTCGACGCAACATGTCTCTACCAAAGAACAACTAGCCGATATACTCACAAAGGCACTAGGACGAAAGGAGTTCGACATTTTTCTCTACAAGTTGGGCATTCGAGATCTCTACGCTCCAACTTGAGGGAGGGTATTGGGATAATACCATATCTTAGAGAATATAGGATTTCGATATAGAATATTTCCTTATTATGCAATCTCCTTTTCTAGCTAGTATTACGACTTTCATCGATGTATATAAACAAGACCTTATGGTCAAGAATGAATAACAGAAAACGATTATCGATTATAGAACTTCTCACGATCTCTATCACTCATCTCCTTTCCTTTGCAGCAATGTGCAGCTTCAAGAGCGTGTTGCTCTGGTTGGGTATGATCAATGCGATGAAGCGTCTGTTCATCTTCTTCCATGAAAACAATTCTATCTTCTAACCAAGAATCTCAAACTATTTCCATAAAAATAACTTTGCATCACACGCTTATCAATTGGTTTATGTTTAAAAATAAGTTTGATATTTCTTTATTGTTAAAAAGTTTAATTAAGAAACTACCAATAAACCACAATAATTTTGTGTCTCTTAACAAAGTCTCTTATCTTAATTTTAATAGTTAAAAATTTACTAAGAACCATTTATAAGTTTTACCAATAAACATGCTCTTAAGAAGTTCTTACCAATTCTAAAATCTTTATTTTAAAAATCAGTTGTTAGTATTTTTTTTCTTTTTGATTTATTTTTGGGATTTCTTTTTAAAGAACCTTTTTAAAAAAACGTCTATTGGAAGTGCTTTAAGTTTGACGAACCAAAAAATGGATTTCCCCCAGGTGTAGATCAACCTTAGAACTGGGAATATATTTAAAACGATGGACTCGTCACGATTGACGCGCTGCAATCGACCGACGTGAAATTTTATATTTGTGCAATTTTCCACAATAAACCAGGGAAATAAACCAGGGAGACGGTCAGGGAAATGAAAAAGAAGATGATGAAGGGTCTGATTAGTTGCAGCTGTAGATTTGTATTTTTGCTATAGAGTTTATGCTCTAAGATTTTAGGTTGTAGCTGTAAAATTTTTAGCTGTGAGTTTTCAAAAAAAAAATGATTGGTTAATATTAACATTCTACATATATATTAAAATTAAATTTATTATATTAACATTAAACTAAAATAATAATATCTTAAAATTAAAATTAAAATTTCTAAGTTGGTTAATTATTGTATAAACTGTAAAATGATTATGATATAAATTAAAATATCAAAATTTTATTTTTATATGTATGTGAAAGTTTTATTTATATACCATTTATATGTACTAATATTTTTACATATTATTTGAAATATTTTGTGAATTATATATGTATGAAATATATAATTATATTTATATTATTGAAATAAATTACTATATATGAAAAGAAGTGTACGTGCTTTTATAGAAAAAAGAAAAGATAATTTCAAAAGCAGTTGAAAGAGTACTCTAGAGAATTAATTAGTTTTCTACAGCCATAAAATAAAAGAAAAAGTAGATATAGCTGTGAAACTAAAAATTAACCAAAACTTGATTGCTTTTGTTTTAGTGCTATGGAGAAAATTAAAGCTGTGCACAGCACACACAGCTTGGTCTAATCATCCCCCAAAGGTTAGGTAGAAAATGAGAAGCTTGCATGGAAGAATCAGGCGGAAGTAAGGATATAAAAATGAGTTTTCTAGACGAGTTTTAAATGGATTTTAACTAGAGAAATTGGTGGAATTGTCCCTAAATACACCTCATATTTGCCATCTAACCTTCCAAAATAGAAACTATTTTGTCTGACCATTATACCCCTATCTCATTCTCTCTCTCTTCTCTTCCATATCTTATAATCTATTTATCTCTCACACATGACATATTTATACTTTTATTTTTTCATCATAAATCTCTATTTTTTACTCTGATTCTTTTGACACCCATATTGCTAATGTTATTATCTCACACTAATTCTATTATTTCTAATTTTCAAATCTTGAAATATACATTCTTTTATTTGGATAATATGTAAGTTAGCAGGTATTTCATTATTTACCCGTTATTATTATATTTTAATGAATTTGTAACCGATACATAAAGTGTTAGCTGTTACAAATAGGATTACGGCTATTTGATAGATAATTGATTAGCGGTTAATATATATATTTTTATGATAATAGTATTATTAACATGCTAATATATTTGTTAGCGATTTATTTAACACATTAATAAATAGATAT
>CAKOAT010191599.1:1495-32114 GCA_932364175.1 Eruca vesicaria subsp. sativa | reverse complement strand
ACTATAGCAAATGTCCAGTAAGACCATTTAGTTTAACAGGGTTTGCCTAAAAATTAATGAGAACTCTATTAACCTGTTTAATTTGATATAATTAATTAATTAAATATTTATCGAAAAAAATATTTATAATTTTTTTTGAAAAACTATGTTTTCGGAATTAATTTTTTGAAAAATAATTTTCGAAAAGATTATATTTTCGAAAAATATATGTTTTCAAAAAAATAATATTGAAAATGCTATTGCGAAAAATTAATTTTGAATTTCTTTCAAATTTTCTGATTTTTTCTAAAATAAATTAATTTTTGAAAAACAAAATTTTTGGAAAATGTTTAAAAATATATTTATATTAAAAATTTTGAATTGTTTTTATAAAAAAATACTCTTTACTATTTTTTACAGTTTTTAAAAATTTAATTTTTCAAATAGTTTTTTACAATACAAAGAAATACTTTTAAGAAACTAAAAAACTATATAACACTTTAAATGGGTCTAAATCGGTTATCCTAATAAAAAAACTATATATAATAGAACCTCTATAAATTAATAATGTTGGGATTTTGAAATTTTTAAATTTATTGAGATATTAATTTACAAAAAAAAATTCTTGTTTAGATTTCTTAGTCTAAGATAAATTTGTTTTAAGATAAGAAAAATATTCGATTTTAGTGTATAGACATTCATTATTATTTTTTGAAATTAGACATTTATATTAATTTTATTATATTATTTAGTATATAATATATATTTCATATAATTTAAATGTGGTTTTAGATAAACTATTACTAAATCGCATCAAAAATATATTAAGTGATAGGAAAATATAAAGATAATTCTATTGTGAATATAAAGCAAACACTATAATGATAAATTCTGCTTATATAAAATATGTATACATATAAATTATTAATTTATAATCTTAATAAAACCATATATTTACAATAAATTTCTTAAAATTTTATTATCTTATTATTTTATTGTCAAAGTTTGAAGCAGTACAAGTTTAACTTACGAATTTTATTTATTTAAATATTAATATTAACTTATAGAGGCTCAGTAATCGACCCAACAATGGATCTAGACGGGTTCAGTGTCTAAATGGGGTGGGTTCTAACTGAATTTGTTTAATGAGGTGGGTTTATCCATTTTACATCCCTAGGCAGGACTGGTGAATTATTTTCGTTGAAGCTTTAAGAATCATCAGTGCGTATTCTGAGATTATTGTAGTTTTGCGATCAGAATTGTTTCCGTAAGACTGGATTGTTTCTTCTAAATTGCTACTAAAAGAAACGCTGATCTTGTGTTCAATACATTGCTCCCAGTTCCTAGATATGAAGATTTGGTGGTGTGCTAGCTGAACATAAATAATTAATTGTGGATACTTGGTGAAACTCTGGTTGCATATGGATTCTCTTCTCATTTACACAGCGTGCAGTTCATTACATACTCTGGGGCCGTATTCATCCCAACTCGATATTATGCATGTACCAGGCTACCAGCAAAATGGCAGGCATTCAAATTGGTAACACTCACTGGTTTAGCTGAAACCCATAGGTGTAATTATCGTGGTTAAGTAAAGTTGCACTGGTTTCTTTGTTGATGCATGTTGGACAGAAACAAGATATGAAGGCTGTGTTTGTTGGCATGGCCTGTATGTCTGCAAGGTAAAACACCCAAAATCCCCAAAACTCAAGGCCTTTGATAAGGGATACGTCCTTTAGTCCTTACTCTGTGACTTTGGTGATATGTTTGTCTCTATTTTTTGTGCAGTCTTTACTTTCTGGAGATGATTTTGCCGGAGAGAATGAGATTGTTAATTATATCTCATGTGATATATAAGTTTCCTTTTTTATATTAGACTCATTCAAACAATCCAGGAACAATTATAGCTCTAGTTTATTTTTGTCATTTATTCATACCTAAACTTAGCAATAAAAACTAGAGAATCCTGCCTTGCTAATCAATGGAAGGCCTTGAAACTCTCTCCTTTTCTTCTTTCACATTTAATAATATATATACCTTACCACCTTCACCTTCAAGCCATCCAAAAAGAAAAACACAGAACTAACATCCACAAAATAAACAAAAACGAAATAATGGCAATGAAGAACATCAACAACTTCTTTGTCGCCCTCTTTGTCTCGGTTGTGTTAGTGAGCTCAGCCACAGCAGCTACCATGGAGTCTCCAGCACCAGCACCAGGTGCTTCCTCTGCCACCGTGGCTTTTCCGGTGGTTGGCTCCATCGTTGCTGCGTCATTCTCCGCTTTCTTGGCTCTTCTATTGCAGTAAATATATATATTGAGGGGGGGGCTTCTAAGAGATACCAAAACTCTTTTTTTGTTATGCTAGGTTCTTTAGAATCTATGCAAGATAATTTTGTCAAATAACCCATTTTGATGTATAATCTCATTGTATAAGTTATTACACTAATACTTTTATGAGTATGATAATAATAAAATAATATTCTCCTATATAAGCGCTTATTGATCAAATTTTATGAATCTGATCAATAAGTTCTTTTTTTGCTAACTTTTGGATCAATAAGTTCATTGCTTTGTCAATAGTGTCTTTAATACACAAAATGGTTGCATGAACAAAAAGTGTGGTTAGTGTTTCTGTAACATCCCGGTTTGTGGTATATGGAAAGGCTTAAGAGAATTGATTTCGCTACCTATGTCACCAAAGTGCACTTACCTTTTCGGGAGCACATCCAGAGAGAACTCCAGAGTTAAGCGTGCTTGAGCTGGAGTAGTCAAAGGATGGGTGACCTATCGGGAAGTGGTTTGCGATACCGTGTAAGTGAGGCCAAAGCACGGGGAAAGGTCGAGTGGTGATTGCAGGGTCAGTAAACATGACTCTGGAGCCTTGGAAAATTAACGGACCGACCGTTGGAACGGGGTGGGGCCCACGGGCCGAGAGAGCGGGCGTGGGTGGCCCATTAGCCGTGGACGGTCGGGGCGTTACAAGTGGTATCAGAGCCGAACCCCGACGAGTGTGGAGTTAGTGAGGGCTCACACTAACAGGGGTAACGATCTTGGGGCGCAACGAGGACGTTGCGTTCTTTGAGAGGGGGTGAATTGTAACATCCCGGTTTAATGGTATATGGAAAGGCTTAAGAGGATTGATTTGTCTACCTATGTCACCAAAGTGCACTTACCTTTTCAGGAGCACATCCAAAGAGAACTCCAGAGTTAAGCGTGCTTGAGCTGGAGTAGTCAAAGGATGGGTGACCTATCGGGAAGTGATTTGCGATACCGTGTAAGTGAGGCCAAAGCACGGGGAAAGGTCGGGTGGTGATTGCAGGGTCAGTAAACATGACTCTAGAGCCTTGGAAAATTAACGGACCGACCGTTGGAACGGGATGGGGCCCATGGGCCGAGAGAGCGGGCGTGGGTGGCCCATTAGCTGTGGGCGGTCGGGGCGTTATAGTTTCTTTCTAAATATTGGGTTTTTTTAGAAGAATTTCTAAATATTGGTTTCATCATCGTTTTGCTTTCTCTTTACATCGTTTTTTCTCCAAAAGAATTTAAGAGTCCTTCGAGTTCATGGAACTTTCCTTGCCTAAGCAAGCCTGCACAAAGATTCAAATGCTTCTGCTCTTTCCTCGCTTCTCGGGCTCTTCTTTTGATATTTTTGCGTAGTAGCGTTAATGTGCTATTCAATGTCATCTCTTTGGTGGTTGCGGGTCTCTCTTTGTCTTTTGAACTATAACTTGTATTCTTCTTGTTTATCTTCTCTCGTTCCTCTGATCTGTTCTGTTCTGATTTGGACACAACTGGTTGGAAAACCGGAGACAAATTTTGCCATTGTGAAAGATATGACTGTAAGTGAGAATGTCTGAAGAATTCTGCAGCCTATACAAAGAAAATATTACAGTTACAATTCTTGCGAATATACTTTTAATCAGTCTTTTTCTGCAAAAAAAAAAAACATATTAAAACCTCTTAACATTTAACACTAAAAAAAACTTGTAAACAATACTAAACTAAATGTACATCTATACTTAAAATGAAGAGGAATACATGACCGGGAGGGGAGAAAGGGAAGAGCGGTTAATCTTGTTGATGAGTCCAGACATGTTGAGATATTCATTTATTTTCCCTTCGATGATATACACATTTTGAATTTTTCTTTCGTCAAGGTTTGTTCATTACATTACAGTCAATGTAAAACCTATTGTTGGTATATCTCAATACTGAAAATGAATTGGATGTAATTTACATATGTAAAAACATCTCCGGTCTTTGACAAAAAAAAAAGCATCTTCCGTCGAACAAAACTTAGATTCACCTCTTATTTAATAACCAATCATAATGCTACATAGATTGGTTATTAGAGATGCACTGAATTTAAAGATTCATCCTAGAAGGTAAACCTAAGTTTTGTTCTCTTCCGTCTACTATATTGACAATTATGTTTATGATGAAAATTTATGATTAATAAAATTAACAAACAAGTCCTTAGTCGATCAACTAAGACATGCGTAAATTCTGTTTGAATTAGTCGAGAAAGTCAATCAACTATAATTCCACAAATTCAAAAGAGTTAATACATACAACAAAACAAATCGATAATGCTTGGATCAAACTTCAACTCGCTCTACAAAAAGAGCAAAACAAAACAAAACAAAACAAAAATAAAATAAACTGGTCAGGAATAGACATCAAAGACATTACATGTTTTTATGCACTTGACTCTTAAGGCTTCACAACCACCACCACCATGGGCGGGCAGGTGGTGGTGGCGGCGATTTCCTATAATAGAAGGCTTTGTAAGCTTGAGGAGGAGGATAGATCGGAGTAGGAGGAAGAGAAAGATCAGCAGGAGGAGGAGAATAGACCGGACTAGGAGGAGGAGGAAGATCAGCCGGAGGAGAATAATCCGAACTTGGAGGAGGTGGAAGATCAGCCGGTGGAGAATATACCGGAGATGGACGAGGAGAATGTATCGGTTGGTAGTTACTGGGAGTTTGCAAGAGCTTACGGGTATTGGCTTCACCAAGTGAGATTAGGGTTGCCAATAGAAAAAATAAGGTGAATGAACGACCTCGCGAAACCATTTTTAATGTTAGTGTTCTTTATACTCAATGTTATAATGTTAAGATCTTAAATTTTCTTAACTACGTTTATATATATATATGTATGATCCATTAGAATTTCTTTCTTTACTTTAGAGGGTTCCCACTAACTTTTTAAGATGTTGGTTTGGATTGTACTTCTTATAAAGTATACTATATATGTTGGGCCGGCTTTGCCATTTTCGTTTGCATTTATAAATTCCTCCTCTTTGCTTATTTGAGGCGTCCCTCTAAATAGTAACCTTTCCAAGTGGGGAGGTATTAGGCCATCAGCATTGGAGGTTCAAGAGGGGATCGTCGCACGTTTTACGAAAAAAAAAAATATTATAATAATGAAAAGTTAAGACTTCGGCTCGTCCCGCCTCTCCTGCATGAACCTGGGTCTTGACTGTTCAGCGGGCCCCACGCCACGTGACGGTCCGCTATTGGTCAATTCACTAATTTTTTTTTTTTTTTATAAAGCAAACGAAAAAAAAAAGAAAAAAAAAAAGAAAATCCACGTGGTGAACTTTAGCCCAAGTTTACTAATGCTGATGCTCTTAGAATATCAAGAAAAAGGTTGTTATTTTGGATTCAGTACAAATTGTGCGATAATGACTTCAACTTATATGATATATAATTCTTGATCTGGTTAATCCTCTTTTTTCAAACATCAACAAACTACATTACTAATTATTGACTTTTTGTTGGCTCGCTTTTGGTTGGATAATATAATAAGAACTAGAGGAAATACAGATCTTATAAATAAATGAACTACAAATTCGGAAATTAGTCAAAAGGGTTAGCCTTAAACAAAACTTGGGTACTCACAAACTTAACTGAGTACCCATAAAACCCTAACCCTCAAGAACCATTTAACCACCGTTTGAGAATCAACACCTTCGCCGTAAAATTTAAATGAACCAGTTCCGTTACCTAAATTCTTCTACCAAAAGTCCCTTCTAATATAACTTCCAAGACTAGAAAAAAAAAAACAGAATAACGATAAAAATAGTTATTAATTCAGACCTATTTCCTTGTGCCACAAGAAACAGATCCATTTTCACTCATTCCACATAGTGAAAACACCACCAGGATTCGACCCCTGAACAGGCTCACCAGTCCAGCCACCGTACCCTCCTGTTCCATCACTCGGAGGCATATCGTAGTCTGTTTTAACAGTTGGAAACTCCTCGGTCGATCCAACGGTGGAGCTCGACCCAATACCAATACCGTGGTTCCCAAGAAACGCTGCAGTGTTGTAGCTCCCACTAGAGCCTCCATTGTTATTGTTGTTGTCAACGATTGAGGTGGAGACAAGACCGTGAAGCAAAGCCGGGTTGCTTTGAAGATACGCGTTATAGAGCTGCTGCGAATTCTGACTCGATTGTTGCTGCAAGTAATTGTTGGTTTGTTGGTGAAGATGAAGCTGCGTCTGGATATAGCTATGGTGATTAAAAGAGGAAGCATCATGAGCATTGGTATTGTAGTGAGAAATGTCATTGTTCTGTAGAGATAGAAAAGGCTCCAACGGTTGTTGAATGCTTAGAGGGTAAGGTTGAAGCTGAAGCCTTGATGAGCTGGAGCCTGACCCTGAGCTCGAGCCACCACCATATTGGAAATTTGAACCAAGGGCTATCATTTCCGCCTCGCGTTTCCTTGATGACTCAAGAGCCTGAGCTTCTTTGAGGCGCTTAGCCGCGCCTCCTCCTATGGGAAGAGTACTGCTCTCTAGGATGGCTTTCACGTCGTACCGATTGATCTCGAAGTTGGTCACTGCGTTGAGTCCTCTGAACTTTATCGCGGCTATATCATAAGCTTCTGCCGCTTCTTCCTCAGTGCCTGAATAGACCAAACCATGTCGTTAGCCACGTAAAATTATGGTTGAAGAACCTTCTATTGAACATGCTGATTCTAAAGTTGTTAGAGCATCATTCATGCAGGTTTCTTAGGGCGAGTTTCTTAGGGATAGTTTCGTAGGGAAATATAAGAAACAGTTTCTTAACTTTTCAGTTAAAAGTTAAAAAATAGTTTCTTATATTTGCCTAAGAAACCCGCCTAAGAAATCTGCATTAATGATGCTCTTATTTCTCTATAAAGAAGAGGTTTGTTGAAATTCACTTTTATTTTGTAGTTTCCAAGATTTATTTGCGTACCAAACGAAGGCAAGATCTAATAACAAAGTACTTACTAAAAGTTCCCAAGTAGAGATCTTTGTTTCCAGCCACTCGGCCGATCCTTGCTTGCCATCTTCCATGTTGGTGATGCCTATATATATATGTGACAAAGTAAACAGGTTTAGTATATGTTATGTTATGAATTGACGTCAAAAAGGACGAATATATGTGACTATTTGTAAAATAAACCTTGTAACTCCTCGATACATCGAAGCACCTCGTGAGAATCCACTACTTTTCCTGTGATTTAACATGCATATGTAAATGTGTTTTCGAATAGAGAAATTTATATTTGTATATATATATAGTTAACCAAGGTCTCAATGAAAAATACAAAAAAACACCTTCTAATAGCAGCCACGAACTCTTGTCTCGTCATGTGCTTCATTTCCTCGACTTCTTTCTCGTAGTTGGTAATCTGATATAATGAATCAAAGATTAAAAATATACATAACTTGTGAGTTCGAAATTATCACAAACAAATATAAACTGGCATACCGGGAAATTAGTAGTAGTTGAGGGACCCCAGTACTTAAGTGCAGCTAGATCATATGATCTTGCTGCTTTATCTTCTTTGTCATACCCACCTATACCAAGAAGTTAATTTAATTTAATTTAGTTTCCTTAACCTAAAGTATATATATGATTAGTTCACGAGGATGAGATAGAAGAATCAAGTTCGTTGCACTCACCCAAGTAAACTAGATTGGTTGTTGAATCCCCAACATTTTACGTAGAAAGAACAAAGAATGAAGAAAATATATACAGATAGTTAGTATATATGAGCCAAATCAAAACTAAAATACAGAACCCAATTAAATGAAATTAAATTACTTACCTTGTCTTCCTTTCCTAGACTGGCCTTCCCGTCTACAACTATTATCCCACAGGTGAGCTTCATATCGACCGGTCCATCGATGCCTGAATATAATGAAATAAAACCAATATACGTATACATTTCATCATGAATTAAGATCTCAAAATCTTTAAAGAATCAACTAATGTGAATAGTGAGTCACATATATAACCTTGTGACACCACGATAGATCGAGGTTCGTTGTCCGAAAGTGTCCAAAGCACGTCTAGGCGTGGCCGTCTCAACAACGGCTAATGCTCCGGCGCTAGTGTTATCGCCGGTGGCCTCGGACGGCAAATCTTTGGCTGCGGCATTATTACCACCGGCCGTCCCCATGGACAACGTCAGTGACTGTAGATTGTGAGCACTCTCTTGAAGCTCATAGCTATTGTTAGGAGTGTTGGAGTCACAAGCTACGACGACGTCGTTTGATTGGACGCTAGGCATCAAGCTGTTGGTATGGAAGTAGTAGTCTGAGTCGTTGTAAGCTACGAGGTGGTCGGATTGGTTTTCGTCTGGTTTGCTCACACCGAGAAAATCAGCCACTTTGGGAACCTCTCCTCCTTCTCCTCCGCTGTGTGGATTGATCATATTCCACTCTACCAACATATAATTTGTTTTACAGTACATAAATATACAAAAAGAGAATATGAATATGTATATATGTAGATGTTACCTTGTGTTTGGAAAGGGTTGTCCATATGGTCGCTGACCAAGCCAAGATTGTATTCATGAGGAGGCAAAGAAGAATGGTTTGGTGAAAGTGGAAAGCCAAGCCAGTTGTTTGAATTCATTTTCCGTTTTTGAGTTTGGGTTAATCAATCACTTTATTGCAGCTACCCACTTTGGTCTAATCAATATACCAAGCTCTAAGCCAATCAAAGAAGAAAGGAAGACTCAACAATCAAGGATTGGGGAAAGAGAAATTAATGATCAAGACTACTTTCCAAAGATTGGAGATTATGTATATATATAGGTCGAGATCTTCTTCTGCTTTATATATTGGCAAAGTCTCTCTCTCTCTCTCTCTCTCTCTCTCTCTAAAAGCAGGAAACTCTGATACTTTTAGGGTTTTAACAAAAAGAAGATATTTGTGAGAGATGAATACAGAGGAAGGCCATAGAAGGTTTAGAGAGACCCGTTTAATTTAATGGATTTTGCCTCATTAGAATATTACTTTAAGAGTTGATATATAATTGACCAAAAAAAAAAAAGAGTTGATATATAATATGTATGGCTGTGAGAAAAAATAATAATATTGTATGCCTTTCATGTGATCATTTGTTGTATAATTCTTATTTGAATTGGCCATCAAGACCCGTTAAGGATTAGGACAGCATTTTACAATTCACACACTGTATTTGTACCTGAGTTCTATATATGTCATTCCGACACTTTTTACAAGAATTAATAACCTAACTAGATATACTAAAAAGTAAACATTTTAGTAGTATACTAGTATGTATGGTTAGATCATAAATTTGGCAATTGTTAGAATAAATGTCTGTGACAAAAAAAATACATTGTAATTTGAAGCCCACATATATTTTGAAACAGTTAAATTCTTTATAAAAACCTTGAAAGTTGAAACAGTTCTACAATAACTTTTTCCAAACGAATGGAGTGATATGTAGTCATGGATATTTTTATACATATAATTTCATACACAAGGATTTTCTATATATTTGAAATACTCTACATATGCATACATATTTTTTTTTATCAAAAATATGCACAAATAGTTTCATACATGTATATATTTAATATCAACATATACATTTTGTCTTATGGAAATTTGGTTTAAACAAAAATTGTATACGTGGCTTAATATTATAACATCTCTCTCTGTCTTAATATACATCAAAATTATAATGAGCGAACTCAGTTTCATGTAGTATGACAAAACCCAAGATTCGAACCGGAAAATTCCAACCCTAAGAGGCAAACTAAATTTCATTTTACAAAGGAAAATAATTAATACTTTAAGTTTTCTAAAAGCAGATTTAACTATCTCTCTCTCTCTAAACCCCCACTAGGATTATGGGAACTCACGTCCTCGTTTAATGCGATTCATGACTCCTCAAAGCCCAGCATTCCCACACTCTGCAAATTACCTCTTAGTCTTAATTACCATTTGACCATTCTACGTAAAGTCTGTCTATCTCTCTGCAAATTACCTCTTGCGTATCGATCCATTTATGCATTTTTAACTGTACATCTACGTATATAACTAAACATACATGCATACATTCACGTATGAAAGATAATTTAGAAAATACAGCAAATGGGTTACTGAAAAGAGGCGATAAATATTGTAGATCCCCGAATTCTCTCTTCTGCATGTGTACGTTCATGGAATAATATAAAAGAAACCTTATTAATAATAAAATAACATTTGGAAAGAGAGACAGTTAACGTGAAATTTCGTTCAAATAAAGAAATTTGCAGAAGAGATGTAGAAGATAAAAATATCTTCGTCTAATTGTTAATAGTATGAAGTAAATTAAAAAGTATCGTGAAATTGGTGGGGGAATTTGTTTTTGCTTCCCCGAGTAAAAATCTGTTGACCGCTTAATCGGTCTTCGCACCCGTCAAAAGAAAGAGTCCTTGTTAATTATTTAAATTCAAATTAAACATAAACATTATATTTAAGTTAAAAAGTTATTATTGCTTATGTCCTTTGCACACTGGGAGATTGTATTGTGCTAGGAGCCAGCCCTTTTTTTAATCGCATGCCTTTGTGTCATCCATTAACATCAATCCCATATTATTTAAAATCTATCAGTATCTAGGTATTCTAGTTGTATATGTGAATATGTTCATGTGCACCAAACTTGATTTCACATGTGAAATTTTGTTATAGGCACAAATAGAGTTTAGTATTCACTGTGATGTGCCAGTTTCTTTTAAAGTGATGACCATATTATACTCAGTTAGGTAAACCTTGATACCCAAAATATTATACTCCTACCATATGTTTTTCTTTAAATGTACTATCTGCTTTCTTATGCTGTCAAATGTAACTTCAATTTACTTTACTATGATACTTATTTAGTCTAATGGCTTTTCAGTTAATTCGAAAAACGATTCAAATGTTACAGACATAAGAAGTTGTACATGTTGGAATGAAAAACTTTAATTATAACACATATCACCTGCTACTTAATTAAACAAACATTTTAAGTTTATCAATTTAAACACACGTTTAAATAATAAATCTATATATATATATATATATATATATATACTATAATCCAGCAGGTTAGGTCTGCTACATGGAAAGTTCTTATTCCACTTTTTAGATTTTGCCATATCTTTCTCTTACTTTTATCATTAATTTAAACAGAATTAAAAAAATCTATTTGTAATTATATTTTCACGAGGAGACTACGAGTGAGAAAATGAAATTTAAAAAGAAATTTCCTTTTATGGCTTTCGTCCAGACTGAATCACTCAGAGTTTCAGTCTGCCACACTTAAGAGTCTAAACTAATACCAGAAGAATAATCAGGTGAAGAAATAACAGTGATCTTGCATAGAACAGTACATTCTAAAAGAGTTTCTAAGTAAAATAAACAAAGAAATTATCTTCACTAAGAAAATACAGAAACATAGCCTTTTACTCCCTCTATTTGTTATTACTTAACTATTTAAACTTGTGCACAAAGATTAATATAATACTTAATTTAAGATATTTAAAATAAAATATTCTTAGCTATCTAATTAACCATAATTAAACTAACAAAAATAAATTACAAAATATAAAGATTTCATGTATCAGAAAAATTATTAATCTACACTATAAATTGAAAACATTGTCTCATTTGAAAAAATTCTCTAAAATGTAATATATTTTAAAACAGAAGAAGTATATATGAAATATTGTGGCCAAACTGATTTCCTTTTTTTCCTATGTCCAGGATTCAAGAGAACAAAAAAAGGAAAATAAACAAATATGCGATTTTACGAAACAACCTCATAGACTAATTGATAACGACAACTAAAAAACTCAATTTTATTTTTCAAACATTTGACAAAATAAAACAAGCTGGAAAACCAGAATAGTATTGAATCATAAGTTCACAAACAAACATGAAACATCAGAATTTCTATATTTTTGTAGATATATCAGCATAGTTATTCCATGGAAAACATAACAAACAAAAACAGAAAATAAGTCGGTCGTTGGATTTTCAGGTTGAAGTATTTAAGTTCAAAATATTACTGACTGGAATTTTCTTTTCAAGTACTTAAATTGACTTAATTAATTCAAAAGACAAAAGTACACATGAAAGAAGAAATCGATGAAATATCAACAGATATAAAAAAGAAAAGAAAATGATTTAAAATAAAGTACTCAATCGTCCAGAATTAAGCAAACTGCAAACCCTACAGAAATTACAGTGTTACTATTTAGCACTCTCATGGTTTTGGAATTTTCAAGTACTTTAAATAAAGTTACAATTAATACCCAACATAACTTTAATTTAATCTAAAATATAAAATTATATGTAATAGTTTTGTTAATTAATATGGACAAATTAAATTAACAAGTTATAAAATTACACTAAAACATAAATATTATCTTTATGAAATCAATAAAATATCAAAACGATAGAGTGATTGGTTAGACTTTATCTCCTTATTTTAGTTTTGTTTTTTTTAAACACTTAACTATACCAAACATGTAGTTTTATTTTTAAAAATTAAAAGTATACATCAAGTTTCTATTAATTTAAAACAACCATGCTTTAATTTATTTTAAAGCTACAATTAAAAAGTTAAAGCACATTTTGAAGTATTGTAGGTAAAAGTTCTACATTTTCTTTTATAGGGTGTAGAATCTGTAAAATAAAAAATATCTTTAATATCAAATTAGTTAATCATAATTAATATCTATAGATATTTTAATTTAATTTTGAATATTTTGAAAATTATTGAAATATTTTAAATAAGATAAGTATTATTTACATATTTTATTTTTAATAACAGTAAACTTTGATAATGTTAATTAAATTATGTTAATTGATAAAACTAATTATATATATATATATATTTTTTTTTTTATATCTCTACAGCCAATAGTTTACAGTTACAACAAATTTAATTACACGGACAGTTTCTGCAAAAAATTACAGTAATAACTTTATAGTTATAACCAACAACTAAATTTATACATATATACAGTTGAACCAATCATCGCTTATATTCTTTGTGGAACAAAGAATGAATAGTAACGGTATTAAAAATGTAGAAAAACAGAAAGGTATTAAAAAGAAAATAACTTACATAATAGGAAGAACTTTTTGCTGATATTTCTAGAAAGATTGATGAAAAATACTTTTTTAAAAAGAAAATAACTTACATAATAGGAAGAACTTGCGGAAGAAAAGAACTAAGGAAACAGAAAGATATTACAAGTAATAAAAATGTTTTGCTGATATCTCTACAAAGATTTATGTAAAATTTATTTAAAAAAAGAACTTAAAGATAGAATTGGAGAAAAAGAGTCTAAGACCAATTCCAAGAGACATAAAAACATTAAATTTGATATAATTTAATCTATAGTGGGATATCACTAATGACCCCATTTTTCAAATTTGGTGTAGAGTAAATAATATTATATTAAATTTAGTATAATACTATTCATCACACTAAATATTGATCATGTATTTATTATATTGCATTTAATAATATATTTCAATTTTTTATTAATTCATTTAAATTTGTAACTAAACATAAATATGATCTATTATTTATATCTTTCAGTTATTTTATATAATTAAATTTATTTTATTTTATTTTCAAGTAAGATCATCAATTAATTGGTTATTAGCATTTTCTTTATAATATAAAACTATAAAATAGCATAGAAATTTTATATTTATTTTTAAGTAAGAAATCAGTAATTACTAATTAGGGATGAAAATTGTAATCATTTAGTTTATAATGTAATATATTTTTATTTCAAAATATGAATTATAATTTTTATTTAAGTTATATTTAATAAGTAATGAACATTTAATAATATTAAATTATATATTGTAAAGTTTGATTCAATAGTAATTAATTATAACTTTATGTAATACTATTAAATTCACCGAACACTAAAATCACAGTTTTAATATAGTTAAACTTGTATTAATAATTAATAATATTTTTTTTAGAATACATTATTTTGTTTTGTGCTTTTCATAATTAACAATGTGATAAAAATTATTTATTAATTACAAATAATAAAAAT
Organism: Eruca vesicaria subsp. sativa; assembly: GCA_932364175.1. Lineage (NCBI taxonomy): Eukaryota > Viridiplantae > Streptophyta > Magnoliopsida > Brassicales > Brassicaceae > Eruca > Eruca vesicaria. The sequence continues at coordinate 17,783 of CAKOAT010191599.1, read as the reverse complement.
TAAAAGTGTTTAAAACTGAAAATATCAAATAATATATAATATTATTTTATTGTAATTATTGGAAGAAACAAAAGTAATATGACATTAAAACTCTAAATTTGTTGTAATTTCAGTACTCCCTCTGTTTTAATTTTGTTGTCGTTGTAGAGTAAAATTTTGGTTTCAAAATAATTTTCGTTTTATAATTTCAATACAAAATTTATTAATTTTATATAATATTCTATTTTTATATTGGTTGACATGGTTAAGTATATAGGTAAATGTGTTTTTTTTTTAAAAAAAGTTGGTAAATCTATCGACTGATCTGGTCGTTCGAGGAAGAACTCACTTAATGCTACATAGTGGACTGATTATCACACTGTCTAATCTGAGTTTGTCTAATCTGAGTTTGGACTATCTTCCGAATAATGTCAGGGGATGAATCAATCTAGAAAATATTTAAAATTAAATAAATTGAAACAGAGGAAATATTAAATTTGGTATTAAGGTTGGAAATGCCCTAAGTGGAGACTATATATGTAAGGAACTGTGACCAGGATGTGCAACTAATTAAAGTCACCGGCAATTCTCGGTCTAAATACTTTTGTAGCCGTCTTGTTACCGTATTTAACTGTCTCGTGTTTGTAATGTATATCCTTAGTGCAATTAATTATTCTAATTAGAGTAAGCACAAGAAACGTATATTACTAATTAGGGATGAGTACTTCGGTTACGAGTTTCAATTTTCATCAATTTTCTTATATAGTTGTTTTTTCTTCCCGATTGTAGTATTTGGCCATACATGATACATATTATATAACCTATATAAATATTCAATAGGAGTAACAGAGACAAATGTCTCAGAATTGTTCTAGCAATGTTATTCGTATTACCGCGGATTTTAGTCGACTTTTGTCACCGCGGTAGTCAATAGTCCGCTTGCATGCGTTGCACAAGAAAATAAATTATTTTAAATATAAAGTAATGACAACATATTGACCATATTTTGAGAAAGACAACTATTGACCATCTATTACCAAAAGTTGTTCTTCTATGGCTTTAATATCCACTTCTTTTAGTAAGCTACGAAAATGATTTTGGACTTTTTTTTTTTTTTGAAAAAAGTGATTTTGGACTTTAAATCCGACATCTCACGATAATACGAAAATATATATTCCGGTTAGGCCAAGGTTCACTCGTGAGTTCGTCTTTGAAATGTAGTTAAGTAATAACTATGATCACTCATCAATCAAATATAGGAGAAACAAAAAGGTAATGAGTTATAATAATTGATTAAAAGTAAAACTAAACTCATTGATATTCCAATACTTCGTGTTTCTAAGCATATTAACTGCGATTATACCTTATGTCCTTGTTGAATTTTATGCATGAAATATTGTGCTAAGTCTTACTTATATATGTAGCCTCCATTATGAAGCGTATGCGAAATCCTAAGTGCAAGTGTTTACTTATATGATCAAATGGGAAAAAGAGCCGCTCGAATTTATCGATCTCTAATACTTGACATGATGCTATATCGTTTTATCTTGTTAATCACAACCACAAAATCATTTTGTGTTATTGTGTGTATGCATATAAACGTCAACATGGTGCCAGTTGATTGTTTGAAGCCTGGCTTTTAACATTAATGTGTGTGAAATTATGGGGTTTATTATTTTACAATTTTACCCAAAAATATAAAAAAAAGTGAGGCATAGACGTTAAAATCACGACACCCGGTGGCAATTTCTTGGAGGTAAAAAATCTCAAAGAGAGGTCACAGTCACGGGAATCCAGAGAAAGGCTTTGTAGAATTTCCATGGTGAAGTGTGGTGTGTGGTGGGAGGAATAGCCGGAAAAGTGCTCGTGTCGCCTCGAGATGAGTCTCCTTTTTCCATTTATTCTTATAAATTGTTCATACTATACTACTAGTGTCGATTAAATTTTATCCTTTTGAGGTTTTGTTTTAGAGAAAAAATACATGTATGCCTACAATTGAACCAAGTCGGGTTTACGTGAGATAATATATAAGTAAGGGGTATTTTTATACAGAGATCGAAAGACATACATATATAAGCTAAGTTGAAAAGGAAAAAGAAACAAAGGCATATACAAAATGCAGGTGTATATAAAGGGTTTTGTCGTTGTAAAAACACGATGCTGCATAATATTTAAGGGATGCTTTGTCTTAAGTCAGTAAAATAAATTTATAAGAGATGTACAATGAAGTATGTATACAGAGACGTATAGGCGTGGCGTTTAGAGTTTGTTGTTAAGTGGTTGCAATAGTTAATATTTGGAATGTTATACGGTTCGAATGTTTCAAGGAGATGGTCTTGGTTCATTTATAGTTTTTCGTAGTCACAAATAATAACAATAATTTTTTTTTTGTTTGATCATAACAATAACTTGTTGAAATGCATTTTACAACATTTTTTTAATATCAGTAGATATTGTCCTACAAAATGAGAAGTTCGAGCACATTCTGTTAATACATGTGATGGTTTCAAAACACATCATTTATATATACACCTTAGTACACACCAATATTGATCACTTTAAAAATGTGTTGTTTAACTCTAAGATAATTGTATTCCACTGTTATGAGTTTATAACTCACTCAAGTTCACCGATAATTATGTCGACAAGTGTACTGAGATATATTATAGTCAGATAATATAATGGTGCCATATGCATGGATGTAGTATAATTTAAAATAGTGCACTCATTTACTTTTGATATATGTCGATTTCCATTAAGATTACCAAAACTTGGATCAGCAAAAATCCTATCTATTCATAGACCCAATTACTAAATAAAACATATATATATATATATAGTATATCTATGTATATTTTAATATTTGTTTTGAAGTTTATAACTCTATATATAGAGTAGTTTCGTGAATTTAAACAAAACTTAACGCTCATTCCATTTCTATTGCCATTAATATATTTACAAATCAAATAAGACAAGGAAGAAATAGATTTTCGTGAATGTAGAGAACCAAGGAATCACATGAAAGAGTATTTCATTCTTGGGGTAAACAATCACATCTAGTGCTCTAATTTATTAAAAAAGTTTTGTTGTCTTAGACAATACGTTTTTTGTTCTCTAAGATATAATCGCGACGTAGAACCATACTTATTTATCTATCAATGGGTCCGCAAAAGCTACGCTACCCTCATCTACACCAATAACCCGATAATAAATTTTTTAAAAATACAGCAAAATATTTCATTCCCCAGAAGAAATCCGATAATGCTAGGGATTGCTCACTATCTATATCTTAGTATATCAGGACTAAATAAACGAATGGAAAAGATCGGCTGTATTTCTTTAATATTGCGTTTTACAACTGCATATTCTAAAGAAGATACATTTTTTTCTTTTTTTCTTAAAATTTTTGTTATATGGAAACGTAACCGGAAGCGTGGAAGTGGAATCGTATGGAAACGCAGAATCGAAATTTTTTAAAAGATTAGGAAGCAGAAACGTGTTGGAAGCGTGTATCCTATATATATATATATAAATATAAGAAAATTTTATAAAATTTAAGTTAAAACTGTACTAATATATATTATTAATATAAAAATAATATTCATATGATTATGTACTTAGGTTTTTATATTCACCTCCATTAAAATTGATATAATTGTTATAAATAAAACGATCTACACACTTCAAACATGTGCCACATTTTAAAACATCGATCTCATATATAAATCAAATATGATGGGAGTAATCAATTTGATGGACCCTGTACATAATATATATGGGTGACTAATTTATGCATATGTGTAATATTTTAAAAGTGCTTTTCCAAAAAAGACCTAATTTATAAAGAATATTCTCAAAAAGATCATAATTTATAAGGTATTTTTTACAAATAAGATGGATCTGGTGCTTTTGTTCTTCCAGCACACGTCAAGAATCGGCTCTATATATTAATCAGGTGCGGATCAGAAAAAAATCACCACGCCACCAAAACGCTTTACATTTTCACTGGAGTCTGAATCATAAGTTGGCCAGATTTTTTTATAAGAGTATTTCCAATGTACATTTCTATATTTTATTCTAAAGTAAAAATCTATGTTATATGATTTTGTTTCAAGTATGATTTTATTATAAAATTCTTCTATTTTATAGAAAAATATAAAATAATATTATTCTTTTATTTTTTTATTTTAAAAGAAAAAAATATTTTTATTATATTTTTCTCTATAAATAGAGAAACTCTATTATATAGTTACATTAGAACAATATATATTTTTATTTTAGAAAAAAAATATAGAGATGAAACTAGAGGTGATTTAGATGATTTTAAAGTAATTAAAGAGAGTTTAAACAAGACACATGACAAAATTTGTGTACTGTTTAACTAGTCTAAACAAACAAATGATTAAACAGATAACTAGTTACAGCGAAAGAACTCAAATAGTTTAAAATAAATAAAAAATTAATCAATGAATTTAATATAAATATTTCTCTATTGATTTTCCCTTAATCAAATATTCAAGCTTATATTTTCTAACTTTCAAGAAATTTTTAATGCGGTGATAAAATTCATGATCATTTTGGCCATGTACGATTTTATTGAATGTTTCTCTTAAGCCACTTTCGGTCTAACCACATCGTTAATTTTCTTTCTAACACTGAAACCACATCGTTGATTACTTGATTAGTTCAGTCAATTAATGATCTTATTTTGTGTTAATCTTGTTATGGCCCAAATAGAACATTTAAAACCCGATTCCTTAGCACTTCTCAGCCCATAAACTGGGAGTAGTAAAATAAAGTTTTTGTTTGGTTCTGGACATCTTTCGGCTTTTCTGTTTTGCTTAATCTTTTTTTTTTCATAAATCAATCGGCTATTCGGCATGACAATTATAACTTGGGTTTACTTTCTAAGTTACATACACGAAAATCAGGATGGATTCACAATTTCACATATGCTTTATCAGTTTCATATGCCTGTGGTGCTCTAGCGGATGTGTATCCCCTAAATTATTTATGTCCAGAGATGGACTCACAAAGATTAATATTGGTTCAGCTAACAACACCGTGTAGTAGTAAATTTTTTAAACAAGTTATTCGTTTACACCAGGCCAAAATTGTTAGATATTTAAGTTAAAAAAAAATTGTTGGTATTTGTCATCTACGAGTTTTTGTTGAAACTGAAAGGAACCATAGAAGGAACCACATCAATGAATTCTTGTGAACCCTCCCCCCCCCCTCCCATTTTCTTTATTTTATTAGTTTTTCTTTTTTCGTTTAAGTTTTAAAAAAATAATAATAATAATCGAACCAATCGATAGCTGACATGTGGTGAACCCGGGTTTATGGGGGTTCATGGCAGTGAACTTTTAAAAAAGAGATTCATAGAATATGATTTTAATATTAATTTTTTTTCGGTTTGGTGTGAACCTCCCCCATCATCCCTTGATGGGGGTGCCCTTAGGCCATCCGCATTGGTTAGTTTCTAGCTTTATTTCTCAAAATTTTAAAAGAAAAATAATATAGAAAGATAAAAAAAATGTAGAAAAAAGGAGAGAGAAATGCCATTGGCAAATGTTTTAAAAGTGTTGTACAGTCTTTCTACAGCCAAAAATATTTACCAATCATGCTTTGTAAAGATTTTTTAAAGCTATAAATTTTTATTTCCTTTTTGTTTGTTTTTGTTCTAGAAAGCAATAAACCTAGAACACTTTCTGCTTTAGAAAATTAGTATGTATAGTTTTAATCTTACAACCAAAATCTTATAGCAAAATTATTCACAGCCACAAAAAAAATATCTACAGTTTTAATTCTACAGCAAGAAATATAAAACTACAACTCTTTCTAATCAACTCTTTCTGCCACCATACCACTACTATTTCTGAGATACTTTAAAACACATATGTCATGTTTTAACTGGATCATTTTTATTATCAAAAAGAAAGTTAATTATAAATTCTAAGTAAATCCAAAATAGTGGCATTATAATTGTGAGATACCGTGAGAAAATTTTCAACCGATGCAGATGCCCTTAAGAGCACCATTAACATTAAAACCCTTCTTAGATTGCTTAATTTTTTTTATATATAATTATAAAAAAATTAAAGAAAGAATCAATTGCGGACTTCCACGTGTCAGTGGGGCCAATAAAAAGATCAAACAACATAACAAAGTCGCTGCTTATTTTACAGCTGCTGGCAACGGTTATTATAATTTTTATGGGAGCTCATGGGTTAAACACCCCTCTTAGCAATCCCGTTAAAAATGGCCTAAGCTCTAAAAAGGAGAACAGAGAAGTGCTCGCTTAAATTGGAGTGTATTAAATCATACATCAATTTTGTTGGAAAAAATGTCCTGTCAAATGAAAGGAGTAAAATATTTAGCATGTTTTAATCTCGATTCTAAAACATTTCAAACCATAAACACTATTTTAATGTCAAAATCATACTATTTTAGTATAGTTTCAGCATTAAAAAAAAGTTCTCCAACTATGACACTAAACTTTACACTAAATATTTTTAAAATATTATATATATTTATTTTCTTATTTTTTATTTATTTAACAATATACTTTCTGAATAAAATAAAGTGAATAATGTTTTAGTGAGATGAAGAATATTTTAATGTTGGGAATAGTGTCACACTAAATTTGGTGTAAATTTTTAGTGTTAAATTCACAATAAAATAAAATTTTGTAGTTGAGTTGGAGATGACCTAATGCATTTTGTTGATATTTTAGTATTTTAAATCACTGTAATTGTAATTAATAATATTTATTTTGATTCTATTACATTCGAACTTCATTGTATATCTAACTAATTATACTTTTTTAATATTTAGGAACATAATATCCAATTATTAAAAATCTGTCAAAACAACGAAGATTAATAAAAGTCAAAAGATCAATTTAAGCAAAAATCTAATATATTTTTTGCATAGGTATTTAATTTTTTCTTATTTTTAAATAATCTAATATCAATGAATGGAAAAACAGAAAAAAATAATAATTTTTTTACTAAAACACCAAAAAATAATTTTAAAATTACTAAAACATAAATCATTGTACAAAAATCCGCCGCCAAAGGTATTTTAAACATAGCAACAATATACAACTAGATTTGGTAATTTATACCTCGAGATCTTATCATCATCTTATATATTTTAAATAAAACAGAATTCTCCGGTCAATCCTCTTTAAAATAAAATCAAGAGAATATTCTTTTGCGTGATTTATATTTCTTCTTTTTGATACTTATCATTTGGTGCACACAAGAAGGCCTCCCATAAACCCTAATATTTCTTTGATCTTCGAAAATGGAAGTTTCTTTTACCTCACATGGATCAAACTTTAGGATTCATCCAGTTCACGGTGAGTTGACAATTCACATTAACCCTATTGGTGGACTCGTACCACAGATTGACGGCAGACTGTACGTTAATGGATCCCTTATTCATCCTCAGGCTGGTGGTGGGTTCACAATTAACATTAACCCTGTTGGCCTACTCGTACCACCTCAAGCTGGTGATGTCAAGAAAGAACATGAATCTGAAAACCCTAAACTCCCTTATCCATCTTTGAAAATGGCTAACCCTAGGGTTTTCTTTGATATGACTGTGGGAGGCGAACCTGTTGGTCGGATCGTGATGGAGCTCTTTGCCGACACGACACCACGGACGGCAGAGAATTTCCGCGCCCTATGTACGGGTGAGAAAGGCATGGGGAAGCTTGGTAAGCCACTCCACTACAAGGGATCAATCATCTACCATGCGGACCCCGGTTATATTATTGCCGGAGGAGATTTCAGTGACGGACGTAAAGGATCCGGAGGCGAGTGTATATATGATAGTAGGTTTTTCGAGGATGAGAACTTCATCAGGAAGCACGACCGTCCGGGTATCCTCTCCATGGCCAACCGTGGTCCTGACACCAACGAATCTCAGTTTATGATCTGCTTGATGGTGAATCCGGAACTCGATGATGTACACGTCGTGTTCGGCCAAGTTGTTGAAGGACTGGATGTGGTCAGGAACATTTCAATGGAACGTCTGCTTTTAAGGCCCGTGGTGATCGCCGACTGCGGTCAGATTTCTTAGATCTGAGATATTTTTCAAGTACAATGGTTTGCTTTTGTCCTTTTGATGTTTGGTCGGGTGCGTTTTTTTTTTCTTGAGTTTAGATTGGCTACCAATGGAAAGTTATAACCGTTCATCAGTTTTAGCTATAATTGCTATTGCAGAAACATATCAGAATATCTGCTTAATTCTATTGTTTCTGTTTTATCCTACAACTATAATGGTTGCTTGTGTCCTTTTATTTTGTTCCTTTGTTTGGTTTTCATTTTGATTTTACATTGGCATCGATTGAAAAAAAAATGTTAACTACAAATTTCAGCTATTGTTGCTACTGCGGAAACAAATCAGAAAAATATGTTTAAACGAGTTTTATCAAACTTTGTCGTTAGTGATTATTATAGCTTTAGTTTAGGCCAATGTGATAATTCGTCGGGTTTAACCGTGGTTTAAGCTGGTGACTGTCACTAGTCCAGAGCCGACTAACGCGGCTAGAAGCAGAAAAACAAAATCATTTTGCTTTGAGCCTTTGAGATAGAGAATATGTATTGTAGGAACACTCATGCATGGAGCATTTTTTTAAGAATGCACGTTACTTTGAGATAGAGCATTTGTAACGTCCATGCCTTCCTCATGAAAACTAGGTTGATCATGACTTTATCATCATTCATCAGAGACCAAAAAATATGCAAACTTTTCCGTGTCTTTATCCGGAACTCGGAATTCCACCCACGTGCAACCCCAATAAGTGGCTAAAACTTTGCATTCACCGGCTTGATATTTACTTCTATTTCCTTCAAAATCAAACTGAACCTCTTTGCTTCTTCTTTGGCTATGCCATTGTTTTTCGACTCATTTTCCCTTCACATTTTATACTTGATTCAAGCCTCCATAAACATCAATCTCTTAACCATGCCTATCATTGCTGGTTTCTCTCCATCTTCTTCCTCTGACCCTTCTTAATTACTGTGCTTAACATTCTGATCTTTCGAGGTGTGACTTTAGATGGTCTAGCTTTGACCCATGATTGAAGTGAAACAGCAAGTCATCTTTGGAATCTATAATAGAAGGTAATAAATTAAATGACATTATATGTTTGAAGCTTTCTTAGTTTATGGTTGAAGCTTTCTTAGTTTCTTCATCACCTAGTATATGTTCTTCGGGTAGAGTTGCTTCATCAACTCCCACTTGACATCTTCCCATGTCTCAATCTGCACAGTCTCTTCCTCGATTTTGCATATCTCATTCTCTAGCAGATTATATATAGCCGTTCGTCTATTATACAAATGCTTTAATTATCGCTATATTTGTCTGATATGCCTTGGAGGGTCTATCATAGGAGGAGGAAGATAGGTGAGGGAAAGAATTGAAGGAAGAGATTCTGGAGTAAACAGAAGCTTTGCAGTTATATTCAGTAAGTAGTATAAATACTCTCTATTAACTTAAGGATACACTTATCATTTGATTGGTCAAACTTGTAAGGGAATACGAGTATTTTGAGAGTATTCGGTTAGCTCGTGAGAGGATCATACTCTTCTGTTTACATTACGAGTAATATACGTTGGAGTCTTATCATTGTCAAAAGATATTTTTCAACTTCTTAGGTGTCCCGTTATTAAACCATGAAGGACACATGTACGCAACCTTAACCGAATTTCTCCCGGTGGTAGTCCCTTGATGAAAAATGACTAATTTCATCCCTTTAAGGGTCTACGATTCATTGACCAAAAAAAGGTTTTGAGTTGAGCTTACTGGAATATCGAACACATGAATTCAAGCATTTCCTGCAGCTGCGTTACTAAAACTAATAGGAAATCTTCTAGTTTATGTGTTAACAACACCTTAAAGAATTTCATCGTTTTATTATCTCTCCATTTTTTATTGTCTCACTATTCGGATCCAACACTTATATATTGAAGGCAACTCTAAGACCTTCTCCAATGTTACTTAATTCCCTTTTTTTTTCATTTTAAAGCAAGTTTTTCTTCAATGGTATTTCACTTCTTGATTCAAAATGAAGTAGTGAATAGTGTTACTTCAAATTTGAAGTAATACGGTTCCTTGATTCATTTAAAAAAAAATGAACTTTATAAATTATAAATTGGTCTTTTACTTTTATTTGTTCTTACATTTTGATAAAATAAACTATGTTAATCAATATAACCTAATTAATTTCTAATATTTGTTTATTATAATAATTTAATGAAAGATAACCTTATATAATTATTATCAAAGTGAAATATATTACTCAATTTTTTTTACACACTTTCAATTTCTTCTCTTAACATGAACTATAATTCCTCAATTTCACTACATTTGGATGCTTTTTTATAAAAATTAGTATTGATATTCTTCATTTATATTATGTGTATTAATTTAATTACATAATAATGTTAAACTTATAATAATTGTGTTGGATTATTGTTAAAACAAAATAGTTGAGTAGAATTAGTAAATATGAAAGTATAATATCTTATTAATAACTAATTATAAAATAGAGATATAATATATTTAGAATATTCTTTTGACAAGAACAAAATGAAACAAACCATTGGAAAATATGTGTTTTATTTCTTATTTTATTTTGAATAAAATAAACTTTTGAAACAAAAAATGAAGTCAACTATTGGAGATATCCTAACCATGACAACCAATTTGGGCATCTTTATCAATGAATAAAAAAATTAAAGTTCAACTCTCACAAAATAGAGATGTAACACAAAAGGCTAACTCACACAAAGAAAATAAAATGTGGATAGACCATACTGTAGTTCTGAGTTTTGCTTGCTGACCAATTCTGAAATTTTGAGATTAAAATATTAGTAATAAAACTAATGTTTCACGTTGTCCAAAAAAAAACTAATGTTTCTGTTAATATATAAAGGATTAGAGCCAATTTAATTATCACCAATTGATTTTAAGTTGGAAGCCCATAATAAAATTCGAATCTAACATGGTATCAGGGCCACTCGATGCTGGGCCACTCCGTGAATGTTGTTCCTATAGTTGTCCACGCATGAGCGTGAGGAAAAGTGTTAAGGAATGAAACTAAATCCCACATCGGTTGTTAGAGAAGTAATTAAGTAATATATAAAGGATTAGGACCAATCCACTTATCACCAATTGATTTTAAATTGGAAACCCATAATAAACCCAAATTTAATATGGTATCAGAGTCACCCGATGTTGGGAGTGTTAATATATAAAAGGTAAAGGCCAGTCCAGTTATCACTAATTAGTTTTAAGTTGGAAGCCGATAATAAAATCTGAATCTAACAGTTTCACTTGGTTATGGTTCTCCCAATAAAGTCCATCACTTCAGATATATGTTGTTGTATCACATGAACCCGTAGGTGATTGATGAATGGTGTATCAATAATCTAGTAATCATACTAGACAATTTTTTGGTCGAACCAATATAACACAATGGAGTCTCCTACCTTTGTTAAATAGTTGCACTGAGTAATGCGACCTTCATAACTTGAACGTGCGTACCACCACGTGAAACACACAAATTTTGTGTTTGACACTAAGCCGAAAGCTGGATCATCCACATGTCAAATTATTTGGGTCTCATAAGAGCCCAATACATATTAGTATATTACAGTTTCTAAAAATACATAAAATATTTGTATACTTTTGAGACAATAAGAAATGAATGCTAGTGACAGAACAAGTAGACCCATGTAGTGAAGCAGCGACATGTCCTGAGGTCACACTCACTGCAAAATGCTTGCAGAGTTTCACATGCAATGCTTCTGCCCATTTACTCCTTTTGTACCTTATTATTTATTATCCCACACCACTTTCTATTAATGTTTTTAGGGTTTTTAGTAATAAAACCCCTCAACTAAATATAGATAGTAAGAAAAACCCTCAACTAAAAATTTAGTGAAATAAACCCTCAACTTTAGTTTAGTTAGTGTTTGTCACCCTCTGTCACAGAATTTTAGACGGAGGGTGATATACATTAACATAACTAAAGTTGAGGGTTTATTTCACTAAATCTTTAGTTGAGGGTTTTTCTTACGATCAATCTTTAGTTGAGGGATTTTATTACTAAATGCGGATAAATATTTAAAATCTTTATTATCATTTATTCATTATTGAATAATCTTAAAATTTATTTATAAACATTGAAAATAATTTATATTTTTATATATTATTTTATCAATTTTATAACCTTATTTATAAAGTTTTCTCATTTAATATTTTTTATAAATTATTAAGGTTTAATGATGATTTTATAAGATTAAAGATGTGATTATTCGTCATCCTACAAAAACATGAAGTAAATAAATAAAACAAGAAAAGTTTATTGATTAATATGGTAGGAGTATAACATATTGGTTCAGAAATTAAAAAGAAGAAAAATAATCCTACATTATTTCTTCTGAAATAGAAAAATGTACGAATCAAATTGAAATTGTTTAAAGAGGAGAAAAAAGCCCTTGTCATATTTTAAGTAACAATGTTGGATTTCTAAACTAATTAAATATCCTCAACACTACCTACAACTTTATATATCTTAGAAATCTTAATTATTTGATATTTGACTGTATTAATATAAGAAAATTGTATGTGTTTCCTCCTTTATAAAACTTTATCGATTTACTTCGTAATATCAACAAAAATCATGTATTTATTCCATCCTAAGAAATAGCAGACAAAAGCTTATAAAATCATCGTTAAACTTTACTAATAGTTTATAAAAATATTAAAATATTTACTAAGCTTTATAAATAGGTTAAAAATTGATAAAGTAATATATAAAAAATTATAAATTATTTTCAATGTTTATAAATCAATTGTAAGATTCTTAAATAATACATAAATGATAACAAAGATTTTAAAATATTTAACTGCATTTAGTAATAAAACCCCTCAAATAAAGATGGATCGTAACAAAAACCTTCAACTAAAGATTTAGTGAAATAAACCCTCAACTTTAGTTCTGTTAACATATGTTACCCTATGTCTAAAATTCCGTAACGGAGGGTGACAAACATTAACGGAACTAAAATTGAGGGTTTATTTCACTAAATCTTTAGTTGAGGGTTTTTTTTACGATCCATCTTTAGTTGAGGGGTTTTATTACTAAAAACCCATGTTTTTATTTAACTCTTTCCTTCCTCTTCTTCATGTAATTAGAGTACTTTTCTGGCATTAATTTTGTTTCTATGATGTAGCCCCAAATTCACACACACACACACATATATAGTATTATATATAGCCTAGAGTGTTCCAAAAAAAAATCTAGCTCTACGATAAATGTTCTAAAACTAACTGAAGTGAATACATTTAATGTTATGTTGTATGTACTTATAGTATAGAATATGTAAGAAGAAAATACGTTAGCCATGTATCCGTGTGGTATGTCGATAACTCGATATTGATCCATTCTGGATATTCTCACTTTTGACTCGATATACATCCATATTCTGGATATCCTCAGTTTTGAGTCTTCTTACTCTTGTCATATTCTGGTCTTTGAAGAAAACATTTCATCCAAGCAAGAGAAAGAGAAAATAAGAATCGTTTTCATTTATTTTATTTTTGGCACAAAAATCGTTTTTCATTTATTTCTTTAAATGTGTCCATTTTTATTTTCGCGTACAAATGATACTAAATTTAATTCTATTAAAATATCAATATAATATAGAAACTGTGTTTGAGAAAGTAACCAATTATAAGGTTGCTATCTATTAAAAATAATAGTATGTAGTTATCCTTTCTAATCAATTTAATTATATATATAGTTAACGTTTGTACACTAGGTACGACGTTAAAATTCCCATAAAATGTATTTGTTCTGCATGTTATGGATACAAATACAACTTACCACAATAGAGCCGGTCGCGATTTATTGAATCAATATCATACACCACAAAACGTAGCACATACTTATGTTTTTCTCAATGCATAATCATAGACTATAATAAGGTCTAACAAAAGAAAATTAACATAAAATCAGTTTTTTGAACAAGCCCCCAAGGGTTTGCCGCAAAGACAATCGTTAAACATAAACGACGCCGCTTCAAGGTGATCGAACGGCGACCCAACCGGAATCCTCCCACAGAGATGGTTATGGCTAAGATCTAAATGACCAATAAACGACGCACCAGATATCGAACTCGGGATTGGTCCCTTGAGATTGTTATAAGACAAATCAAGAACAGTGAAGTAAGACCTCGGTCCGAACCCTCCCGGTATCTTCCCTTGCAACAAGTTCCTACTCAAATTCAGATTCATCACCGATGACGTCATCAGCGTCTGAGGTATCTCTCCGGAGATTTTGTTCCCGTCGAGGTTAAGCGTCGCGAGAACCGACATACGGCCTAGAGACGGTGGGATTGTACCGTATAGTTGATTACCCGAGAGATCCACGTCAGCTAACCGGTAAATGTTGGTTAAAGACTCAGGGATCCGACCGGTTATTCGGTTACCACTTAGCAATGCACGGCTCAGCATAGTTAACCGGCCGAAATCAGTTGGAATTAAACCGGAGATTAAATTGTTACGGAGATCTAAATGCATTAAGCTAGAGAGGTTGGTTAACGATTTCGGGATCGAACCGGATATCCGGTTATCAGCAACATTTAAAACAGCTAACCGGTTTAATCTCCCGATATCGTTAGGTATCTCCCCGGAGATTCTGTTACCGACGAGGTCTATCGTGCGGAGGAAAGAGAGGCGCGTGATGCATCCGGGGATGTCGCCGGAGATACCTTTCCAGTCGGCGATTGTTACGGCGGAGAGGCGAGTGAGGTCGCATATCGCCGGAGAGATGCGTCCGGTCATGTAACCGGTACGGTGAGCTCGCTCGAAGAGAGGGTCTTCTGACTCGCCGCGGAGGTTGATGTCGGCGACTCGGTGAGTCACCGCGTCGCAGCTGACGCCGTACCAGTTGTGGCAGCAGTCTTGGCCGGTCCATGAGTTGAAAATGCCGAGGTATGGCTCGTGGAGTGATGCACGGAAAGATAGGAGTGCGCGGAGGTCTGAGGGTGGACAACACGTGGCGGTTGAGAGTAGAAGGAGGAGGAGTGATACGACGACGTTGAGGTTCATTGTTTTGTGACTGTCTTGGGACTTGGGAGTCGGGGACTTGATGATGGTGGTGAGTGAGTGTAGAAGATATACGTTTAATGGCATATAAATAGCGAATAATAATTAAGGGATTTTAAAATAATATTTATAAACAAAGAAATATGACAGTATATGGCTTTCTCGGTGATGTCTATTTCCACACGAGTTATTGAAATTATAATTCGATTTTGTAAGTATATGATTAGACAGATATGTTGACCAAAAAAAAAGTATATGATTAGACATTTTGGACTCGACACAATGGTAATGGTGTGTTCGTGTAATCTTCATTAACCATGAAATTCTACATCAATAAAGTAGTCAACAAAAAATGTATAATTCATGGAATTAGTACTAGAAAAAAAATTTTAAGTTAAAATAGTATTGATATTCTCTTCGTTTTTATTAGTGAAAGGTGGTTTTGTTTTTTTTCCCCACATGCTACAAATATACTAAATTTATAAAGTAAAAAGTAAAATAGTATGAAACATATACCTTTTTTTTAGTATATACTTTCCAAACTGGAAAGTCTATAAACTTATTAACATGTGGATTTGTTTGCTGAAACATGAAATTAAATGGTTTAAAACACTAGTTATACCAATTATGTGGACACAAATATATATGTAGTAAAACCACACACACATGGATTACAGTATGAAGCACACTGATAAGATATTTATAGAAAAGCATGCAGACAAATTAAGATAAGAGACATAAACTGAAAGTGGTAGTGAGCTCAATGAAAATAATTGAAGCTACGATAATTCACCTTGCCAGTTTGTCTGAGTCAATAAAAAAACTTGCCAATTTGGATAAGCTTGGCCTACAAGAGGCCACGTATTGATGTTCTTTGCATTTTAATCATATTTTTACGCATGTCTTAAAGTCCCAAATAATTGTAGTTATGTTGACTATACTTGACATTGTGAATAAATTAATCATTGAGGTTTTAGCTTTGGTTAAGATTGGGATTGCAACATAGAAACAAACTAGTATGTATTACATTATCTGAATCACAAGTGTTATCTCAGTCGTCCTTTGTCCGCCCGCACTAATTCATCACCGACGTCGGATACATAAACAAAGTTACAATAAAACATCTTTTGCTTTTTTTTTTTTTTTTTTTTTTTGGTAACTTGAAACATCTTTTTTT
>CAKOAT010191488.1:0-41842 GCA_932364175.1 Eruca vesicaria subsp. sativa | reverse complement strand
GAAGGAGAGAGAGAGAGAGAGAGAGAGAGAGAGAGAGAGAGAGAGGTGACCGATGGTGGTGAGAGAGGACGGTGGAGAATGGAAGAGATGACTGGCCTAAGCTCCACTTTCCGATGGTGTGTGTAAGGAGAGATGAAGCGGATGATATAGAGAAAGGAGATGTATTTTTCATATGAATGGTATCTGTGTGTTTGTGTTTGAGACTGTGGAGAGATGAGAAGAATTAATCGTATATGTGTGTGTGTTTGAGACGTGGAGAGATGATGAGAGATGTGGAGATAGATAGAATTAGGGAAATGAAAAGATAGATTCTTGGCCATATGATTATAAGCAATCAATGGTCAAAAATATCAATCCAAATTTTGAAATATAGACCAATAAGAAAGAAGGGGGAAGATCACAAAAGAGTGATTATGAGCCTTTGGATGAAAACTAATCAAAGGTCTAAAATAAAACCAGTAAAAATTATCTTTTCATTTATCTATAATCATTTTTGTGCTGTTTATTTGTCAATTGTTTTTTTTTTTGAAATTTATAATGTAAATTTGAAATATTGTATATAGTTTGAGATATATATTATATAAATTATTTTGTATTTAAAATGGAGATTTAATATTTTATGATATAGGTTATAGTATGTAGTGTAGGGTTTTTATGGTTAAACTTTTAAATAGGTATATGTTTAAGATTAAGTGTTACAAATATTTAAGTTTATAATTTTAAATTTAAGATTTGGAGTTTATGTTTTAAAATATTATAAAATTTATTAGTTTATTAGAGTTTAAAGCTTGTGTTAATAGTGTAGAATTTTAAAACTTCATTAGGGTTTAGGAATTCAAAAGACAACAAAACGTTTTTATTATGTTTTACTATTAATTATAAGTGTTATGAGTTTAGAGTGTTTGAGTAGAACGTTTTTTTTTAAATTGGAATTTAAAATAAAGGTTTGAGTATAGGGGTTGATGGTTTGGTGTTTTGATTTAAGATTTGAGATTAATTTTTGAAAATATTAATTTTGAGTTTTATATTTAAGATTTGATATTAAAATTTAGAGTTTAAAGTTTTTATTTAGAGTTTAGGGGTTGTGTTTAAAGTTTAGGGTTTAGAGTTTAGGATTTTTGGAGGTAAATAAAATGGAGTAAGAGGGAAAGTGAAACAAAAGTGAAAGTGCTATGATAACTACATTTCAAAAAAGCATTTGTATAATTAAAATCGGACTAAGAAAGCATAATGCAAACGCTATCTAAAAAGAAGGGATATGTCAACCATAGCAGAAAGACAAAAAACGCTATCCGCTAGTGCTACCAATACTCATATTTCTTGTAGTGGTTTGAACTCCACCAAAACTGTGCAATGGCACTAGCCAAGGCATCACATATCTCCAATGGGAGCAGAAAGCAAGACATAACATAGGTTGGGAGAGCTAACAAGATTGACTTAATCATTACTTCCTTTCCTCCTCTAGATAACCACATGCCCGTCCATCCATTCACTCTATTCCGAAGTTTGTCTTTTAAGAATGCGAACAGCTTACATTTCGAGCCATTGATATCCTCTGGTATCCCTAGGTAGGTTCCCATTCCTACTTCATTTTGGATCCCAAGTGTATCTTTGATCTCCTGAATTCAGATTATGTTGCCTCTTCCAATCGCAAAGCGCTTGCCTGCAGCTTGTAATATGTTCCATGATACTTGCACCCGGTGGTAGATCTAGTGATTTCCATCCTTCAAGTATAATCTGTCTGAGTTCCTCATTCTGGAGCCATCGCTTATCAAATTTAAAATTTTTCGACCTTTGTGGCCTCTTTTTAAGAAGGTCTGCCAGGATTGGACGATGATCTGAACCCCAAAGCCTCATATATTGCACTTTAGAATGAGGGAACTTCTCGTGCCAGTTCTCATTACCCACAGCCCTATCAAGTCGACATCTAATTGTAGTATTTCCTGCTCTTCTTCCTACCCAGGAGAACATGTTCCCAGTGAAAGGGAAATCCAGCATACCACAATCACTGAGCATCTGCTTAAACGGCAAGAAATAAATATATGTGCGTTGTCTGCCTCCTTCCTTCTCTTCATGACAAGTAATTTCATTAAAATCGCCAATCATAAACCATGGTCCATTTCTTGTTGTAGAGAAACGCGTAAGACGTTCCCATACTAAATCTCTTCTTTCTACTACAGGATCCCCATAAACAAATGTCATATAGACTTTTATTCCATCAATGACTGCCTCAATGTCAATCATTCTGTTATTCGAAAATAAAATCTTAACTTGAAAATCATCCATAAAAAAATAAAGCTAAACCTCCGCTGAGACCAAGTGGCTCAACAGTAAACAAACGATCATATCCTAAGTCAGCCTGAATGTCTTGCAACAGCAGCCTCCTATTCTTCGTTTCAGAAAGGAACACTAGTCCTGGGCGATGCTTCTGACACATCTCCGTAAGGCGTCGAACTGTGAGGTCAGTCCCTATCCCTCGACAGTTCCAACTGATTGTCCTCATTGATGATTGGATGGATTTTTGGGATCTATTAACCCACAATCCTTTGCTGTATCCTCTCTTGGCCCCTTAGAACCAGCGTGATGACGCCGTGATCTATCTTTTCCGCCCTGCCTGTGAGCTGATCCTGTGGTTCCTTTGATCCGTGGAGAGCCCCTACAGAGATACCCTGGCTTCGTTGATCTACACCCTAAAGAGGGAGCTCGCCTTACGTGTGAAGAGCTTGCCTTCTCCTGGGGCGGAGCCGCAGCTACAAGTTCCTGAAGTTCCTCTTCCAGTAGATTATCATCTTCCATCAGATCATTCCCGCCGCCATCCTGTTGCTACACATCCATATCACTTAAATCCCCAATAACTTGGTCATCACTTTCAGTTGTCGGGTTAGTTTGGGGTGAAAACCGTAGAGCCTTTGCTGCACTCCTACATCTGATCGTGACGTTATCTTTCATACTACCCCGTTGAAAATCTGGAGACACAATGGTGATAGCTAGACGCTTTTATTGACTCCCTGCCATGTCGTCCTTGTGAACATTACCTCGCTCAATGCTTCGCTGAGCCACATCACCTCGCATTATAGTACTTCCACTTCCGTCAACGTGTTCATAAGGAACCACGTCCAGATCCTTGGTAATGCATCATGAAGCAAACCTTGAGATTTGATACCCTTTTTGCGCCATGTCATATTGTCATTGCGATCATAGGGTCCTCTTCCGTGTCTAGTTCCTCTATACCTCGTGTGTGCATCCCTCTCATCTCGTCTCCTTTTGACCCGGTCAGCTTGTGAGGATGTGTAACCATCCCCTCTTCTTAAAAGATTCTCCCGAACAGTGTTTCTTTTGTCTTTATTCCACGTATAAGTCATACGAGAATGAATATCGCGGTGTCCATCCTGACCCTTTGATTCATGCCGTAAGCCGCCAGTGTCCGCTGAACCTCTAGTACGACCATCCAACATGTACTCATCCATACCATTCCTTACGTTTCTATGTCGATTCAGATTAGCTTGTTCTTGAGGAATAGTGACACGATCAAAGACATCAGCTCTCTTCACTAAGTTAGGCAATACCAAAGGACAGTAGCCCTTTTCGTGTGACATTAGACCACAAAGAGTACAATGCTTAAAGAGCATTGCATATTCGATCATGATTGTAACCTCATCTCCCTCTGGGCTTTGAACCTTCCTCGCGAATTTTAAAGGTTTCCTCGAGTCAATATGGATCAACAATCTCCCCTCTGAGAGATCCACTGTATCTACATACTCGAGCCTACTACCAATATCTCTCAAGTTCCTGTCTGTCCACAGGTGCAAAGGCATCCCGATAAAGGAAACCCAAAATGGGATAATCCAAGGGTAATCGTCGTGGACAATTGGTTCCTATCGAACTATTACAAACATGCAATAGTTATAGTAGAAAGGGCCTTTCTGAAGCACAAAGTTCAGATCCTCTTCGGAACTAAAATTAAATAGAAACTTTCCATTCCCGAGATCATTTGCTGTAATTCGATCCTGAAGACCCCATTGAGTAGGCATTGTCTGAACCAGCTTTTCAACGGTTTGCTTTTTAGGATTGAGAATTTTCCCAATCAGAGACATCCTATATTCTTTAATGAAAAAATCATCATCTTGAGCGGAGAGCTTGATGGGTTCGTCATCGTCCTCGACGCAGATTCCCTTTCCTTTCCAATCTGTCATATGAGCAGATTGTATACGACGTGATGATCCCATATGTTGTGTCGTTCTCAAGCAGACAAAGGTCTCTCGTGGTATTCAGATTGATTTGAAGAAAGTCCCTCGTGGTGTTCCAAAAGACAAAGGTCTCTCGTGACGTGATTGAAGATCTCTCGTACCAGCTTAGGAAAACAGATTGATTTAAAGGAATCAATACAAGCAATAGGCCGCCAGTCGAAACAAGGTTCAAACCATGCTCACATCCTGATCTAGCACCAAAGAGTATCCAGATCGAGAGAAGTGGGATGCGCTATAGAACACCAAACCAGACAGAGGGTAGTAACAGAGATCCCGTGATCCCAAGGGACAAAAGATCCGGTGAGATTAGCGAGAAACAAAGCAAGGAGCAGTCATTGCTTGATGGAGACGCAAGGCGGGATTGATGTCGGGATGGTAGCCGTCGTGGATCACCACAAGGAGTGTCTTGTAGTCTCCCTTGCGGTGATGACAGCGCCGGCTGAGTTGCAGAGATCAGAGGTTTTGTGTCAGAGAAAGGTTGGGCTCATGATCGCCTCATGATCGCCGCCAGAGCTTTTTAGGTTTCAAACTAATTAATTCGTTCTTTTTGCTGTATTCTAGATGACGAGAAGTGTTTAAAACCCAAATTACGACGAAGTTCCAGGAAACTGAAGAGAAATGCCCACCATAACAGTTCTAATCAACTCCACCAGAACAGTTCATAACCTGTAATCTTTTTAGTTTTTTTTCTTGTGCTTCTTAAGAATGAGAGAGGGAGTGCATATTTATAGGCAATTTTGCAACTAATTTACTACATCATCTGTTACGAGAAATTAAGGATAACTCATGTTTCAAAATTCGTCGTAAAGTCGAAGTAAACATTACGTAGAAGCGATTTCCCACTACAACGAAGTGGGGACAATCCACGTTTATGAATTACGACGAACTAGGGACGAGCCTTATTTATACCCTAAAACCGAAGCCCCAAACTTCATAACTTATATATATATATATATATATATATATATATATATATATATATATATATATATCTATACTATTAAAGCAGAATCCCTATTAGGATTCTGCCCATAATGTTTTAAGTTATTTATCAAAGAATACCATTGTCTCTTTAAAATATTTATTTAAATAAATTCACCCTATAAATTAGGAAACAAGATTTTTTTAAACAATCACACTAGCATCATTTACAAACATTTAGGCCAAATAGTTGTATTGTTATTACTTCGTCACGTTACTTCATCATGTATAAAAATTATATAGTTTATTGATATATATACAGTTACTTCATGCCATTACATCAGCATTAGCATATACATTTTTTGAATATGTGATGACAACTTATAAACAATTAATATTATTTAAAATTCATGTCTATCAATTTCATATACTATTGTAAATAATTATATAGGTTTTGTTAATATCTAAATGTGTCAAATGTTCACTCACAAAACGTTTCATCTGTTAATCCTTAAATCATGAAGTCATGATTCTAAACCCTAAGTTTTTTTTTTGTTTTGTTGGGATTATAGAATTTATAGAACATTTTGTATATTTATTAGCGATGTTCATAATATCCTTATATATTGGTTTTAATCAACTAATGATATTTTGGCCTAAATTCTATAGAAAATTCGTAAAAGAGTATAAATTTAAAAAATATTAACCAAGTTTTAAAAGTAATTTCAATTATAATTCATAATTTAATTGTATAGATTTAAGAAATATTTCAGAGTATATATATAGGAACTTCCATCACTTCTACTAATATATTCTTTAGAATAACTTGTGCAAACATTATATGTCATTACCTCTAAGATTATTAACTTCAAAAGAAAATATTTAATAAAATCTGATTACCAAGAAGTTAAGAATCTTTCAAAATAATATAAGCTTTCCAGTACCAGGTCTATTAATTTATATTTAATTTTCAGAAAACATATCCCAAATGTTTGTGACAAAATATCCCAAATACATTAGTTAATTTTAAGATCAAATTTTAGAACTTAACACTGTATGTGACAACTAAATATTTAAACATCTCAAAAATATAAATCTATTGAGGATAAAAAATAAAAGTAATATCTGGTATTAACAAGAACTTATTATTTAACTTTAAATTTACATAAAATATATGGATAGAAATGAACAAATAAAAAATTTTAATTTTTAATAAAATAGTTAATGAAAATTAATCCCGCGCTTTTAAAGCGTGGGTCAAAATCTAGTACTTCTATAAACCTCAAACTACAAAGTCTAATAAAAAATTTTAAACATTAAGTCCATATATATACATGAGCAAGATAATGAAAAACATAATGCAATACAAGTCTAACAATAAAATGTAACAATACGTTGTAACAAAATTAAATTGACTCACCATCAGAACAATCACTCGGGTCATCACATTCTTCAAATTCATCGTCGGCTTCATCTGCTATCTTCATATCCCAGCTTCAACCGTTGTTCATCACTCAATACTCGGCCCGAGGTGTAACTTTTATAGCGACTAACCAAGATTGTGTGATCCTCAGGTATGAAATAAAACAAACTTGATCTGCTTGAGATGCCAATATGTAGGGATCATATTTATTGTACCTCCGGGCAGCATTGATATCCAGAACTCAAAACTTGCTATAACAACTCTACTGACGATGGGGTCTAACCAGTCACATTTGAAAATGACACATTTCAGCTTCCTTAAACCAGGAAATTCCACTTCAATGATCTCTTGTAAGATCCCATAGAAATATGTTTCATCTTTCACACATGCTTTATAGTTCATCGTTGCTCGATGACTTCCATACTCGTAAGTGTAAAAATTATAACCTCGTATGAAGTACAAAGGTGATGTGATGATGTTAGCCACCAGACCTTGTATTAATTCATGAACCCACGACTATAAAATGGATCATCATAATCAATATGTAGTTTTTATATAACTTCATTAATATGTAATATTATAATATTATAACTACATTAATTAATTATATTGTGATTAATACCTATGTTTTTAACCACTTAACGAAGTGTTGCTATTTCCTTTTGTTGAGATCGTTAGTTGATATTCCTAGTATAGATTCTTCAACATGGACAACGAAATCGCTATTTTTGCAAATGATCATTAATTAAGTACACTGAAATAATTATACACCAGATAATTTTAATTAACTTTTAAATGACGGCATCTCCTCACAGTTAAGGAGTATATATGTGTGGGAATTGTGTGTGTCTTATGTACTCGACCACCAAACTTCTTTCAATTTCTCACATAGATGTCCGATCTAACAGAATATGCCTTGAACATCTTCTACAACATATGTCGGCGTAACATCACCATCATCATACCTGCTCAGGGCCCTTTTCCGTGTTCGGACTTGTGGCCCAAAGTAGTACGACGTAAATTGAGATGTTTCCTTATTCAAACTCCCAGCAACTATTGAACCTTTCACCCTTGTAAGATTTTTTTTTTTCCTTTCAAATGTTTCATGGAGCGCTCGTAAGGATAATCCATCTGTTATGAACAGGTCCACAAAGCAATGCCTCATACTTAAGGTGGACAACTAGACGTTCCATTACGTCAAAATATGATGGAGGAAAAAATTCTCCAAATTGCACATTAAGATCGAAATATTCTCATCAAGTTGTCTGATGACATCTTCAGTTAAAGTACGTGAGGTAAATTCTCTGAAAAATAGATCCAATACCTGAAAATATATTTTGTAATGAAATTTATAAGATATTTTTTTTAACAAAATCCGCTAACTATGTTTTACATTAAGAAATAATTAATGTTGTTACCTGCAAGTGCTTCGTGAATATTTTTAGAAGCAACTCCTAAAATGCAAATGGTAGAAGTTGTTGCATAAACACATGACAGTCATGACTTCTTATCCCTGAAAATTTTTGTCCCTGCTCAACACATCTTGATAGATTTGAAACGTACCCATAAGAAAAATTCACATCTGATGCCACCCACTTGAGCAATGCCACTTTTGCTTCTGCACACAATCTGAAAACGAAAACCGAAATTTTTCATTGTATTCAAAATGCAGCTCACTCCTTGTGGTGTTCATTTGCGGTAGAGAATAAGGTAATGTAATTGTTTCAGATTGTGTTTAAGAGTTTGATTTTTGATTCTTAGTGTTGTGATTGTTTTTAATATGTTGCTTGAAAATGATAATCACATCTTTAACTGGGTGGATGAATATTTATTGAACAAGTTGATACATTTTCACTTAAAATGCAAGACCTGAAGAAATAATTAACGATATTGCATAAGAAGTTTCTTTGAGAGGGCTGAAACAGAGATAATGGCGTGGGCTGAGGATGTATTGGCTTCGGTAAATGCAAAGATGAAGAATACTATGATCGTTGTAGTGAATTGAAGCTTGATCTTGGTCGGTATGGTGGGAGTTCTTTGCTGAATGAGAAACTAAATCTAATGCAACTGGTTGTGTTAGTTTTGTTCATGTGTTTGGTTTGTATTGTGGTTGAGAAGAATTGTGCTTGTTTTGCATTGTATGTGTTTGAGACTGTTGGAAGTTATGATTTTTTCTTGTTAAGTAGTGTTGAATTACACGGTTATGTTCGGTTTGGAACAATGAATTTCACAAGCAAATAAACATAAACAAATAATCCATGCGCTTTCTACGTAAAAAATGGCAAAAAATATTGGTTTTCACAAAAGAGTTGGATACTTTCTAGATAAAAAGTGTAACTCAACAAACATCCACAATACTCGAGATATAATTTAGACAGCATCCTAGATAAGATAAATACCAAAACACTCATCAACACATATCCAAGAATTACATGACATCCAGCTTGAGAAGTCGTTGGTGAGGCTGTTTAAGAAGCAGCACTACAAGAAATATGAGTATTGGTAGCAGTTCACGATAGCACGAATTCACGAACTGCTATTAAAAGTAGCAAGTTGAGATGAGAACTCTATCGTAACACTAAATTAATGCTAGGATATGATTTTTTTAAGCGGGTAAACTAAATTCGTGGATTTTGTTTACGATAACACTTTTGTGCGAAAATTTTAGTTTTGTCCGCCAACACTTAGAAAAAAAAAAAATTTTGTTCAAAGATGAACTAAACTGTGATGATTCATCAAGGAGAAAACAAGAATACCAACCCTCTTTTGAATCGTGATAACCCAAAATCACAAAGTCACAAAGATCTACACATCTCTTGACTCGAATCAACATCTCACGATTCAATCTCTCTCTCTCTCTCTGTCTCTCTCTCTCTTTCTCTCATGATTAAAGTTCTCGATTCAACCCTTGATTTTTTTTCTTGTTACAGGAAGCTTGTTCATGAGAGGCTTTCTGTTCTGTTCGAATTCAAGGATCGAAGAAGGTGACTTGGTAGGTACTACTTTAAAAACTTACAAAAGGGTTACGAAAACCATATTCCCTCTCTACTTTGGCGTTGTTTCTCTCTCTCTATCTCTCTCTCACCATCTCTCGATCTCTCAGGTTTTTCTCCAATCTTAAAGTGAATGATTGATAGCTCTCTTGCTGCTCCTAACACCAGCCTGTTGTCTATTTCGAGATCTGGAAAAGAACCCAACTTTACATGGATTATGTTTGTATTGATTTTGATTTCACATTTACTGCTCCTACCTTTTTTCTTTACTGTTTGCAGATATCATTACGACACCGAGTATTCAGTTGTCAGGTATTAAAAATCTCCAAAGTTTGCCTCTTTTTGTTGTGGGTTGTGTAAAGATTGCTGATTTTTGATATTAGGGAGCAGTAAAGGAATCTTGAATAGCTTTTCGGTTCATTGATGATGGCCAAAGTCTGTTCCTNCTGATTAGTTTAAAATGGCAGGCCTGGTGTTTTGGCTGGTAAAGCTGCTGGAGCTAAAGGGATTGATGTTCCTTCTCTGCCTAAACAAACACATATTTTTTCTTCTATGTTAAAGAACTTTGAGTTGAAGGTAAACCTCTCAACCATCTCCCTTTTTCACCTAAGTTGCAGGGCTTTTACATTAGCTGTGACATCTCAAGCCATGAACATCCTCTAAGTAGACATCACATGCACGAACAAGCTCTTATTATGAACAAGGTTGACTATTTTTTCATGTATGTTGCAGATGACTGAACCCATCGTACAAGAAGCTGGCCAGGGATATGTTGCAGACTGATAAGATGTCAAGGATATGTTTTAACTCTTCCTGAGAAGAAAGGAGGACAAGTCCATCTCCTCTGTCTATCAAGAGGTATGTTTACTGTAAATACGTTTGATAAAGCTAGGTTTCTTGTGAGGTTTTTCTTCTAATAATCATATGTTGTTCAGGTTACTCGTTCAGTAGAAAGCATGCATTGTGGCCACGAATGGTAAACTAACATCATTTCCCTTATTGTGCTAAGAGTGATAAACTAAATTCTAGATAAATATGGTATTTAAGACAAAGTTTATAGCAAAGTGATGAGATCAAATGTGTTTTAGAAACAAGTATTTGGATCACTTGTGCTGTTTCTTATTTATGTGTTCTTTGCATTTTCTGATTGGCTATTAACGAGTATGGCTGCTGGAAATCTTGGTGTCATTTTTCCTCAGTTACTTGTGAGTATGCCCACTGGTTGAAGAGTTATGGAGAGATGCAGCGATCCAAGCTACATACAAGCAAAGGACTGAGCTCGGATTGTTGGTATGGGCATATAAGCTCTTGGAATGGGTATATAAGCTTTTCACTATTGCTTGAGTTCCATTGGATTGTTGGTTAATTTAAATTCAAGTTTTCATATATTGACCTTGTATGTTTTGGATCTTTGATGGAAAAGCATATGATTTTATGGTTTACATGTGTGTTATTACAGTATAAACTCCAGACCTTGTTCTCTAGATCCAAAATACACTACTTCAAACTCTAAGTGTAATTATAATTCTAAAGATTAAAAGTCTATTTAAAAAAAAAAAATTATCCTCAGATTTTACTCTAAATTCCATACTCCAAAGTCCAAACCTTATATCATAACACTAAATTTTAGTCATTTATAAATTTGAAATAATTTAAACTTAAAATTTACATTTACTGTTTTTAACATTTATAAACCCCAAATTTTAGTACTAAGAAACTCAAATCATGTGTTGTTTGACCAAAAAAAGAAACTCAAATCATGTATCATACTTCAAACCCTAAACCCCAAATGTATCATACTTCAAACCCTAAACCCCAATTACTAAACTAAAACCTATTCCTTGTAGAAATTATAACTTTATTAATTTATATTTTCAAATATTTATCTTAAGTTTTAACTTAACCACAATTTTATTTCACAAATCTCAAACCATATACTTTAAACTTAATCACAACTATATAACTAATAGTCAACAATTATAACATTACTTAATAGATTTTTAAAACTGAGCTTATAAGTATTGATTATAAAGCTTAATCTTATTTCAAACATCAATTTAAAAAAAAAATTAAACCAAATTATCAATATATTCAATATAATACAGAAGGATAAAACACAAAAAGAAAACAAATCTATTGGCTAGTTATTAAAAAAAAAACTATGAGCTAATCAACACTCATCACGCGGATAACCTTCTGCACCGTAGGATACGATTAAATGAACGGGTGAGATTTCTTTTTCTTTTCTTTTTTCCTCTTATCCTCATCGATCTCTTTTCTCTCCATCTCTCTTACATCAACAAATCGCTCTTCCATCTCTCTTCTATTTCCATTGACAAATCTCTCTTCCATCCGTAATCATCTCTCTTTACTCTCCTAACCTCACTCAAAAACCACACACACAGATTTGGCCGCTTCTTTTTACCTGTCTGATTCAGATATTCAAAGTATGAATTTTGTGTTCTTTTTATCTTCTGTTTTGATTATAGGATTCTGAGTCTAACCTTAATCTCTCTGTTTGAATCTAAGGATGTTTGATAGAGGTGAACCACAGCGACAGAGGAACATGGCGGAGCTTCTATCCCTCCGTAGAAAAGACGGAGAAGAAAGCATATGACCACGACGGATCTGAAGATGTGGTGTGGAGATGGCAAAGGAATCTAGCGGTGGTTGTGGTGGACAAGAAGAAGAAGAGAAGAGTGGAGGAAGAAAGAAGACAGAGACACGAGGATGGAGGAGGAAGGCCACGACGGAATGGACATGGTCGTGACGGAGGGAGACGGCAGCGTAAATTAGGTTTAGGCTTTTAGGTTTTGGTTTTGGTTAATTAGGTTTAGTTTAATCTGTTTTAATTATTTTTGGTTTAATGTATTTTGGTTGTTTTGATTATTTGTATACTGATTTTAATTAATAAATAAAATTTAGTTTTTATTTTATGAATTAACTTGAAATTTATTTTTAATTATTTTGTTCATTAATTATTGTTAATTAATTAAATTTTACAAATTAATTTAAAATTTTTAAAACTATTCTATTTTAATTATAGCATTATATATATGTCATTATAAATTATGTTATGGCACANATTATTTGTATACTGATTTTAATTAATAAATAAAATTTAGTTTTTATTTTATGAATTAACTTGAAATTTATTTTTAATTATTTTGTTCATTAATTATTGTTAATTAATTAAATTTTACAAATTAATTTAAAATTTTTAAAACTATTCTATTTTAATTATAGCATTATATATATGTCATTATAAATTATGTTATGGCACAAGAAAAATGTCATAGTAAATCATATAATAGCAAAATTACGGTGTTATTAAAATATCTTAATATAACGAAACATAAATGCTATAATATCTCTAGTTTTTATAGCACACGAAAATACGCTATGATAGGAGGAGGGTCTATCATAGCTGCGGCTGTCACGGCGTTCTTCGAAACGCTATGAAAACCTTATAATAGCATTTTTCGGGTGCTACCAATACCAATATTTCTTGTAGTGCACCTGGCAAAGAAATATGAGAAACTGCTCGAGAAAGAGCTTGAGAACCACTTTGAGAGGCCTGACAAAACACAAAATAGAGAAATATAAGTGAATCATAGCCTTGAAACACACATCAATCAATAAAGAATAGAAAAAACCTGGTTCTTTATGTGAAACCTTGAGTTGTGGTCAGTCTTTCCACATATTCTGCAATGCATTATACGTTTCGTGTGCTTAGGTTGCTTCTTTGTTGGGATTCAATCACTTATTTCATCCTTTTTTTTTCTTTTTCTGCTTTGGTAATCTTTTTCTTTCCAGATTGTTTTAGCTCAGGAGAAATGTAAACATCATAAGCATTTGTAGAGGCAAAAATGAGTACCTCTCCCCATAGCAGTACGAAAACAATGGCAGATGAAGTTTTCTGGTGTGAGCTCCTTCTGTAACATTATGCCATACGCATGCTCGCCAGGGATTCCACAGCTATTTTGCAAGTGCAAGTTCTCCTCTTCAAACTCACACGGTTAGTACACCCACCACGCATTACTTCATACATCCCATTTGTGCTTCTTGTCACTTTGCAGTCTGAAGCTTTTTCATGCTCTGCTGCGAGGAAATCTGTCACATATGGTGTACAAATACCTGGAAAAAAACACGAAAACACATGAAAACATAAAACCAGAAAATGAAAACATTAAAAACAGAACATGGCTTTACCTTTGAAACCATGAGAGACAGCAGAACACTAAGCAATGCGTGCCATTGGAAGTCAGTAAATGGCTTCTCTCTACCTTTTGTTATAGTGCTATTGAAAGACTCGGTTGAGTTGTTTTCAACATCTTCACAACAATTCCTTATCTTGTAGAAAGCTCTACACCAAATCCTTCAATTAATCTTCTGAACATCATCATACACTTTAGAATTGTAACTAAATATTTTTCCCAATGTTGTTGGAACTCTGCTTCATTGTAGCTCAATGCCAAACTCCATATATATGGCTTCATGATTTACTTCCATGTTTCTTTTTCAGATTACAATAGATGTGTCTGACACATTCTATTCTCAATCTTTGGCAGCACCAAATGGACACCATGTATCAATCCCTAAAAAGAAACACCAACTCAACAATCAGTCCCAAATCATCTAACATAAGCAGAAAAAAAAATCAAGCTAAAATCCAAACCTTTTGTTGATCTGAAACCAAGATAAAAGCAATGCCATCCTTCAGTCCAAAGTCGTCTCTCACTTTACTCACAAACTATAACCAGTTGTCATTATTTTCAACTTGGACAACACTCCAAGCTATTGGATATATAGTATTATCTACATCTCTTCCTAACGCAACCAAAACTGACCATTGACTACAAGTCTCTTTCCAAATTATTTTGATTTTATTAAAACAAACATAAAATTGATTAAACTCTTCTTCACCTTTGTCATTTGCTAGTGTATCAATATCCACTGTTGAATCACTACTTGAGTGAATAAGCTATGCCGTGTAAGCTGGAGGTCATATTCAAATTTGATCCACTTCAACACCTTACTCTTAGCTACCTGACATTGCGGCCTCGGCACAGTGAGTCCCCATTTCTCCTGAATTATTTCTTCTATTTTCATAGGCATATAATACTCTGGTCCTTCTCAATGCTATTGACGAACAACCAAGCAATATGTGGAACCTTCAACATCTCACAAGATCCATTAGACCAAAGCTATTCTTGTCTACAAACAGCCTAACTTTCTAGATACTGTCACTTGGAAGGATAGACACATACACCTTCCATTCACAAGCTTCATCTTCACCTTTGCTGCTAACTCCACCAATACATTTAAATCCAATCTTATCTTTATCATACATGTACTATTTAATGTTTCAGCATGTTTTGAGTGTGTAATCAATGACACATTCCTTAAAAGCCTCTCCCTTGAAAAAACTCTAATCTTTGTACAATATCTCGTTACCACGCCTCACATAGTTCCTCGACTTTTGTTTCGAAACTTTCTCACCCTTTTTACCCTCATTATCAATTTCATTGAAGGCTTATTGATGAAGTCCTCAACCAATTGCTTAATTTTAAATTCTCTCTCCACAGCTTCTTCGTTGAATTCATCTTCCACATTTTGTACAGCTCCAAAGACTAACACAGTTGATCTATTATCGACTTCGTTTCCAATTTATTTTTCACGTTTTAGGATTTTTTTCTAACTAGAATTTTGATAAACTATGCGTCTATTTTCTTAATGAGGCTAGGTTTTTAATAAGTTTATAATCGAGTTTAAATCAATCTTAGTCGGATCTTATTTGGTTAACTATCCTCTTTAAGTTTTTTACGGTTTAAATTAAAATAGTAAATCGATATTAAACCGTCTAATTTGATGATTGGGGGGAAATAGGTTCGAACGATATACTCATGAGGAAATATGAATAAAAATTTATTCTCCGGAGACATATAGATAGAAGTGATAGTTTCAGAGACATATATAGCTCTATATGATAGTTCTAGTGAGGAAATAGGTGCTCAACCGTTTTATATTATTAGTACTTTAGCAAAAAAAAAAAAAAATTATTTCACAATGTAAATAGTTGTCATATTACAATGCATCTTTCTACTTTTTAAATATTGTGTGACCAACTAAATAATATGAATTTTTTTCATAATTGGTTGAAATTATTGATTAGATTATACTTTTCAAAAAGTAATCACTTTTTAAATATTGGTGCTTTTAAATAAAACTACTTATATTTTGAAACAAGAAACAAAAACAACTAAACGAATGCAGGAAAAGGGGAATGCAGAATATGAAGGCATGAACAAAAATCAGTTCTCGTCGTAATAACGCTGCAAGATCTGAGTTCTGACAGAAACAGGGATAACCACACTATGAAGAGAATCAGTCCAAGTCAAGCTTCCAAAGTAGTAGCCAGTGTTCACTCTATGGTTCGTTGCCACACGGACCATGAACGCGAGTTTCTTAGTCTTCGCGTCAAACACTAATGTCCTCGGTGTCACAGTCATGTTAACACCCATCGGAGGCTCAATCACAGCCTTATAAACTGACCCTACTGGTCCAACGTTAGTAACAGTTCTAGTAATAGTAACTTCTTTTCCAAGGTTTGGAATTGTGATTGATGGCAAATTGAGAGCAAGAACCGAAGATTTACTAAACCATCTTCTTGCCGACGAGTCTAGTAATGGATGGATCCGTGTAACCAACAGAGCACAAGTAGAGAACGTAATCGTTAACTCCCATATTGTAAACAAGGCCTGGTTTTGCAGCTTTCTCTGAGTTCACAACGCCTCCTCCGTAGTCAAATGGATCAGCTAATTTACGGTTTGACCCATCTGCGAAAATGGGCTCACCGGATGGATCTGTTCTCCAAGCAGTAGTGACAATGGCGGATTTAATGGCCGCAGGAGACCATTAAAATAGTAATATGATGGACTGGGTTTGTCATCGATGGATAGCTTCTGTAAATGGTGCTCGATCGGGTTAAGTACGGGTGTATCGATCGATGCAGGGGGGTCTGTATCGGTCGATGCATGTGTCTGAGACTTCAGTTGTGCGTGCAAGGTGTTGACTTCTTCTTGTAGGGCATCTCGTTCCTTTCGTACTAAGTCAGGGCTGGTGGTATTCCAGAGTAATTCACCTCGAAGTCTTGATAGTTCTTTCTCATGTTCATATGGCATGGCTGCTATCTTCCAGTTGTGATCGCTTGTGAGGCCATCTAGCATGTAGGTGACTTCTTTCTGTGTGTAGAGCTTGCCATCTGGAACTCCTTTAGCAAACTGATCAGCGTATCCTAGTAGACAAAAACAAGAGCGACCAAATAATGAGGCTCTCTTCAGTAATTTTTCCATATCTTCTTTGGTGACAGGGAAGATGTCTCCGTTTACTTCTCTTGCATGGCCAGATTCATCTCTGTAGACTCCATATTCATCTTTCTTTTCCAAAAAGAAACGACGTTCTCCGTTTTGGAAGGCTCTCGTCCCATACTCTCGGTGCGTATCGATCGATGCTACTCTCCATGCATCGGTCGATGGCCGTTTTCTCTGGTGCGGGTCGTTTTCGATGATAGGTCCATTGGCCATCTGAAGGATGTCTGCAACATCTTCTGTGGAGATTGGAATGATTCTCCCATCTATGGCTACTGCATGACCATCTGAATCCCTGAAAATACCAAACTCATCCGGAATTAGTGAATTTAAATCAAATTTAGATTTTTGTACCTCGGATGGTGTTGTGGCATGATCGGTTGGTGGTCTGAGATTGATATCGACCGATGGTGAAACGTCTTCGTCGGTCGATGGCTTGTAGATCATGTCGGTCGATGGCGTGTACTCCATGTCGAGTGATACGGGATCTGCAGGTTGGATCGCGCTTTGTAGAGGTGCTATATCTACTGCAAAGCTTTCGTGATAAGAGCTGGCCCAGCTTATCGAGTAATCTCCGTCACGTGGTTCGTGTGGGACATAGACTGGTTTGCAGTAGGGTTCATCGCTCGTTGATTCGAACCGTCGTTTGCGCGATATGGGGTAGGGCATATCGATCGAAGGACCAGGTGTCATATCGGTCGATGCTCGTCGAATGAAGGTCAGGAATGGAGGTTGTTCTTCATCTTCTCGAAGAAATCGGTACTCTATAGCTCGTTCCTCCTCATAATCTTCATCATACTCCTCCTGAGTAGTGATACTAGCAAGCACGCACATGTAATCATCGTTTTCCCACTCATCTATGCGGAGATCGGTTTCTGGAAACTCGTCTTTGATCTTCTGGAACTCCTTATCGATCGATGACCATGTGGTTTTGTCGGTCGATGGGTTGGCACTGGTATCGGGCGATGGGGTAGGGTTTTCATCGGTCGATATTGCTTCTTCGGTTTCATAATCTCCCATAGAATCATACTCGTGGGCACAAAAACAGGTGGCTACAAGTGTTGAGCTTGCTGACCTTGGAAACTGTGGGAACCGAAATCCACACCGTCGATTTTCCATCAAATATGGAAACTTAGGATGAAACCCTAATTTTCCCGAGGTCCTGGATCTCTGCGGAAATCACTAAAACAAACGAATTTAACAGAATATGGATCAACAATGAAGAACAAAGAATAAAGAACTTGTATGAAAGCTTTTATTAAATAAGAAATCCACAACTGTTACAAGAAGAATTGAAGAACTTAGACGTCGAAACGTTCTAAGGATCTGGATTGCTAGTCTAAACGCTAAGTCCTAAATTCCTAAGCAAACAGACGTCTTTTTTAGGTCTGATTTTTGCCCCCCTCCTCTTTCCTATGCTTCTGGCTTATATACTCCTTTCCCAAGCGACTCAATCTTTCCATTTTTCCCAGATTCGAGTTTATCGGGAAACTTCCTTTTATCTCCATCCTTCTTTTCTTCCCGCGGAAATCTTCTATTTATCTTCAAACTTGCCTTTTGTTTTCCTTCTGCGAATAAACCGTCAAAACGTTATTGTATCTTCGGGTTTGATTTCATTAATATCGCGAGATGGGTTTTTATCGTGTTTTAGGACCTTTCGGGCCGTTTTACGATAAAACCGTTTTACGATTTTATACGAGATCGTTTCCCGATCAGATGCCGTTTTTACGATTTTCTCGACGTTTTTTATAAAAACGCGTTTTTTATAAAAACGCGTTTTTTATGATCTTATTGAAAAATCTCGGATAAATCGTATAGTTTAGGCGATGTTCGGTGTCTTGCTTAACCGTTACCGTTTTTATACGATTTCTGCGAGTTCTTTCGAGAAAGCGGAGTTTTACGGTTTTTATCGTAAAACTCGAACGATAAGTCGGATCGAGACAAAACGAGAGACATTTCGGCCGTGGTTCAGATTGTGACCATGTCGAAGGGCGTAAGTTTCAAATCGGGGATGCGGGAGATCGAGGCTCGGGATGATCGGTTCAGCGTACGGAGAATCGGGTCGGTCCGGTCCAGCTGTCCGAGGAGTTTCTAGTTCGCCTGCTGGCGAACTAAGCCAGCTCGGCTTAGTTCGCCAGCAGGCGAACTAGTCAAGGTGTTCCTAGTTCGCCTGCTGGCGAACTAAGCCGAGCTAGCTTAGTTCGCCAGCAGGCGAACTAGTCGAGAGGCTCTTAGTTCGCCTGCTGGCGAACCAAGCCAGCTCGGCTTAGTTCGCCAGCAGGCGAACTAGTCGTGACTAGTTCGCGTTTTGCGGCGGTTTCGGTATTTTGCGATTTTGTAAAACGATTCTCGAGTTTTATAAAACGGTTCTTCGAGTTTTTATAAAATGATCGTCGAGTTTTATAAAACGATCGTCGAGTTTTATAAAACGATTCTCGAGTTTTATAAAACGATTCTCAAGTTTTATAAAACGATTCTCGAGTTTTATAAAACGATTCTCGAGTTTTATAAAACGATTCCTGAGTTTTATAAAACAATCGTTTTATAAAACAGTTCTTCAAGTTTTTATAAAACGATCGTCGAGTTTTATAAAATGATTCTCGAGTTTTATAAAACGATTCTCGAGTTTTATAAAACGATTCTCGAGTTTTATAAAATGATCGTCGAGTTTTATAAAACGATTCTCGAGTTTTATAAAACGATTCTCGAGTTTTATAAAACGATTCTCGAGTTTTATAAAACGATTCTCGAGTTTTATAAAACAGTTCTCGAGTTTTATAAAACAGTTCTCGAGTTTTATAAAACGGTTCTTCGAGTTTTTATAAAACGACCGTCAAGTTTTATAAGATGATTCTCGAGTTTTATAAAACGATTCTTGAGTTTTATAAAACAGTTCTTCGAGTTTTTATAAAACGATCGTCGAGTTTTATAAAACGATTCTTGAGTTTTATAAAACAATTCTCGAGTTTTATAAAACGATCTTCGAGTTTTATAAAACGATTTTTGCGGAAAGTAATGATTCCATTTTTACAGAAGTTATCCTAGACGTTGATTTCGAGATTACGTTTTTCGACACCAACAGTTAGCCCCCCAGCCCACAATTTCTTGAGGAAATTTTGCGGGCGGATGGAGTTAGCTTTTAATGGGAATCTACGGCTGAGATTTGTCTCATTACGAGGGAGAGCTCTCTTTTTCCTATAAGTATTGGATCATTACTTCTCATATCTTCCACCTCTCAAATTTCTCTCCAACTTCTCTCTAGAAAAACTTTCAAGATGTCTTCTTCCCAAGGTGATCAACAAAACTGTGAGGTCCCATCCGGTGACAACCTTACGGCACATCCGCAGGATGCTCGGCTTTCCGAGTTTCTCTTGTTTCAAGATGAAATGGACCGTACCGATGCTGAGGAAGACGCTGTGTCGAGCGACGTACCCCCGGTAGATCCATCCGTCCTTGCGAGAGAGGTCAAGGCTATTTTGGACAAAACAACGGATACGGTAGTGGACTCCTCGACGGGCGCTGCTATTGAACCGTCGGGTGCGCCTGCTGTTTCGCCCCTCCTTGCAGCCGAAAACGTTGCTATTTCTGCTGAGGTCGGAATAGCCGTAGCTCCCACCATGGTAGAGTCGGTCGTGTCTCCAACTGTGGTCGAACCGGTTGCGGCTCTTACCACCGTTGAATCAGTTACGGCTCCTGCCGCAGTTGAGCCGACAGTAGCAGCTCATACTGCGGCTGATCCAGTCACGATTCTGGGGCCTCCTGCTCTGGCCAAGAGGGTGATTGTCCTGGGACTTCCGGCGCTTAGCGCGGCGCTGCCTGCTTCAGCGAAAGGTCACAAGAGAACTCGTCCGAACCCTGATGCTCCCACGAGAAAGAGAGCCGTGAAAGGTTCCGAGACCGGAGCTTCGTCTAGCAAGGCACCGAGCTTGATGTCGATGCCGCAGCAACGTACCAAGGTACAGGTTTGCAAACATACGTTTTAAAGAATATATTCGTAGCTGACCATCTTTCTTGGTTTTTCTAGTTTGTTTCATTGATCGATGGGATGATCAAAGAGTGTGGGTCCGAAGTTGAGCGTTTAGCCAAGGAGTTAGCCGAGTAGCAGGAGAGGTCGGCTCAGCTCAAG
Source organism: Eruca vesicaria subsp. sativa (assembly GCA_932364175.1). Classification (NCBI taxonomy): domain Eukaryota; kingdom Viridiplantae; phylum Streptophyta; class Magnoliopsida; order Brassicales; family Brassicaceae; genus Eruca; species Eruca vesicaria. The sequence goes on along the minus strand of CAKOAT010191488.1, from coordinate 20,762 downwards.
GGAAACTGAAGGTGATAGAAGATGTGCGTTCCACGGAGGTGTCTCGATTCGAAGCTCGGATTAGCGATCTGGAGAACGATCTCGGAAAGACCGCGGTCTCTCTGATCAAGGCGAAGGATGAAAAGAAATCCAAGGCTTCGGAGCTGCGCAGACTTCAGCGCAAGATGAAGAGTTTCGAGGAATCAGCTGTCCGTGTGACTGAAAGATCTATTCCTATCGAGGGAAGTGATTCCGATCCGACTCTTCCTGCCGAAGATGTACCTCAGCATAATGCAGACAATGGCGACGACCTGGAGGTTGCTGTCAAGGGCGAAGGTAATGCAATGGATGAGGATGAGGCTCCGCGTGCGGAGAATGTTTGAAGTTGTAGTCTCTTACGAGACTTTTTTTTTAAATTAGATTTTTATGTATTGGTCGAGTGCGGCTTTCGTACTTGTTCGGGACTGGCCTTTTATGGCTTTGAATCCCTTGTTGCTTCGGCAACTTTTATTTTCGTAATGGATAATCGGTTTTTATTTAAACCTTCTGTTTTGAGTTGATATTGTGGGAGGTCCGCGAGTTGTCGTCTCGCATTCCGTTCCCTTGGTGGATCGCCTTGTTCGTTTGCCCGTTTTAGGATGTTTAGCAAATCGAGTGAGCGTTTAGATATAGACGAAGACACATGCCTTTAGGATCTCGATTCATGCCTTGAGACGTTAGCGACCAGTGTGCTGGGTTTAGGGCAAGACCTAGGTTTACTTTCGGATTGAGGCTATGCGATGACTAGTCGGCTTTCATTTTGCCCGTTGCGATTTTAACCTGATTCCATACCGATTTAGAATCCGCGATAGGTTCTCGGCTTATACGATTCGTCTTGTTGGAACTGAGCATCTCACCGGGAACAATTTCTAAGTTGCCCGGAAGTGCTGACCAAAAGTTTGGATTTCTTTTATAGCGCTATTACCCTTGTGTCGGGTGTTCGAGAGCTATCTCTGCGAGATAACTTAAGTTTGTTTAAGACTGTTGCGAGTTCGTTGTGATCAGCAACAAACTTTTTTTAAGTGATAGATGTTTACGTAGTTTGGGCCTTCGCGAAGGATACGTGCGTTAAGCAGTTTTGCGTAATTTTATAGTCGCGGACGGACTGTTTATTGTTTTTGAAGAGGAACGTTTTTCCGAACATTCAGAATTTCGTTTTTTCTTTCGATGCGTTTGCTGAAAAAGTTTGAGAAATTTCGAGTTTTGAAATTTGGGGAGTATAGGAGTATACGTATACTCACCTACTCCCCCCCCTTTTGAATGAGCGGGGACAGCTGGTCTTGTCTTGCGACAAGATGCCTACGTACCCTTTCAAGGGGATCAAGCCGTCTCGTAGTTCAGTGTTCTGCGGGCGTGCCACTTAGTGAGTATTTTTTGAGGTGCATCGCGTTCCAGGATCTAGGAATTTTGATACCCTGCATGTTCGCGATTTCGTATGATCCGGGTCGGACTACTTTTATGACCTTGTATGGTCCTTCCCAGTTTGCTCCCAATTTACCGGCGTTTCGTTCTGCGGTGTTCTGGAAGACTTTTCGTAAGACACTTTCGCATTCGTGAAATCTGCGGTTCCGTACGTTTGTGTTATAGTACTTTGCGGCCGCTTGCTGGTAATTTTGAATTCGAACAAGTGCATGATCCCGCCGTTCGTTAATCAGGTCGAGTTTGTCGAGAAGCATTAAGTTGTTTGCCTTTTCTCTTTCTGGGAGCAGTCTTCTGCTTACTCCTGGAAATTCGACTTCCGCGGGAATCATGCATTCCGTTCCGTATACGAGAGCAAAAGGAGTTTTGCCTGTTGCTCGCCTCGGGGTTGTGCGGTGTGACCATAAAACTCCCACGAGTTCTTCGGCCCACTTTCCCCTTTTGGCATCAAGGCGTTTTTTGAGATCGTCGCGGATAGTTTTATTAATAGTCTCGGCTTGTCCATTGCCTTGAGGATATCTTGGAGTCGATTTTGTCAATCGTATTTTCCAGTTTTCGCAAAACGCTTCGAATCTAGTCGAGATAAATTGGGATCCATTATCCGTCACGATTTCGTAAGGTACTCCATGTCTACAGACTATGTTTCTCCATACGAAACTTTCTACCTGGGCATCTTTGATGCTTGCGTAAGAGTCGGCTTGACCCATTTAGAGAAGAAGTCGGTCAGGACCAAAAGGAAGCGTTTTTGTTTTGACGCGTGCATTGGCCCGACTATATCCATCGACCACCGCATGAACGGATACGGTGCCGAGATGTACTTCAGCGGGCTGGTGAATAGTCGGAGCGTGCCACTGGCATTTCTCGCATTTTCGCGAAAAATCTTCGCAATCTTTTACCATCATTGGCCAGAAATATCCGTGGCGTTTGATCTTTATCGCGAGAGATCTCCCGCCGGAGTGGTTTCCGCAAGATCCGGAGTGCACTTCCTGAATTACCCGCCGTGCTTTCTCCCCTTGCACGCAAGTCATCAGTGGTCCGGAGAATCTCCATTTGTAAAGTTCTCCGTCCATTACGACATACCGTGCGGCCTGAGTTTTTATTTTTCGGGCCGCCCATTTTTCCGGTGGAAGTTCTCCGTTGGTTATGTATGCGAGAATTGCTTCCATCCACGGACGATCGAATCCGTAATCAGATTGATCCTTGGCTGGATGGTTCTCCTCCATATTGTCCTCTGGTTCATTGATCAGGTTTACGACTATGGCCGGTCCGATGCTAGGGTGTTCGATGAATTCAACGGGAATTACCCTGCTCATACCAGGATCCGAGCTGGATGCTAGGGCGGCCAAGGCGTCTGCCTGGGCGTTCTCCGCTCGAGGAATTCTAGTCAGGGCGAATTGATCGAACTTCTGAGTTAGATCTTTTACCAAGATCAGATACGCTTCCATTCTCTCGTCCCTTGCTTCGTATTCTCCGCTGAATTGACTAGTCGCTAGCTGGGAGTCGCAGTATGCGTGAAGATTACAAATCTTCAGCCCGTGAGCTAATCGTAGTCCCACGATCAAGGCCTCATACTCGGCTTCGTTGTTCGAAGCGTGGAAAATTAATCGGAATGACTGTTCCAATACTTCTCCCGTCGGGGATGCAAGTCGGATGCCGATTCCAGAGCCTTGTTTGGACGAGGATCCGTCAACGTATAAGATCGAAATCGAGTTCGGCTCTTGGTTGGACGTGCTTCCCGTTGGGAGTTCCACTATGAAGTTTGCGAGTACTTGCGATTTCGCGCAAGTCTTTGCGCGGTATTCAATATCGTACTCGCTTAACTCGATCGCCCATTTTGCTAATCTTCCCGATTGACTGGGACTATGCAAAATTGTGCGGAGAGGGAATGAGGTGGGCACGATGATAGTGTGAGATTGGAAATATGGCCTTAACTTTCTTGCCGACATGACTACGGCCAACGCCAATTTCTCCATCATCGGATATCGCGTCTCTGCGTCCAATAAGGTTTTACTTACGTAGAAGATCGGTTTTTGTTCACCGTGTTCCTCCCGAATAAGGACGCCACTCACGGCGGTTGCTGATACCACGATATAGAGGAAAAATGGTTCTCCTTCTACGGGCTTCGCGAGTACTGGCAGGGTAGCTAGGTAATGTTTCAGCTGTTGGAAAAATTTCTCGCATTCTTCTGACCATTCGAACTTTTTGTTTCCTTTCGATGTTTCGTAGAAAGGTAGACATTCTTCTGTTGATCGCGAGATAAAATGGTTAAGTGCTGCGACCCTGCCGGTCAGTCTTTGTACTTCGCGTTTGGTCCTGGGGTAGACCATCTCTATTAGCGCCGTGATTTGTTTCGGGTTAGCCTCGATCCCGCGGTAAGTGACGAGGTACCCTAGAAATTCTCCGGACGCGACGGCAAACCGACACTTCGCCGGGTTCAACTTCATGTTATGAAGATTGAGCCTTTCGAAACATTCTTGGAGGTGTACAACGTGGTCTTGCTCTTCGAGGGATTTCACGAGCATATCGTCGATGTACACTTCCATTGTTTCCGAGTTGCTCGGAGAACATTCGATTGACAAGTCGTTGGTAAGTCGCGCCGGCGTTCTTTAGACCGAAAGGCATCACATTATAGCAATAGGTTCCCCGGTCAGCTATAAATGCGGTTTTCTCCCGATCGTCAGGATTCATCATGATCTGATTTTATCCTGAGAAGGCGTCCATGAAGGATAAGAGTTTGTTTCCCACAGTTGCCTCGACTAAGCGATCGATATGCGGCAGCGGATAACTATCCTTCACACATGCTTTATTGAGATCGGTAAAATCGACGCAAACTCGCCACTTTCCGTTATTTTTCTTTACAACAATTGGATTGGCGAGCCATTCGGGATATCAAACTTCCGTGATCGATCCTACTTTGAGGAGTCTATCGACTTCGCTGTTGACAGCTTCGGCGCGTTCTGGCCCCAGTTTTCGTCTTTTTTGTCTGACGGGTTTGGATGTTGGGTCAACGTTAAGTTCGTGACATGTGATGTTTATGTCGATCCCCAGCATATCTTACGCAGTCCAAGCGAACGTGTTCGAGTTTTGTTTCAGACATATCAGGAGTTCGGCTTTTAGGGTCTTGCTCAGGTTCGCACCGATTTCGACGCAGCGTTCTGGAAAATTCTCGTCGATGCATACTGAGATGACGTGTTCGCAGGTTGGCTCGCGTTTACCTTTTAAAGCCTCGGCCGCTCGCAACTGCCAGAAGAGTTCCGTTTTATCTTGCTCTGGAGCGTTATCGAGGGACGTCGACTTCTTTTTCTGTTTGGAAGAGATATCGACTGGCAGATTTTTTCGTTTTAAACTTGCGGCGTAGCAAACTTGCGAGGTCCTCCGATTTCCCCATATAGTCTCGATCCTGCACGGAGTCGGAAACTTGAGACACATATGGTACGTCGACGAAATCGCTTGCATCGAATTTAACCACAGTCTCTCTAAGATTGCGTTGTAAGACATAGGTCGGTCGACGACTTCGAATTCGACGTTTTTCACTATGCTCCCAGCGCGAACCGTCAGGTTGATCGTTCCGAGGGTCATGGTGATTTATCTCGAGAGTCCTACTAGCGGGCTTACGTTTTCCGCGATTTTTGACAGATCGATTTCCATTCTCTCGAGAGTATTTTTGAAGATGATATTAGCCGAGCTTCCGGTATCGACTAATATCCTCACGACATCCATATTCTGGATCGTCAGCTCAATAACGAGAAGATCGTTGAGAGGTTTGATCGGATCGATCGATGCTCTTTTCTCGAACGAGATGACGTCGCCTTTCAGATTAGGCATGTTATTTCTCGTTCGTTTTAGCGACTATTGTGTAAGAGAATCCGACCCCCCCTCCTTCTAGCGCCAAACTGTGGGAACCGAAATCCACACCGTCGATTTTCTGTCAAATATGGAAACTTAGGATGAAACCCTAATTTTCTCGAGGTCCTGGATCTCTGCGGAAATCACTAAAACAAACGAATTTAATAGAGTATGGATCAACAATGAAGAACAGAGAATAAAGAACTTGTATGAAAGCTTTTATTAAATAAGAAATCGACAACTGTTACAAGAAGAATTGAAGAACTTAGACGTCGAAACGTTCTAAGGATCTGGATTGCTAGTCTAAACGCTAAGTCCTAATTTCCTAAGCTAACAGTCGTCTTTTTTAGGTCTGATTTTCGTCCCCCTCCTCTTTCCTATGCTTCTGGCTTATATACTCCTTTCCCAAGCGACTCAATCTTTCCATTTTGCCCGGATTCGAGTTTATCAGGAAACTGCCTTTTATCTCCATCCTTCCTTTCTTCCCGCGGAAATCTTCTATTTATCTTCAAACTTGCCTTTTGTTTTCCTTCTGCGAATAAACTGTCAAAACGTTATAGTATCTTCGGGTTTGATTTCGTTAATATCGCGAGATGGGTTTTTATCGTGTTTTAGGACCTTTCGGGCCGTTTTATGATCAAAACCATTTTACGATTTTATACGAGATCGTTTCCCGATCAGATGCCGTTTTTTACGATTTTCTCGACGTTTTTTTTATTAAAAACGCATTTTTTATGATCTTATCGAAAAATCTCGGATAAATCGTATAGTTTAGGCGATGTTCGGTGTCTTGCTTAACCGTTACCGTTTTTATACGATTTCTTCGAGTTATTTCGAGAAAGCGGAGTTTTACGGATTTTATCGTAAAACTCGAACGATAAGTCGGATCGAGACGAAGCGAGAGACATTTCGGCCGTGGTTCAGATTGCGACCATGTCGAAGGGCGTAAGTTTCGAATCGGGGATGCGGGAGATCGAGGCTCGGGATGATCGGTTCAGCGTACGGAGAATCGGGTCGGTCCGGTCCAGCTGTCCGAGGAGTTTCTAGTTCGCCTGCAGGCGAACTAAGCCAGCTCGGCTTAGTTCGCTAGCAGGCGAACTAGTCAGGGTGTTCCTAGTTCGCCTGCTGGCGAACTAGTCGAGAGGCTCCTAGTTCGCCTGCTGGCGAACTAAGCCGGGCCGGCTTATTTCGCCAGCAGGCGAACTAGTCGTGACTAGTTCGCGTTTTGCGGCGGTTTCGGTTTTTTGCGATTTTGTAAAACGATTCTTAAGTTTTATAAAACGGTTCTTCGAGTTTTTATAAAACGATCATCGAGTTTTATAAAACGATTCTCGAGTTTTATAAAACGATTCTCGAGTTTTATAAAACGATTCTCGAGTTTTATAAAACGATTCTCGAGTTTTATAAAACGATTCCCGAGTTTTATAAAACAGTTCTTCAAGTTTTATAAAATGATCGTCGAGTTTTATAAAACGATTCACGAGTTTTATAAAACGATTCTCGAGTTTTATAAAACGATTCTCGAGTTTTACAAAACGATTGTCGAGTTTTATAAAACGATTTTCGAGTTTTATAAAATGATTCTCGAGTTTTATAAAACGATTCTCGAGTTTTATAAAACAGTTCTCGAGTTTTATAAAACAGTTCTCGAGTTTTATAAAACAGTTCTCGAGTTTTATAACACGGTTCTTCGAGTTTTTATAAAACGATCGTCGAGTTTTATAAAACGATTCTTGAGATTTATAAAACGATTCTCGAGTTTTATAAAACGATCTTCGAGTATAAAATGATTTTTGCGGAAAGTAATGATTCCATTTTAACAGAAGTTATCGTTGATATATCATAGATTTTACCCATTTTCAGACATGATTTATATATGTTTTTGGAAACAAAAGGATACTCTTAGTGTCTTTTTAGAGCTTTTACAGATCCAAGTACTCACTGGTGTAAAACATGCATTTTGGAGCTAAAATGGAGAATTTATGAAGATATGAGCAAAACGATGTTTAAGCTATCGACCGATGCACGTTGAGAGTCATCGACCGATAGATGATTACCCGTATCGATCGATGTTATGCATCGATTGATACATGAGTCATCCAAGCGATTAAATGAAGATTAGAAGCCCTAATTGCTTCACAAGAGTTTTAATAATTTACACATTAAGTCCCTGGCCGCCTGTAAGGCTATATTAAGAGGGTTTTGTACTAGTTTAGGTAGACAATCTTGGATAGACCTAATAAGGAGAAGCATCTAGCTACCTTTTGAGAAGAGTTTGATGGAGAGAGAGATCTGAAACTACAGTTACAGAGAAGATCTTGAACTCCCTTTTTACTTCTTGTTTCTTTTTATTATTATCAAAGTATTATTCAGACCATCTTGACTTTGTCTCTCATGAATATGTTTGAGTAGTTTCTCTTGTTAGATGTAGCTTTCTCATTAAGGTTGACTCATGCATTGAAGAGAACCATTATTAGGGTGTTTAAAATATAGTTCTCAATCTAGTTATCAATGAATGTTAAGGCCAAGGATTGATACCCTTACCTCTGATATTAGGGTCAATTTGGACAAGCGATAGCTTGGCAAATCCCCTAAGTCTAAAGTTAATTTAATGAAGACTAGATACCCCTTTCAAGCTTACCTCTACCACTCGCTGGATGCGATATCGATCGACACAGCGACAGCCGTGTCGACCGATATAACAATATCAGCATCGATCGATAGTATCGACAGAAACATCGATCAATATTCCCTTCAGGTTATCGGACGATAGTCCTAACCCGAAGTCCAGTGGAGTTAATCCTTAAACCTCCTTAAAAGTTTGAATCTAGAACTATGAATAATAAAAACCCTTTACAACATGCATGTATGTCATACCTGAGAAATACCTAAGTTCAACTACCTTCTTCCTTCTTAACAAATCAACCAATCAATCAAGCAATTATTTACTACCTTTTAAATTACTGTTTAAAACCTTATCATCAAGCTTTATTTCGAAAACTTAATAATCTATTGTGTAATTTTAGAGTCTCTGTGGATTCGATCCCTAAATACTACAATTGAACCTCTTTTGATGAGAGTAATTCACTCCTTAGGGTAATTTGAGTGATATCAAATTTGGCGCCGTTGCCGGGGATTCTTTCTTATTACCACCAGATTTAGTTTAGAATACAGTCTAGAATTTTTATTTATTGTGTACTTAATTCCTTTTTGTTCTTTCTCTGATTATCAGGGGACCCAAGATGAAAAATACAGATTTCAACCCGGTATCGACCGATGATACGACCAGTACATCGAGCGACATGTTGACCGAGAAATCGATCGACATAGACCATCTCACATCGATCGATATCACCGAGCCGGAAGCAGGTAAGTCTTCACTTACCGTTTTGATTAATGAGGAAGTAGTCCCAAACGAACCAGTAGGTCAGTTATGCAATAAAACAAATGAATTTACAGTTAAACAGGGGTCTGAAATCCCTGTCAATAACCATCCATCTTCAACTGAACATGTAGAAAGATTGCGCGACTATTTAGATCCCATTAAGACCTATATCAATAGGTCAGCTATCAGACTACCAGATGATAAGTCTACTCTTGATTTAGACTTCATCAGTCTGGTACAAAAGAATCCCTTCTGTGGTTCTGTCTCAGATCACCCCCATGACCACATAGATTTTCTAGAAGGATTCGCACTTAACGATACTAATAGTTGCAAACTTTTTCCTTGGGGAGGGAAGCCAAAAGTTGGTTGAAACAAATACCAGCAGGATCTTTAACCTGCTGGGAAGACATTCGCACTGCTTTCATCAACGAATTTTTCAATGAGACCCGATATTGGGACGTGAGACATAAACTCTCCTCTTTCCTTAAAAACCCACGTGAATCTTTTAGAGATGCCTGGAATAGGTTTAATCGTTTTCAGCGAGATTGTACCCATCATGGTTATTCTGAACTAGAGCTTCTTAAATTCTTTTACGGAGGTCTCGAGTTGGATTACCAGATCACGCTAGACAATGCGAGTAATGGAAATTTTAGCTCTAGGACTCCCGCAGAAGCAAATCATTTGATAGGAAACATAGCTGTGGTTAAATCTTATGAAACTAAAGATAGAGAACGAGGATCTAGATCAAAGAACGAATCTCAATTAAGTGAAATTAAGCAATCACTAGATTCCCTTAACTCTCTCATTAGAAGAAGAGAATCTGATGTGACCCATTGCTATAAAGATGTCCACTCCATTGAGCAAACCTTCTTTAAAACAGAAAGCCCTCAGGAGTATACTTTCAACATAGATAGTTTCACCCAAGGCTATGACACTTCCATTGGAGTAAACAGAGGAAGGGTCAAGACCAGAATGAACCACGTTCTCACAGAAAGTCAGAAATTAGAGTATACCCTAGACACCCGGTTAGACAACACCTGCAGCAAAATGTCGGAGGAATTTGACGCTTTGCGATGGAGAATAAGAGACCTTGAAAGTGACATTGCCCATACCACAGAAATTATCAAGAGAGAAGCAGGATGTCTGCCTGGAAAGACTGATACAAACCCGAAACGTCACGTAAATGCTATAGTTTTGAGAAGTGGAAAAGAACTGACTCCAACCATTAGGGAAAACCCTCCTTCAGGAGAAGACAACGAGATTCCAAAAACGGAGAAACCCATTCCTAATCCCATTCTACTCCGTGACTCATTAACCACTAGCCCTCAAAACAAGGAAAATGATAAGAGGACTGAAGAGCCAGTGATTGTTCTCGATGAGGAGGAGATTGACGATATCGATCGATACGGGGATACCAATATCGATCGACGAACATCCGGAAAATCGAAAGAAATTCCGATACCCACCGGACCAACTATAGAACGGGTATACAACCCTTTACCTCCTTATCCTCGCAAATCTAACTCCACGCGAAACAGGGATAAGGAAACCTGCAGACGGGCATTTGAACGCCTTAGTGTAGAAATACCACTTATTGACGCTATTCGGATTTCGCCAACCCTACGACAATATGTCAAGGGAATGACAACCAAGAGTTTTTCAACAGAAAAACGTAGTGTCATGATGGTGTCTGCAGAAGCTAGTGCTATAATCCAAACCCCTGAAAAGAGACCCGATCCTGGTAGTTTTGTTCTCAGGTGTACAATCCGAGACAAGCTATTTCCGAGAGCACTCTGTGATCTGGGCTCTAGCGTAAATTTGATGCCGCATTCCGTTGCCACAGCCCTTGGTTATTTCAAATTTACACCAGCTAACATCCAACTAGTACTCGCAGATAGATCTGTTAGGATCCCTGAAGGAGTACTCGAGGATGTGCCGGTGCAAATCGGCGGATGCAGTGTTCCGGCAGATTTTGTCGTGTTGCATTACAAGAATGAACCAAGAGATCCGATTCTATTAGGAATACCTTCCCTCGCTACTGCAAACGCTATTATCGACGTCAAGGAAGGACGAATAAATCTTAACATAGGCAATATTCCTATGAGATTTGATATGGAAAAGGTCGTCGCATCGCCTTTAATAGATAAGCAATCCTCTTACGTCGATGAGGTTGATGAACTAACCCAAGAATCTTTTGAGAAACTATATTCAGATGATCAATTGAAAGATGTCCTTACATCCGCTCAGAACGAGGTTTTCGGCATAGATAGCAGAGCAGCTGAATGCGATCGTCTAATAGAAACAATCCATGAACCCCCGAGTCTCGAAACCAAAGGTGGAGATGAATCAGAGATTGACATCAACCGATATATGAACAAGGATATCGATCGACATCCGCCGTCTCTTGGAAATCTCACTAAGGAAAAGGCACCAAAAGTGGAACTCAAACCATTACCAGCTGGGCTTAAATATGCTTTCCTTATGGACGATTCCTACCCAGTGATAGTTAACGCAAACCTCACTGGCGAGGAGCTTGCCCTATTATTGGACAAACTTCGCAAGCATAGGAAGACTCTTGGATACTCTTTAGATGACATTCCAGGCATATCTCCTGACCTTTGTATGCACATGATTCACCTAGAGGACGAATCTAAGTCATCAGTAGAACATCAAAGACGACTGAACCCAAATCTCCAGGAAGTAGTAAAGAATGAGATCATTAAATTGCTGGATGCAGGAATTATTTATCCGATTTCAGATAGCAATTGGGTAAGTCCAGTCCACGTGGTACCGAAAAAGGGAGGAATTACGGTCGTCAAGAACAACAAAGATGAACTAATCCCGACGAGGACTGTAACCGGACACCGGATGTGTATTGATTATAGGAAACTGAACTCCGCAACGCGGAAAGATCATTTTCCTCTACCCTTCATCGACCAAATGTTGGAAAGATTAGCGAATCGCCAATATTATTGTTTTCTTGATGGATACTCTGGATTTTTCCAAATCCCGATACATCCTGATAATCAAGAAAAGACAACGTTCACATGCCCCTATGGCACCTTTGCATACCGAAGGATGCCATTTGGTCTATGCAACGCGACTTTTCAACGATGCATGATGTCGATTTTCACTGATATGATCGAAAATTTCATGGAAGTATTCATGGATGATTTTTCGGTTTATGGATCGAGCAAGGACTGCCTCGACAACCTCGGCAAGGTTTTAGAGAGATGCGAAGAAAAGAATCTGGTCCTGAACTGGGAAAAATGTCATTTCATGGTTAATGACGGGATCGTGCTAGGACACAAAGTGTCTGCAGCCGGTATTGAAGTAGACAGGGAAAAATAGAAGTAATGATGAGTCTACCGCCACCGACTAACGTAAAGGATATCAGAAGCTTCCTAGGACATGCTGGATTCTATAGGAGATTTATAGAGGACTTTAGCAAGATAGCCAGACCTCTGACTATTCTCCTTTGTAAGGACACTAAGTTCGATTTCACCCCAGAGTGCCAACAAGCATTTGAGAAGATCAAGAAAGCACTGATAACTGCCCCCGTCGTACAAGCACCCGACTGGAATCTTCCATTCGAGATAATGTGTGATGCGAGCGACTTCGCTGTAGGAGCAGTTTTAGGGCAACGAAAAGATAAGAGGTTTCACACTATCTATTACGTCAGTCGAACTCTTGACGACGCTCAGAGAAACTACGGAACTACCAAAAAGGAATTACTTGCAGTAGTTTACGCTTTCGAAAAAATTCGTAATTACCTAGTGGGCTCAAAAGTCATAGTTCACACTGATCATGCAGCCATTAAGAATCTTATGCAAAAGAAAGACGCGAAACCACGCCTCATCCGCTGGATACTCATTCTCCAAGAATTCGATATGGAAATAAAAGATAAGAGGGGAGTAGACAATGGAGTCGCAGATCATCTTTCCCGCATACGAATAGATGAAGATGTCCCTATTAATGATTTCATACCGACCGAAAATGTGTACTCTACCGATTCATCATTCATCGGCCAGATACAACTCTCCAATGAATTTGCTACAACCATTTATACTGGAAGTACCGATTCAGAAGACCTGACATCGATCGATGGACAATCAGAGCGATCGTTCGATATAGATGATACCACGTCGATCGATAGAGACGATGACATTGACTTACGCAACATCACGTTTAAGATCAATATCGATACGACGGTAAATGTAGCATGCCAACCGATCACTGATAGACACAACACCCCTCCGGATGGAAATATTACGCACGAAAGGCACGCTGCTGAAAAGCAATTCGGCGAAATACCTTGGTATGCTGACATAGTAAACTATCTCGCCGCAGACGTCGAACCTGAAGAGCTTAAGCACTACGATAGGAAACGGTTTTTCAGAGAAGTAAGAAGGTATCATTGGGACGAACCTTACCTTTACAAACGATGCGCCGATGGAATATTCCGACGATGCGTAGCTGAAACTGAGATTCCAGACATCATTTACCAATGCNACCTTTACAAACGATGCGCCGATGGAATATTCCGACGATGCGTAGCTGAAACTGAGATTCCAGACATCATTTACCAATGCCATGGATCCGAATATGCTGGACATTTTGCAACCTTTAAAACGGTTTCAAAAATTCTCCAAGCTGGATTCTGGTGGCCTACGATGTTCCGTGATACTCAAGCCTATATTACTAAGTGCGACAGATGCCAACATGGCGGAAAAATCAGCAAGAGACATGAAATGGAACAGAAATTTATCCTCGAAGTAGAAGTCTTTGATTGTTGGGGTATAGACTTCATGGGTCCTTTCCCTACTTCTTACGGGAACCGTTACATTCTAGTCGCTGTTGATTACGTTTCAAAATGGGTTGAGGCGATCGCTTCACCCACTAACGATGCCTCTGTTGTTGTAAACCTTTTCAAGAGCATCATTTTCCCAAGATTTGGAGTCCCTCGGGTAGTTATAAGCGATGGTGGAACTCATTTCATCAACAAAATATTTGAGACTCTGCTCAAAAAGAACGGACTCCACCATAGAGTGGCATCACCTTACCATCCGCAGACCAGTGGGCAAGTCGAAGTCTCTAACAGACATATCAAAGCAATTTTAGAGAAGACTGTAGGAGCCACCAGAAAGGATTGGTCTAGGAAGTTAGATAATGCACTCTGGGCTTACCGAACAGCCTTTAAAACACCGCTGGGAACGACTCCTTTTCACTTACTCTACGGTAAATCTTGTCACTTACCAGTTGAGTTAGAGCATAAAGCAGCCTGGGCCACTAAATTACTGAATTTTGACATAAAGAAGGCTGCAGAACGGAGACTCATCCAGCTAAATGAACTGGATGAAATAAGGCATTTTGCCTATGAGAACTCCAAGTTATATAAAGAGAGAACCAAAGCTTATCATGACAAACACATTATTTCGCGACATTTCACCCCGAATGATCAAGTTCTCTTATATAACTCTCGATTGACTATATTTCCTGGGAAACTCCGATCTCGTTGGTCCGGCCCTTTTACTATAATAGCGGCCCACTCAGATGGAACCGTTACCCTTGTGAACGAGAAAGGAGTTGAATTCACGGTAAATGGTCAACGAGTCAAACATTATTTGGTCAGACCTCCAAATTCTACACCCCTCCGGTTAAGTATGCCTAATCCAGCCAATGCAACCGGATCGGTAAATCATGCTTGATAATTTCCAAATAATTTTCAAATGATTTTGAGTGGGAGCCACCCACTGTTAGGATTTCATTAAGCATATTAGTTTTTATTAGCAATTTTTATTTAGCAAATAGGAAACATTCTAGCACGACTCGACCATATCGATCGATACGCCCAAATCATATCGATCGATACGGATATATCGAGGGCGAACTGCCTTAAGTCGATACGAACCGTTTTCTCCTCCATAATCGCAAAACATAGCCAAAGCCTCAAAACCTCTCTTTTTCTCTCGACTCTTCACGGAATTCTCCCGTTTTTTGCCTCATACGATTCGAAATCTTCACTCTATCTCGTTTTCACTCTCCAATCTGAAATCCCCTAAGGTATAACCCTTTGATTTTAGATTTTTATGGAGAACAAAGTTTCACAAAAATTTTGGCTAGAAATCGGTAGATAGGGTTGTTTTTAATCGTTTTGAGTTGTTAGAATTGTTAGATTAGAGGTTTTTGAGTATTAGAACTAAGATTTACACTATATACTTGCGATTTGGATTGTTGAGATTCTTGCAGGTTTCGCGACTCGATATCAATCGACATCGAGCTTGCTCTGTCGATCGATATGTCTATCTTAGCCGGATCCGGGAAAGAACGAAATCGATCGTTATCGATCGATATCAATCGTCTCGTATCGATCGATATCGATGCACTTACCGGATAACTGATTTTCGTTTTCTTTCCACCTTTTGCAGATGTCTACTCAGGCTGAAGAGAGGGAGAGACGAACCAAACGGAGGCTCGATAACCTTGGCGCCTCCAGCAGTCACCCTCCACCATCCTCTTCCTCTTCCGAAAGAGAAGCTGAGCGCGACCCTTGGCCACGTCGGGTTGGGGAACGGATTACGATCCACCAGCGTTTCACCAACCCGGAGCGCACCGCCAAGAGTACCGAGTGCCTGCGTCGTCCTGTTAATAAGGATTGGGACAACTACGACACCCTGTTCTACAACGCATGGCTCACTGTGGAGATCGCCCCCACACGTTTCATCGACGCTGCCACTACCAGACGCCTGGGGATCGACAATGACCTTGGCGAGATGCTCATCCATCTTGGGTTTGGGACCATTGGCTCCCATGCCTACGACCTTCATCCTGATCTCGTCCGGCAGTTCATGGCAACGGTTCGTTTTGAGTATCTGAACCAGCCAACGAGTGTTGCTGGTGATGGTGTTCTGTCCTTTTTCGCTAGAGGTGTCCGGTACTTCGTCACTGTCCCCGAGCTCTGCACGATCTACGGTTTCGGGAACGAGACTGCCATCTTCAGCACCATCTCATCCTTCCCAGCGGTTCAGGAATTCTGGGAGATCTTTGGCACATGTCCTTGGAGTTCAGCCTCGGTGGTTCAGACCGACATCCGCCACCCGACCCTCCGGTACTTCATGAGGATCCTTGCCGCCACTCTGCTCTGCAAGATGGAGCCCAACAAGGTGCGGATCTACGAGTTTACTTTGCTGTACCATGCGCTTGACGGACTGGTCGATCTGACCTTTTTAGACCCGGCACGTAACATGGGTACACCCAACTTGGGTGCTGTCTTCGCTGAGCATCTACTCAGTTTGAAGACCAAGCCTTTCTCCGGTGGCAGAGGGAAGAAGAAGGAGACGGTAGGGAGTCTGCTGACACCGATTTTCCAGCACTGTGGGATCCGTTTNGATCTGACCTTTTTAGACCCGGCACGTAACATGGGTACACCCAACTTGGGTGCTGTCTTCGCTGAGCATCTACTCAGTTTGAAGACCAAGCCTTTCTCCGGTGGCAGAGGGAAGAAGAAGGAGACGGTAGGGAGTCTGCTGACACCGATTTTCCAGCACTGTGGGATCCGTTTTTACGACAATGATGTGGACACTTCCCGGCACTACCTGGACGCAGAGCACCTGCGTCACAGCGGATGGATGGACAGAGAGCTCCTATGGTCTTTCAGGACCCCAGCTGGTGCGCACCGGTTCCGCCTGCCTCACCCAGCGACTACACGCTTTGCGGGTAACCTCGACAAGCTCCGTTTCCAGCCAGACCCGACTTTAGTACTCGCTCCAGCCTCTCACCGTCGCGTCCGCAGCGCCAGCACCTCCCGCGCTTCATCATCAGCTTCTCTGCCCCCATTCCCAGATCTCTCAGGGATAGAGACAGAGGAGGAGCAGGTCTATAGGAGAGGAGTGTTGGACGCCCTCCGCGCCATCTGGTCCCGCGTCTCGAGATGCCGCTGTTCTAGCCGGGCTAGCACTTCAGCTTTTGACCCAGCGACTTCATCCCCACAGCCTGCTCAGGGTGACGAGAATGATGAGGAGGATGAGGAGCACGACGACGACGACGACAGTGAGGGCTGATTCATTCGCCCGTCTCTCTATCCCTTTATCTCGTACTGCTATGTTTTCATTTTTATTTTCAGACTTGTAGGATTTTTATTCGTACCTTTTATGACTATGCTTGCTAGAACTTCATTATCTAACTATTTGTGTGTTTTGAGAATGTCTAACAGCACTAACATAACTCCATTCGATGTGGAGTTCGATGATTGACAGCACATATAGGTGATGGCACTTTATCGATCGATATACATGACCTTGTATCGATCGATATCTAAAGGTTGAGGTACGATTATTCCTACTAACATGAACATATTTGCTACATTAATTTTCATTACCTCTTAGACTAAATAACACTGGGGACAGTGTTGTTTAAGTCTGGGGGGGGGGGGTATCTACTATCATTCTTTATTTTTATTGATATTTTTATTTTACTCCAGTTTTATTAAAAAAAAAAAAAAAAAAAAGAGAGAGAGAGAGAAGTGTGTTTTACCAAGAAGGAAGTTATGATTATATTCAAACTTGTTACCTAACCACTTCTTAGCACCACTCTTAGATTTGTCAGTTACAGAAAGTCCTATAGATGCTAAAGTGGATCACCGATCACCTATGTCAACACTTTCATGATTGTTTGGAAGAACCAAAGCTGATTTACAACCTAACCTGACATCTATTGCTTGTCTTGGGGCTTGGTATACAAGGGATCGGACTCCTCTTGCAAGTCTGGAAGGTAAAAATCTCAAAAATTTTGGTTTCCTTCTTTCCTTCCTTCGGCATCTCCAGAAAATAAAAGATTGAGATGATTTCCTGAGAGGCAGAGGGAGAGGTACATTACCTATGACCCCACTATTCTAAATCAAAGGAATGATCACAGCGAGGGAGAGATGATTTACTGAGAGGCAGAGGGAGAGGTACATTACCTATGACCCCACTATTCTAAATCAAAGGAATGATCACAGCGAGGGAGAGGTACATTACCTATGACCCCACTATTCGCTTACAAATTGTCAAGAAAGATCAATAAGATGAACGTTAACTGTTCATTGGGATTGATATAAAAGAAAGAAGAGTTGGGATTCAGAGAAGGGGGATAAAGAAAGAAAGGAAACAAGGATGAGAATGCCTGAAAACTTGTTTGAGTTGAATCCAAGTGTCCATTGGTCGATACTCCCAAGGTAATCCTACACCTTTATTCTTATGCACAAATGAAATCAGTGGAAGGGATAGACAGACAAGGAATGTTTAAGTTGATTGGCTAGGTGTCTTTGGGTGCTAAACTAGGATATGGCATGATGTATTTCTGGAAATTGATAGATATCTAATGTGGCTCGCAATGAGTAAAGAGGTGATGGTCCTAAGTCTAGAGTTGTCAGAGCTTCCGCCTTTTCAAAACTTTTCTAGACCAATGTTCTATTATTTGCTTGAGGACAAGCAAAAGGATAAGTCTGGGGGAGTTGATATATCATGGATTTTACCCATTTTCAGCCATGATTTATATATGTTTTTGGAAATAAAATGATACTTTTAGTGTCTTTTTAGAGCTTTTACAGATCCAGGTACTCACTGGTGTAAAACATGCATTTTGGAGCTAAAATGGAGACTTTATGAAGATATGAGCAAAACGATGTTTAAGCTATCAACCAATGCACGTTGAGAGTCATCGACCGATAGATGATTACCCGTATCGATCTATAATGATGTTATGCATCGATCGATACATGAGTCATCCAAGCGATTAAATGAAGATTAGAAGCCCTAGTTGCTTCACAAGAGTTTTAATAATTTACACATTAAGTCCCTGGCCGCCTGTAAGGCTATATTAAGAGGGTTTTGTACTAGTTTAGGTAGACAATCTTGGAGACCTTTTAGACCTAATAAGGAGAAGCATCTAGCTACCTTTTGAGAAGAGTTTGATGGAGAGAGAGATCTGAAACTACAATTACAGAGAAGATCTTGAANGTTATCAATGAATGCTAAGGCCAAGGATTGATCACCCTTACCTCTGATATTAGGGTCAATTTGGACAAGCGATAGCTTGGCAAATCCCCTAAGTCTAAAGTTAATTTAATGAAGACTAGATACCCCTTTCAAGCTTACCTCTACCACTCGCTGGATGCGATATCGATCGACACAGCGACAGCCGTGTCGACCGATATAAGAATATCAGCATCGATCGATAGTATTGACAGAAACATCGATCGATATTCCCTTCAGGTTATTGGACGATAGTCCTAACCCGAAGTCCAGTGGAGTTAATCCTTAAACCTCCTTAAAAGTTTGAATCTAGAACTATGAATAATAAAAACCCTTTACAACTTGCATGTATGTCATACCTGAGAAATACCTAAGTTTAACTACCTTCTTCCTTCTTAACAAATCAACCAATCAATCAAGCAATTATTTGCTACCTTTTAAATTATTGTTTAAAACCTTATCATCTAGCTTTATTTCGAAAACTTAATAATCTGTTGTGTAATTTTAGAGTCTCTGTGGATTCGATCCCTAAGTACTACAATTGAACCTCTTTTGATGAGAGTAATTCACTCCTTAGGGTAATTTGAGTGATATCAATCGTAGACGTTGATTTCGAGATTACGGTTTTCGACACCAACAAAAACTTGATGAGTGGGACAGGGTTGTAGTGGACGGAAGGGTTGATAAGGGTTAGGCAGAGCTTGTTGGTGTGTAGGTGACAAACGGCTCCAACTGTGGCTAAGAATGCTCTTCCAAGTAGTAGAGAAGTCTTGAAGTTGAGCTTGTTGGAGAGGACATGGAAATCTGTAGGAATTAGGGTTTCTCCAATCTGTACCTCAAGGTTTCGAATTATGCCTCCAGAGATCTGTTGAGAACAGTACACAAAGATGAAATTCTCGTCAGAAGGCTCTATCTTCAGACCTAGATGGTCTGCCATAAACTTGGGTAGGATGCTAACTCCAGATCATGTGTCACATAGGGCACGTGGGAACTCAACACCTTTAATGGAGCAAGGTATTGTGAACTTCCCTGGATCACTCTTCTTCTCTAGTGTTATCTTCTGCCTTTGACTGTCTCTGACTTGGTTAAACATCCTCCTGATGTCTTCTTTGTCTCCTTGGTTTCTCTAAAGAACATCCACAATCTGTGTGAAAAGTAGGCTTCTTCAAAGGGTTTCTCTCTAGGTATTCTGAGGATTCTTTTTCTGAAGCTTGAGAACTCCTTCTCATTAGCTTCTTTTTTATAAGCCTTCGGTATCTTCTCTTTCCTTTTTCTGAGAACTCTTCCCTGAGTTTCCATTTTTATCTCCAGGACTCAAAAATATCTGTGGGTCTCTCTTTTAGGGCTACTGTAGGGCTTCTGGTGGTGTAATACTTCTCTCGAAAAGCGTCAAGGCATGCACTATCAATCTCAGGAAGCTGCACTCGGCGTGTGGGTGCTCTGTATCACTCGAGACTGGCTGGAGTGTGTTGGTCGATACCATGTTCTTCATGTCGATCGATTAGTGCTTCTCATGTTTGAAACACCTGGGTCTCTAGCTTCTTCACATGGGTGCTGAGGGCGTCTATCTTCGTGGTGAAGGTGTTATAGACAAAGTCTATCTTTCCGTTGAAGTTCACCTCTAGCTTCTGCTGACTCTCAAGTATCTTGTCTACCAACTCCTCCAGTTTATAATCTTGGGTGGGTGGGTTTGGATTGGTGTAGAAAGTACTTCCAAAGCTTCTGTTGCTGTTGGGGTTGCTGCTGCTGAAGTTTGTTGGCTTCTGGGAACTCTGGTTGAAGTTGCTTCTCTGGCCTGTGAAGTTTCTGTATCCTCCTTAGTTATTAGGTCTCTGAAAACCTGCTCCACTGATCCAGTTAACATCTTCTTCAATAAGGTCTGTGTGGGAGTCGATTTCACCCTACTGTCAAATAAATCGTAAATAAGGAAACTTCGGGAAAAACCCTAAGTTTCCAGAGGAACCGGCTATCTGCGAGAACCGCACAACAAAGATTAAGATGACTAAAAAACTTAGAATAAAAACGAAAATAAGAGATTTGAGAGCAAGAAGGTTCTTATTCCGAATCTGCGTTTGAACTGG
>CAKOAT010191377.1:0-50139 GCA_932364175.1 Eruca vesicaria subsp. sativa | reverse complement strand
TTCCGATTCGCGTAAGAGCGTTGCGATCATTACAAGGAATTACAAAGGCTTTGGCCGCAGGGGCCATCAGCGAGTTACAAACATAAAACCCTAGATCTAGTCGAGTCGCAGCTCGATAACGAAAGACGGAAAAAGATAGGAAAGAAGGTTTGATTAATTTCGGACTGAACCTTATGAAAGGCTGCCTACGTACCCCTTTTGGGGATCAAGTCGAACGTAGTTCAGTTGATAGAGCTGGACCAGAGATCAAACTGCCTGGGCGAGTTCGTCTAGTAATTGAGCGCCAGTCATAGAAACCGAACTTGTCGAGAAAAAGCCTAAGTTTCTAAGTGCGGAAAATTCTAAGACTAGAAAAGTTGTAAAAGTCTCAGATGAGAGCTCTGAAATTCGTCCCTTTGCTTCTGCCCTATGCCTCTTGCTTATATACTCCCTTCCTAGGCGGTTTAGTCTTTTCCATTTCGCCCAGATTTGAGTTTAATGGGAATCTTCCATTTATCTCGATCTTTCCTTTTTTCCCGCGGAAGTCTTCTATTTATCCTCAAACTTGACATTTATCTTCAAGTTTGACATTTATCTTCTTTCTGCGGGTAAATCGCCAAAACGTCGTCGTATCTTCGGGTTGGACTTCGTTTAAAGTCGCGAGTGGCTTTTATCGCGTTTTATGACTTTCCGAGCCGTTTTGCGATAAATCCGTTTTACGACTTTAGACGAGATCGTTTCCTGATACGATGCTGTTTTTAGATAAGTTTCTCGAGTTAATTGTAAAGCTAAGCAATGTTCGATGTTTCGATTAATCGTTGCCGTTTTCTACGATTTACTCGGGGTTTTATTAAAAACGCGTTTTGTACAATTTTTACGAAAAATCTCGAATAAATCGTAAAGTTTAGGCAATATTCGGTGTTTCGTTTAACCGTTGCCGTTTTATACGATTTCCTCCAGTTCTTTTCGAGAAAACAAAGTTTTACGGTTTTTATCGTAAAAATCGAACGATAGGACCGATCGAGACGAAACGGAAGACATTTCGACCGTGATTCGGAATACGATCGTGTCGAAGGACGTATGCCTTGAATCAAGGATGTGGGAGATCGAGTCTCGGGATGGTCGGCTCGATGTACGGTGAGCTAGTTCATCTTGGCTAGGTCGCCATATGGCGAACTAGGCGATAAGAACCTGTGGGGCAAAGTCAGCACCTCTTAGTTCGCCCAACGGCGATCTAGCCGGGACGGGACTAGTTCGCCCACCGGCGAACACTTTGGTTCGTTTGCGGATACTCGCAATTAAAACTTACATTCCTGTTTGGATGTTAGGTAGTTTTATGATTTGTGCTAGAGCAATTAGGACCGAGAGGTCGCGGAAGTTGTTTCCCCGAAACGAAGCATTTTTTGTTACGGTGCTTTTTGAAGTGTTGACCTTCCGAGATTCGTACGGCTTTAGGAGCTCTGGTACGAGTGTTTTCTTATACGTCGGATTTTGTAGGCAACTTGCTTCGGAAATAGAGTGAATCGCGAGAATACAGAACTTATCCAATTTTTGACAAGTTCGCATTATCCGTTGAATGTATTGGCTTGGCGTGAAGGTTGTGTTCAGCCGCACATCCAAGGTCGTATTTGGTAGAGGATTAGACCACGACACTCTCGTGCTATCGAAAAGGTCGAGTCAGTTTGTAAACTTGGCATTGAAGTGACGTGCGATTGGACAATAGCCAAATAGCGTTTGTTGAGCTTGATATGCCAAGTATTCCCGTTGTTGTTGAAAACCTTTTTCCGTTGTAGGTTTGATTTATACGATGAAAGTTTCGTATAATCTTTCCTTTGTTTGTATGGAAGTTGTTTCTTTTTTACTCGGGGGAGACAGATCCTAAGAAGCTTGATGCAGAGCCCGTGCGGAGTCGTTTGCGGGGCGGTCTCATTCTCGGATGTAAACGAGAGGAATGAGAGCGGATGCTCGTGAACCGATGGGCTAAAGAGTGAGATCTTTCAGATCGTGCCACGTGGAGGCAAAGTTTAGATTGGCCGCCTAGTGTCGGATCGTATAGCTTGGTTTTCGCTATAAGGAAAGTACTTTTTGCAAAACCTGTTATGTTTACTTTTGAAAGTTACTTTGTTATGACATGATCCTGACCATACGAAGGATTTCTCGCGTAAGTAACGGGCGATGAATTTAGTAGTCGACACGACGCATTGGGTTAACAATGTTTCCGCAGATTTTTCGAGAAACCTTTCGGAGTCACTCGCGGAGTTTTACCAAAATTTATTTCACCGAGATCTAGTCGCAAAATGTCTTAGCGGGTTTCTCGGACGGAATGAATCATATGACCAGAAATAGGATCAGTCGGAGAGGAGGGAGGACGTGTTCTCTATTGCTGCTGTGTGTTCTCGATTTTTCTTTTTGCCGCAAATGTTCTTGGTATTATTCCGTGACTCACTTGATTCAACGGAAAATGATAGCAATGTTTTGACGCCTAAAGATTTCTCGTATAATTTTTCGATTCTTATACGAAACTTGTTTTATCAAGTTCGAGAAGATCTTTATGTCTTCGGAAAATCATCTAGTTTCACTCTGAAGTTTCGCAGAGATTTTCTAACCGCATGATTGCGACGGGAGGTGCTGTACAGTCCTTGAGATTATTTCTCAGACGGTTTTGATCAGTCTTTAGCGCTTAGACGGTTTTTAGATTGTCGTTTGCTGATGATTTCACGAGGCGTCGCATCGTCCGAATATTTTCCGCTGAATAGTAATCGACAAGTTCGGTTTCTATGACTGGCGCTCAAGTTTGACATTTATCTTCTTTCTGCGGGTAAATCGCCAAAACGTCGTCGTATGTGTGAACCGAAATTCACACTTGTCGATTTCCGTTAAATAAGGAAACTTAGAAAAACCGTAATTTTCCAGAGGAACCGGATCTCTGCGAAAGCCAACGACAAGTAACCAAATAAATGCGGAAAATACGAAAAACGTAATAAAACGAATTTAAAGAAAAAATATATCTTATTTCGATTTCGCGTAAGAGCGTTGCGATCATTACAAGGGTTTACAAAGGCTTTGGCCGCAAGGGCCATCAGCGAGTTACAAACATAAAACCCTAGATCTAGTCGAGTCGCAGCTTGATAACGAAAGACGGAAAAAGATAGGAAAAAAGGTTTGATTGATTTCGGACTGAACCTTATGAAAGGCTGCCTACGTACCCCTTTCGTGGATCAAGTCGACCGTAGTTCAGTTGATAGAGCTGGACCAGAGATCAAAGTGCCTGGGCGAGTTCGTCTAGTAATTGAGCGCCACTCATAGAAACCGAACTTGTCGAGAAAAAACCTAAGTTTCTAAGTGCGGAAAATTCTAAGTCTAGAAAAGTTGTAAAAGTTTCAGATGAGAGCTCTGAAATTTGTCCCTCAACTTCTGCCCTATGCCTCCTCCTTTTATACTCCTCCTTAGGCGGTTTAGTCTTTCCATTTTGCTAGAAACCGAATATTTCGGGAACTTTCCATATCTGTCGATCCTTCCTTTTCTTCTGCGGAAATCTTCTATTTATCTTCAAACTTGCCTTTTATCTTCCGTCTGCGAGTAGACCGTCAAAGTGTTATCGTATCTTCGGGTTTGATTTCGTTAACGTCGCGAGATGGGGTTTTATCGTGTTTTAGGACTTTCGGGCCGTTTTACGATAAAAACCGTTTTACGACTTTAACGAGACCGTGTCCTGATCCGATGCCTTTTTTTACGATTCTCTCGACGTTTTTTTATTAAAAACGCGTTTTAATAAAAACGCGTTTTTTATTAAAAACGCGTTTTTTATAATCTTAACGAAGAATCTCGGATAAATCGTATAGTTTAGGCGACGTTCGGTGTTTTGATTAACCGTTACCGTTTTATACGATTTCTTCGAGTTCTTTTCGGGAAAACGGAGTTGTACGGTATTTATCGTAAAACTCGAACGATAGGACGGATCGAGACGAAACGGGAGACATTTCGACCGTGATTCGGAATACGATCGTGTCGAAGGACAATGCCTTGAATCAAGGATGTGGGAGATCGAGGCTCGGGATGGTCGGCTTGACGTACGGCGAGCTAGTTTAGCTTGGCTAGGTCGCCATATGGCGAACTAGGCGAAAAGAACCAGTGGGGCAAAGTCAGCACCTCTTAGTTCGCCCAATGACGATCTAGCCGGGACGGGACTAGTTCGCCAATGGGCGAACTAGTCGAGATGGACTAGTTCGCCCATCGGCGAACTAAGCCGGGCCGGCTTAGTTCGCCGATGGGCAAACTAGTCGAGTGCCTCCTAGTTCGCCCATCGGCGAACTAAGCCGGCTCAGCTTAGTTCGCCCGTGGGCGAACTAGTCGTGACTAGTTCGCGTTTTACGGCTATTTTGGTTTTTTGCGGTTTCGTAAAACGATTCTTCGAGTTTTATAAAATGATTCATCGAGTTTTATAAAACGATTCTTGAGTTTTATAAAACGATTCTTCGGGTTTTATAAAACGATTCTTCGAGTTTTATAAAACGATTCTCGAGTTTTATAAAACGATTCTTCGAGTTTTATAAAACGATTCTCGAGTTTTATAAAACGATTCTCGAGTTTTATAAAACGATTCTTCTAGTTTTATAAAACGATCTTCGAGTTTTATAAAACAGCTTCTCGAGTTTTATAAAACAATCTTCGATTTTTATAAAACGGCTTCTCGAGTTTTATAAAACGATCTTCGAGTTTTATAAAACGGCTTCTCAAGTTTTATAAAACGATCTTCCAGTTTTATAAAACAGCTTCTCGAGTTTTATACAACAGCTTCTCGAGTTTTATAAAACGGCTTCTCGAGTTTTATAAAACGATTTCTCGAGTTTTATAAAACGGCTTCTCGAGTTTTATAAAATGATTTCTTGAGTTTTATAAAACGATCTTCGGGTTTTATAAAACGGCTTCTCGAGTTTTATAAAACGATCTTCGGGTTTTATAAAACGGCTTCTCGAGTTTTATAAAACGATTTCTCGAATTTTATAAAACGGCTTCTCGAGTTTTATAAAATGATTTCTCGAGTTTTATAAAACGATCTTCGGGTTTTATAAAACGGCTTCTCGAGTTTTATAAAACGGTCTGCGAGTTTTATAAATGACTTTGAGTTTTATAAAATGACTCTTCGGGTTTTATAAAACTATTCCTTTTATATTTTCGCGGGGAGTTTTGGCTATTAATTCCGTCGTACCGATTTTGACCCCAACAGTTAGCCCCCCAGCTCGTAAGAATCTTGAGCCTTTAGCGTAAGGTTCTTGCGAGTGGTTAACCAGTTTTAGTTAAGTTAGGCGGAATTAATGGTCGGAAAGGTCCGTTGGNGGGGAGTTTTGGCTATTAATTCCGTCGTACCGATTTTGACCCCAACAGTTAGCCCCCCAGCTCGTAAGAATCTTGAGCCTTTAGCGTAAGGTTCTTGCGAGTGGTTAACCAGTTTTAGTTAAGTTAGGCGGAATTAATGGTCGGAAAGGTCCGTTGGAAGTGATCTTTCCACTCTCCAGGGAGCGGAAAGCGTTTAAGAGTAGGGCTGCGCCTTGTGAAGGCTGCCTATGTACCCTTTTGAGGGGATCAAGCCTTTCGTAGTTCGTTTCGGAATTAAGGTTCGTATGACCTGTTTCCTAGCAAGACCTTTACGGTCTAGTTATATGTCGTGTAAGAATTATCGAGCATATTGATGTCGATGGAGTCCGGACCTTTGCCGGCCTTGAGACTAGCCTCGTAGGCCGTTTGGTCCGGCCGAGCGTGGCCGTTATATTTTTTGGACTGGCCGTGTGCGGCTCTTAGTCCCTGCCACTTTTGCGGCTTTATTAAAAATAGGTTTGTGTTTTTTAAGAGCGTGTTTTTATTCGTATAAATGTAGCGGGAAGAATATGAGTTGATATTGAGGGAGGTCCGTGAGTTGTCGTCTCGCATCCCTTTTTCCCTTAGTATATCGCCTTGTTCGTTTGCTAGTTTTAGGATGTTTAGTAAATCGAGTGAGCGTTTAGATATAGACGAAGAGACATGCCTTTAGGATCTCGATTCATGCCTTGAGACGTTAGCGACCAGTGTTCTGGGTTTAGGGCAAGACCTAGGTGTACTTTCGGATTGAGGCTATGCAATGACTAGTCGGCTTTCGTTTTGCCTGTTGCGATTTTAACCTGATTCCATACCGATTTAGAATCCGCGATAGGTTCTCGGCTTATACGATTCGTCTGGTTGGAACCGAGCATCTCACCGGGAACAATTTCTAAGTTGCCCGGAAGTGCTGACCAAAAGTTTGGATTTCTTTTATAGCGCTATTACCCTTGTGTCGGGTGNGCGATTTTAACCTGATTCCATACCGATTTAGAATCCGCGATAGGTTCTCGGCTTATACGATTCGTCTGGTTGGAACCGAGCATCTCACCGGGAACAATTTCTAAGTTGCCCGGAAGTGCTGACCAAAAGTTTGGATTTCTTTTATAGCGCTATTACCCTTGTGTCGGGTGTTCGAGAGCTATCTCTGCGAGATAACTTATGTTTTTTTAGGACTGTTGCGAGTTCGTTGTGATCAGCAACAAACTATTTATAAGTGATAGATGTTTATGTAGTTTGGGCCTTCGCGAAGGATACGTACATTTTTGCGCATTTTATAGTCGCGGACGGACTGTCAGGTCTTCCAAGAAAATGACTTTATCGAGGAAGGTATTTATGTCGAAAAAATAATCTCCTGGCGTCTGCGACGTCTCACAGTGCCGAAAGTTGGTTTTTATTTTATATGCCGCGTTTCGTGTTCGGAACGTTTGCGGGCTCGAAGATGTTGCGCGGTGTTGCGAGGGTTTTGTCTTAACCCTGCTTTGCAGGAATACTTTGGTTCGTTTGCGGATATTCGCAATTAAAACTTAAATTCCTGTTTGGATGTTAGGTAGTTTTATGATTTGTGCTAGAGCAATTAGGACCGAGAGTTCGTGTAAGTTGTTTCCCCGAACGAAGTGTTTTTCGTTACGGTGCTTTGTGAAGTGTTGACCTTCCGAGATTCGTACGGCTGTAGGAGCTCTGGTACGAGTGTTTTCTTATACGTCGGATTTTGTGGGCAACTTGCTTCGGGAATAGAGTGAATCGCGAGAATACAGAACTTAACCGATTTTCGACAAGTTTGCATTATCCGTTGAATGTATTGGCTTGGCGTGAAGGTTGTGTTCAGCCACACAGCCAAGGTCGCATTTGGTAGAGGATTAGACCGCGACACTTTCGTCCTATCGAAAAGGTCGAGTTGGTTTGTAAACCTGGCATTGATGTGAAGCGCGATCGGACAATAGCCGAGTAGCGTTTGTCAAGCTTGATATGCCAAGTATGCCCGTGTTTATAGAAAACATTTTTCCGTTGTAGGTTTGATTTATACGATGAAAGTTTCGTATAAACTTTCCTTTGTATGGAAGTTGTTTCTTTTTTACTCGAGGTAGACAGATCCTAAGAAGCTCGATGCAGAGCCCGTGCGGAGTCGTTTGCGGGGCAGTCTCATTCTCGGATGTAAACTGGAGGAATGAGAGCGGATGCTCGTGAACCGATGGGCTAAAGAGTGAGTCTTTCAGATCGTGTCGCGAGGAGGCAAAGTTTAGATTGGCCGCCCAGTGCCGGATTGTATAGCTTGGTTTTTGCTATAAGGAAAGTACTTTTCGCAAAACCTGTTACGTTTACTTTCGAGACTTACTTCGTTATGACATGATCCTGACTATACGAAGGATTTCTCGCGTAAGCAACGGGCGATGAACTTAGTAAATCGACGCGACGCATTGGGTTAACAATGTTTCCGCAGATTTTTCGAGAAACCTTTCCGCTTAGTTTTTGATTCTTCGGTGATAGTTTTTTCGGAGTCACTCGTGGAGTTTTATCAAAAGTTATTTCACCGAGATCTAGTCGCAAAATGTTTTAGCGGGTTTCTCGGGCGGAATGAATCACATGATCAGCAATAGGATCAGTCAGCGAGAAGGGAGGACGTGTTCTTTATTGCTGCTTTGTGTTCTCGATCTTTCTTTCGCCGCAAATGTTCTTGACATTATTCCGTGACTCACTTGGTTTGACGGAAAATGAGATCAATGCTTTGATGCCTAAAGATTTCGACTCTTATAATTGTTTATCAAGTTTGAGAAGATTTTTATGACTTCGGCAAATAATCGAGTTTCGCTCTGAAGTTTCGCAGAGATTTTCTAACCGCATGATTGCGACGAGAGATGCTGTATATTCCTCGAGATTATTTCCCAGACAGTTTGGATCAGTCTTTAGCACTTAGACGGTTTTTAGATTGTCGTTTGCTTTTGGGATGATTTCGACGNTTCTTTCTTTTAGGAAATGAGTACGTTTGAATGTGTGGCGATCGTTTCTCGGTTGTACGAGAGATTGGATCGGTTTGCGAGTTATGCCTGAATGGTTAGAGAACAACAAATCGAGATAGACAAAAATTGCTTACGACTTAGCACGCTAGACTATCTTCTAAATTCTAAGTTCTCTAGGTTTCTTGGCAGTTTACAAGACATTTTCGTTTCTTACCTACGAGAAATTAGAAGTCTAATAAAATTTTTGAATCGGACATACCTTAACTTCATCGATGATTTGGGGTCGTCTATTCTTCGTTCTTCGTCTTTTGACTTACCGGTCTTCGACGAATTACCAGTGAGAGTATCGGAGCGGGGAGAAGACTTAACCATCGGAGTTCATGTTCTTGTTTATTCGTACTGCTGGTTTTATTTGACCGATTAGGTGCGCTTTGTATATTGAAAAAATCAATTACGTGTTTATGATTGGATGTTTTCGACTTAGCGTGGCAGAGTTTCGTAAAATCGGATTAGGTTTAGAGAGTTCAGATTTATCGTATAGTTTAGGCAACTTTGGTGTTAAGTCAACCGTTGCCGTTTTTAGACGATTGATTCGAACTTATATGAAGAAACAAGTCTTTGCGGTTTTATCGTAAAATCCCGATGGAAATTCCGATTGAGTCGAAACGAGAATCAGCGCAATCAAGACTCGAGAGAGAAACTCGAGGATTGGTTCAGCTCGACGTAGGGAAAGTCGGGTGAACCCTTTCAGCTCGCCGTGTGGCGATCTGGATGGTAAGAACCCTTGGGGTGAAGTCAGCGTCTCTTGGGCGAGCTAGGCGCTTGGCGCGGGTGATCTCGATTCGTCGAGTTGACTTGTTTTCGTCGTAGAATCTCAACGGAAAGTCCGATTTAGATGAAACGAAAAGCGTCTCGATCAAGATTCGAGTTGGAAATGTTTCCATCCGTCGAGCTTGTCCAACTTGCCTAATGGTGAGTCGGCGAGCACAATTCCGATTCATCAAGCTATCTTGTTTTCGTTGTAAAATCTCAACGAAAACTTTGATTGAGATGAAACGAAAAGCAGTGCGGTTATTGTTTAGAGTACGGTTCGGCTCACCATAGCTATGAGTTGGATTGTGCGGACCCTCGGGGAAATTTCAGTCCCTCTCGGACGAGGTGGAAAGCCGGTCAGCTCGCCAAGATGGCAAGCTAGGTTGCTTGGCCAACTCACCGTCTTTTCGGCTGGATAGTATTGCCCGATTCTGCGAGTTGCCTAAGGTTCTTCCGCGAACAACCTATGGTTTTGTTGCGAATAACCTAGGGTTTTTCCGCGAGTGACCTTGGGCTTTCTCCGCGTGTAAAGCTAGGGTTTTTCCGCGAACGACCTAGGGTTTTGCCACGAATAACCTAAGGTTTTTCCGCGAGTTACCTAATGATTTTTCCGCGAACAGCCGCGAGTATCCTAGGATTTATTTCGCGAGTAACTTACGGTTTGTTACGCTAATAACCTAGGGTGCTTTTTGCGAGTAACCTAGGGTTTTTCCGCGAACAACCTAGGGTTTTTTTTCGCGAGTAACCCAGGGTTTGTTCCGCGGTTTCTGGGAGAGCAAGTTTTATTTTTCCGAAAATTCTCGGAAAACGTCTTTTGCTTAACCCGTGAGATTTGTCCGTCTCGGAAATAAGAAAAACACTATGGGGTTTGATGGATTTTATCGTTGCCCTTAGTGATCTGAGATAGAAATCGTGAGCTTGTTTTGTCGCTCTTCCCGTGGCGAAGAGTCGCGATTAGGTTTTCGATTTTGTTGAGTACTAAAGCGTTTGCGTGAGCGTTGGCTGTACGAGTAGTCGCCGCTGGATTTGTTTTACCAGTGTCCATGCGAGTTGCGACCTTGTCTTTCATACATCCAGACATCGTTTTGGTCAAGCGTTTTGCGGCTATGAGTAAGAGTAATCCGACCCCCCCTCCTTCTAGCGCCAATTTGTGGCAACCGAAATTTACACTTGTCGATTTCCGTTAAATAAGGAAACTTAGGAAAACCCTAATTTTCCAGAGGAACCGGATCTTTGCGAAAGCCAACGACAAGTAACCAAATAAATGCGGAAAATACGAAAAAACGTAATAAAACGAATTTAAAGAAAACATAGATCTTATTTCGATTTCGCGTAAGAGCATTGTGATCATTACAAGGGTTTACAAAGGCTTTGGCCGCAGGGGTCATCAGCGAGTTACAAACATAAAACCCTAGATCTCTATCAACACTTCATGCAGAAGTAGAGGCTTTGATATGGGCGATGAAATGTATGAGGAATCTACGTCAGTTTTGGGTTACGTTTGCAACAGATTGTTCTCAATTGGTGAAGATGGTGTCGGAACCAAAAGAATGGCCTGCTTTTGCAAGTTATTTGGAAGACAACAAGGTCCTCCAAGAAGGTTTTTCAGCTCAGAGATTATTCATATTCCACGAACACAAAACAAGAAGGCGGTAGCCTAGCATGGAGAGTCAGGAAACAACCGTCTTTTGTCCTTCACATGGATTCAGATCTGCCGTTATGGTTTATAGAGTCAGTTTGAGTCTGTTTCTTTTTCATGACAAAAAAAACATAAGCATAACCATATCCATTTTAAGTTATCTATTTTTATGTAGTAACAATAAACTTAACACAATTTCACCTTCTTTTTTATTAAATTTTAACAATTTTCAGTTATTGAATATTTCACCTCTAAATCTTATTTTGATTAAACGTTTAATGATTATATGTTTAGGATTTGATGAGTAAGGATTAAGAAATACTCATATCAGATGTTTATCATTATGATTGTAAATGTTTTTTCTTTGCTATTTTGGCTCATTAACTTATTATTAAAGGATTTCCATCTCATCATTAAAATATTGGAAGCGATCATGTTGATTTATGAAATCTTACACATGGTTGTTATTATATTTTTATTTCATGATAATATTAAAAATGACAACATATATATAGTATCAGATCAAACAAACACAAATATAAAAAATATATATATGTAAAAATAAGAAAATAATGGAAGACTGTTGAAAATAATTATGAAACACATTCCCAGAAACTATATTTGCAAATGAATTTGACAACACCATCATTGGTTCTAGGAACAACTACTTCTTCATGACTTGTTAGTTGTTTATTGCAAAACTTCTTACAAGCTTCTTCACAAATTTTCACATCAGGGTTTTTGGCTGTTTTCATACATTGATTCGGGATGCNACTTGTTAGTTGTTTATTGCAAAACTTCTTACAAGCTTCTTCACAAATTTTCACATCAGGGTTTTTGGCTGTTTTCATACATTGATTCGGGATGCAATGTTTAACACATTTCTCAACATTGGTTGAAAGGGAAATCTGTGCTGAAAGCATCACTGTACATATGGCCGCGATTAGGAGAAAAGTGCAAGATTTGTTCAGAGTTTGAGTCATCATAATTTGTATATGATTAGAACAAATATGAAAGGTGTATTACAGTTTAGTACTTTTAGTTCGTGAACAAGATGATTCTATATTTTGTTAATCTAAGTGATTTATATAATAAATTTAATGATCATAATTTTAGTAGTTTGTTTTAAATTGTTCATTGTTTCTCTGTTTTAACGTATATACGTTGAATAAGTTATGTTGAACTTACCTATATTTGTTACGCTAGTTCTCTAACCATTTTTTTTATAACAATATAATATCTGTATTATATAATTATCATAATTGCATATTTATAATTTTAAAATGTTATCATAATATTGCACAAAAAGCTTGTGTCCAAACCTGCTAAATTATGGTTTCTTGGTGAAATTATGTATTTTCAAAATAATTATTTACATTTTTAGAAAATTTATACTTTTAAATTTAAAATTTAGAAATTAGTTTAGATATTTCCTATAATTTATCCAAATAACAATGAGGACTATCAAACTAATAAGCATGATATAATTTGTTTAGAGTATATCCATTTTATTCTTTATATTGTTCCTCTATAATTGTATTTAGGGGTAAATATACTCCAACACACTTCTATTTCTACCTCCAAATTAAAATAGACATTACTATGTTTTCCTCTATAAATATGGGAAAAATAGTAAATCTCTATTTTTCACTCTATATTCAGAGATTGTTATTTAGAGAATATGAGTAAATTCTATCCCTATTATTGAGTTCCTCTATTTTGTAGTCAAAAACAACAAATACATTGGGGATGGTCTTAGATGTTTTTAGAAATTATGAGTATTACAAAAAAAAAATTATAGAAATTCTGTACAATTGTAGGATATAATTTGACAAAATTACCAAAATAACCTCCTCATTTAGAAAAAAATTTGATTCGAGTTTGTGCAATTTAAATCTCCAACTTTTTAATATTGGCTAATTTAATATCATATTTATGTCGACTAGGCCATTTACGATTTTCTAAAGTCAGCCATTAATTATCATTCACCTCTGCTAAATGTAATAAGCTGCCGTTCAACTTCATACGAGACAAACAATTAAGAGGATACACGAGCTCTAATTATCCAAACTGAATTCTTCGTTCCCCCACTCTCAAAGGCTGTAATCTTTGGCTTAGGTAAACCTTGTCCCCAAGTGTGATGCATAACACATTATTGGGTCAGTGTTTCGATACAAGAGACAAGGAGATCCACAAACCAATTTTTGTTCTTTTCCAGCCACTATTATAATCAATATTAAATTAGTTACCTTGTCTCATAACCTAAATCGGTGTGTTCCAGTTTCTCAGACATCAGCAACAGCGGGTCTACCAAATCCAGAGTTAGCAACACCACGAATGACAAGATAGTAAGCGAGTCAAGGGGTAGGAGAAAGAGAGAGATAATCGAGACCCGGAGGTTCTAACTTGTTCGTGAAAACGACAATGGAACTCGAGATAGAAATAGAAATAGAAATAGAGAGAGAGAGAGAGAGCTAGAGAGAGAGAGAGAGAGAGAGAGAGAGAGAGAGAGAGAGAGCATGGTAAGGTTTTGTAATCAGTAGAAGACTTTTTCTACTTCTAAAGTCTCTACAGTCCGTTTAAATATTTTTCTTGTCTTGCGTTAGTATTTTTTAAAAGTCGGTATTTTCTTGCTGTTGACGTTTTCTTAAAGCCACGTTCAACTTTTAAAGTCTAGGTCTCTAGCGAAATTATTTTTAAAGCCTACAGTCTCAACAATTACTCCCAATCGGACCCTTAGTTTGTTTAAGTTTGAAGGGTTTTTGGAAAATTTATAAGCAAACATTCCTACACATTCTGAAAATATGTGTATGTGTAAATAGACAAGTTAAAAATATGTATGAATTTAATTTTCTCTATATTGAAAGGGTTACTAAAATTACAAATCAAAAACATTTTAAATGTGTATACTCTATATTTTTGGTTACTAGTATGTTTCATATGTCACAGGTATGATTTTTTTTAAGATATCTCATGTTTGACAAAACGTTGATCATAATATTACTACAAACATAAGCATAAACTAGAGGATCATCACTTTGCTTGGATTCTATGGTATATTTGGAAAAGAAGGAATAATAAGGTTTGTAGTAATTTAGATGTTGATCCGAGGGATACGCTCAAATTGGCAGAGACTGAATCAACACTATGGATGGAGGCACAAGCTTCGCTACAACATGGACCAGTACAACATGCGGAGGCAGTTGATACACCGGCAATTCCAAGACGGTGGTTCTTTACAGACGGATCATGGAAGGAAAATGATTCCTTTTCAGGATAAGGATGGTATAGAACTCTCAAAGGTTTTGATAGCTTGATGGGAGCAAGAAATGTTCGAGCATCTCTATCAACACTTCATGCTGAAGTAGAGGCTTTGATATGGGCGATGAAATTTATGAGGAATCTACGTCAGTTTCGGGTTACGTTTACAACAGATTGTTTTCAATTGGTGAAGATGGTGTCGGAACCAAAAGAATGGCCTGCTTTTGCAAGTTATTTGGAAGACAACAAGGTCCTCCAAGAAGGTTTTCTCAGCTCACAGATTATTCATGTTCCACGAACACAAAACAAGAAGGCGGTAGCCCAGCACGGAGAGTAAGGAAATAACCGTCTTTTGTCGTTCACATGGATGCAGATCTGCCGTTATGGTTTATAGAGTCAGTTTGAGTCTGTTTCGTTTTCATGACAAAAAAAAACATAAGCATAACCATATCCATTTTAAGTTATTGATTTTCATGTAGTAACAATAAACTTAACACAATTTCACCTTCTTTTTTATTACATTTTAAACATTTTCAGTTATTGAATATTTCACCTCTAAATCTTATATTGATTGGATGTTAAATGATTATATGTTTAGGATTTGATGAGTAAGGATTAAGAAATACTCATATCAGATGTTTATCATTATGATTTTAAATGTTTTTTCTTTGCTATTTTGGCTCATTAACATATTATTAAAGGATTTCCATCTCATCATTAAAATATTGTTAATAAGCGATCATGTTGATTTATGAAATCTTTCACATGGTTGTTATTATGTTTTTATTTCATGATAATATTAAAAATGACAACATATATATAGTATCAGATCAAACAAACACAAATATAAAATATATATATATATATATATATATATATATATATATATATATATATGTAAAAATAAGAAAATAATGGAAGACTGCTGAAAATAATTATGAAACACATTCCCAGAAACTATATTTGCAAATGAATTTGACAACACCATCATTGGTTCTAGGAACAACTACTTCTTCATGACTTGTTAGTTGTTTATTGCAAAACTTCTTACAAGCTTCTTCACAAATTTTCACATCAGGGTTTTTGGCTGTTTTCATACATTGATTCGGGATGCAATGTTTAACANACTTGTTAGTTGTTTATTGCAAAACTTCTTACAAGCTTCTTCACAAATTTTCACATCAGGGTTTTTGGCTGTTTTCATACATTGATTCGGGATGCAATGTTTAACACATTTCTCAACATTGGTTGAAAGGGAAATCTGTGCTGAAAGCATCACTGTACATATGGCCGCGATTAGGAGAAAAGTGCAAGATTTGTTCAGAATTTGAGTCATCATAATTTGTATATGATTAGAACAAATATGAAAGGTGTATTACAGTTTAGTACTTTTAGTTCGTGAACAAGATGATTCTATATTGTGTTAATCTAAGTGATTTATATAATAAATTTAATGATCATAATTTTAGTAGTTTGTTTTAAATTGTTCATTGTTTCTCTGTTTTAACGTATATACGTTGAATAAGTTATGTTGAACTTACCTATATTTATTACGCTAGTTCTCTAACCATTTTTGTTATAACAATATAATATCTGTATTATATAATTATCATAATTGCATATTTATAATTTTAAATGTTATCATAATATTGCACAAAAAGTTTGTGTCCAAACCTGCTAAAGTATGGTTTCTTGGTGAAATTATGAATTTTCAAAATAATTATTTACATTTTTAGAAAATTTATAATTTTAAATTTAAAATTTAGAAATTAGTTTAGATATTTCCTATAATTTATCCAAATAACAATGAGGACTATCAAACTAATAAGCATGATGTAATTTGTTTAGAGTATTTCCATTTTATTCTTTATATTGTTCCTCTATAATTGTATTTAGGGGTAAATATACTCCAACACACTTCTATTTCTACCTCCAAATTAAAATAGACATTACTATGTTTTCCTCTATAAATATGGGAAAAAATAGTAAATCTCTATTTTTCACTCTATATTCAGAGATTGTTATTTAGAGAATATGAGTAAATTCTATCCTTATTATTGAGTTCCTCTATTTTGTAGGCAAAAACAACAAATACATTGGGGATGGTCTTAGGTATTTTTAGAAATTATGAGTGTTACAAAAAAAAATTATAGAAATTTTTGTACAATTGTAGGATATAATTTGACAAAATTACCAAAATAACCTCCTCATTTTGAAAAAAATTTGATTCGAGTTTGTGAAATTCAAATCTCCAACTTTTTAATATTGGCTAATTTAATATCATATTTATGTCGACTAGGCCATTTACGATTTTCTAAAGTCAGCCATTAATTATCATTCACCTCTGCTAAATGTAATAAGCTGCCGTTCAACTTCATACGAGACAAACAATTAAGAGGATTCACGAGCTCTAATTATCCAAACCGAATTCTTCGTTCCCCCCACTCTCAAAGGCTGTAATCTTTGGCTTAGGTAAACCTTGTCCCCAAGTGTGATACATAACACATTATTGGGTCAGTGTTTCCATACAAGAGACAAGGAGATCCACAAATCAATTTTTGTTCTTTTCCAGCCACTATTATAATCAAGATTAAATTAGTTACCTTGTCTCATAACCTAAATCGGTGTGTTCCAGTTTCTCAGACATCAGCAACAGCGGGTCTACCAAATCCAGAGTTAGCAACACCACGAATGACAAGATAGTAAGCGAGTCAAGGGGTATGAGAAAGAGAGAGATAATCGAGACCCGGAGGTTCTAACTTGTTCGTGAACCCGACAATGGAACTCGAGAGCTGGAATTTTTCATCAATATAAACAACAATTTCAATAGAAATAGA
Source organism: Eruca vesicaria subsp. sativa (assembly GCA_932364175.1). Lineage (NCBI taxonomy): Eukaryota > Viridiplantae > Streptophyta > Magnoliopsida > Brassicales > Brassicaceae > Eruca > Eruca vesicaria. The sequence continues at coordinate 33,301 of CAKOAT010191377.1, read as the reverse complement.
AATAGAAATAGAAATAGAGAGAGAGAGCGAGAGAGAGAGCATGGTAAGGTTTTGTAATCAGTAGAAGACTTTTTCTACTTCTAAAGTCTCTACAGTCCGTTTAAATATTTTTCTTGTCTTGCGTTAGTATTTTTTAAAAGTCGGTATTTTCTTGCTGTTGACGTTTTCTTAAAGCCACGTTCAACTTTTAAAGTCTAGGTCTCTAGAGAAATTATTTTTAAATCCTACAGTCTCAACAATTACTCCCAATCGGACCCTTAGTCTGTTTAAGTTAGAAGGGTTTTTGGAAAATTTATAAGCAAACATTCCTACACATTCTGAAAATATGTGTATGTGTAAATAGACAGGTTAAAAATATGTATGGATTTAATTTTCTCTATATTGAAAGGGTTACTAAAATTACAAATCAAAAACATTTTAAATGTGTATACTCTATATTTTTGGTTACTAGTATGTTTCATATGTCACATGTATGATTTTTTTTAAGATATCTCATGTTTGACAAAACGTTGATCATAATATTACTACAAACAAAAGCATAAACTAGAGGATCATCACTTTTCTTGGATTCTATGGTATATTTGGAAAAGAAGGAATAATAAGGTTTGTAGTAATTTAGATGTTGATCTGAGGGATACGCTCAAATTGGCAGAGACTGAATCAACACTATGGATGGAGGCACAAGCTTTGCTACCACATTGACCAGTACAACATGCGGATGCAGTTAATACACCGGCAACTCCAGGACGGTGGTTCTTTACAAACGGATCATGGAAGGAAAATGATTCCTTTTCAGGATAAGTATGGTATAGAACTCTCGAAGGTTTTGATAGCTTGATGGGAGCAAGAAATGTTCGAGCATCTCTATCAACACTTCATGCTGAAGTAAAGGCTTTGATATGGGCGATGAAATGTATGAGGAATCTACGTCAGTTTCGGGTTACATTTGAAACATATTCTTCTCAATTGGTGAAGATGGTGTCGGAACCAAAAGAATGGCCTGCTTTTGCAAGTTATTTGGAAGACAACAAGGTCCTCCAAGAAGGTTTTCTCAGCTCAGAGATTATTCATGTTCCACGAACACAAAACAAGAAGGTGGTAGCCTAGCACGGAGAGTCAGGAAACAACCGTCTTTTGTCGTTCACATGGATGCAGATCTGCCGTTATGGTTTATAGAGTCAGTTTGAGTCTGTTTCTTTTTCATGACAAAAAAAAAACATAAGCATAACCATATCCATTTTAAGTTATTGATTTTCATGTAGTAACAATAAACTTAACACAATTTCACCTTCTTTTTTATTACATTTAAACAATTTTCAGTTATTGAATAATTCACCTAGAAATCTTATTTTGATTGGATGTTAAATGATTATATGTTTAGGATTTGATGAGTAAGGATTAAGAAATACTCATATCAGATGTTTATCATTATGATTTTAAATGTTTTTTCTTTGCTATTTTGGCTCATTAACATTTTATTAAAGGATTTCCATCTCATCATTAAAATATTGTTAATAAGTGTTCATGTTGATTTATGAAATCTTTCACATGGTTGTTATTATGTTTTTATTTCATGATAATATTAAAAATGAAAACATATATACAGTATCAGATCAAACAAACACAAATATAAAAAATATATATATGTAAGAATAAGAAAGTAATGGAAGACTGTTGAAAATAATTATGAAACACATTCCCAGAAACTATATTTGCAAATGAATTTGACAACACCATGATTGGTTATAGGAACAACTACTTCTTCATGACTTGTTAGTTGTTTATTGCAAAACTTCTTACAAGCTTCTTCACAAATTTTCACATCAGGGTTTTTGGCTGTTTTCATACATTGATTCGGGATGCAATGTTTAACACATTTCTCAACATTGGTTGAAAGGGAAATCTGTGCTGAAAGCATCACTGTACATATGGCCGCGATTAGGAGNCTTCATGACTTGTTAGTTGTTTATTGCAAAACTTCTTACAAGCTTCTTCACAAATTTTCACATCAGGGTTTTTGGCTGTTTTCATACATTGATTCGGGATGCAATGTTTAACACATTTCTCAACATTGGTTGAAAGGGAAATCTGTGCTGAAAGCATCACTGTACATATGGCCGCGATTAGGAGAAAAGTGCAAGATTTTTTCAGAGTTTGAGTCATCATAATTGTATATGATTAGAACAAATATGAAAGGTGTATTACAGTTTAGTATTTTTAGTTCGTGAACAAGATGATCCTATATTGTGTTAATCTAAATGATTTATATAATAAATTTAATGATCATAATTTTAGTAGTTTGTTTTAAATTGTTCATTGTTTCTCTGTTTTAACGTATATACGTTGAATAAGTTTTGTTGAACTTACCTATATTTGTTACGCTAGTTCTCTAACCATTTTTGTTATAACAATATAATATCTGTATTATATAATTATCATAATTGCATATTTATAATATTAAATGTTATCATAATATTGCACAAAAAGCTTGTGTCCAAACCTGCTAAATTATGGTTTCTTGGTGAAATTATGAATTTTCAAAATAATTATTTACATTTTTAGAAAATTTATACTTTTAAATTTAAAATTTAGAAATTAGTTTTGATATTTCCTATAATTTATCCAAATAACAATGAGGACTATCAAACTAATAAGCATGATATACATTGTTTAGAGCATTTCCATTTTATTCTTTATATTGTTCCTCTATAATTGCATTTAGGGGTAAATATACTCCAACACACTTCTATTTCTACCTCCAAATTAAAATACACATTACTATGTTTTCCTCTATAAATATGGGAAAAATATTAAATCTCTATTTTTCACTCTATATTCAGAGATTGTTATTTAGAGAATATGAGTAAATTCTATCCCTATTATTGAGTTCCTCTATTTTGTAGTCAAAAACAACAAATACATTGGGGATGGTCTTAGATATTTTTAGAAATTATGAGTATTACAAAAAAAAAATTATAGAAATTCTGTACAATTGTAGGATATCATTTGACAAAATTACCAAAATAACCTCCTCATTTTGAAAGAAATTTGATTCGAGTTTGTGCAATTTAAATCTCCAACTTTTTAATATTGGCTAATTTAATATCATATTTATGTTGACTAGGCCATTTATGCTTTTCTAAAGTCAGCCATTAATTATCATTCACCTCCGCTAAATGTATTAAGCTGTCGTTCAACTTCATACGAGACAAACAATTAAAAGGATTCACGAGCTCTAATTATCCAAACCGAATTCTTCGTTCCCCCACTCTCAAATGCTGTAATCTTTGGCTTAGGTAAACCTTGTCCCCAAGTGTGATGCATAACACATTATTGGGTCAGTGTTTCCATACAAGAGACAAGGAGATCCACAAATCAATTTTTGTTCTTTTCCAGCCACTATTATAATCAAGATATAATTAGTTACCTTGTCTCATAACCTAAATCGGTGTGTTCCAGTTTCTCAGACATCAGAAACAGAGGGTCTACCAAATCCAGAGTTAGCAACACCAAGAATGACAAGATAGTAAGCGAGTCAAGGGGTATGAGAAAGAGAGAGATAATCGAGACCCGGAGGTTCTAACTTGTTCGTGAACCCGACAATGGAACTCGAGAGCTGGAATTTTTCATCAACATAAACAACAATTTCAATAGAAATAGAAATATAAATAGAGAGAGAGAGAGAGAGAGAGAGAGAGGATTTACATCTCATCATTAAAATATTGTTAATAAGAGTTCATGTTGTTTTATAAAATTTTGTTGTGAAACATAACTATCGTAAGTTTGAATATTAAATGTTTGTTTACACTAACAAAATTGTAACAAATGAAAATATTTTTTTTATGATAATATTAAAAATGACAACATATATATAGTATCAGATCAAACAAACACAAAAATAAGAATATATATATATGTAAAAATAAGAAAATAATTATGAAACACATTCCCAGAAACTATATTTGCAAAAGAATTTGACAACACCATCATTGGTTCTAGGAACAACTACTTCTTCATGACTTGTTAGTTGTTTATTGCAAAACTTCTGACAAGCTTCTTCACAAATTTTCACATCAGGGTTTTTGGCTGTTTTCATACATTGATTCGGGATGCAATGTTGAACACACTTCTTAACATTGGTTGAAAGGGAAATATGTGCTGAAAGCATCACTGTACATATGGCCGCGATTACGAGAAAAGTGCAAGATTTTTTCAGAGTTTGAGTTATCATAATTTGTATATGATTAGAACAAATATGAAAGGTGTATTACAGTTTAGTATTTTTAGTTCGTGAACAAGATGATTCTAATATTGTGTTAATCTAAGTGATTTATATAATAAATTTAATGATCATAATATTAGTAGTTTGTTTTAAATTGTTCATTGTTTCTCTGTTTTAATGTATATAAATTGAATAAGTTGTGTAGAGCTTACCTGTATTTGTTATGTTAGTTATCTAACCATTATTGTTATAACAACATAATATCTGTATTTTATAATTATAATAATTGTATATATTTAAATTTTATAAGTTCTCATAATACTGCATAAAAACTTTGTGTCTAAACCTGCTAAATTATGGTTTTTAGTGAAAACTTTGAATTTTGAAAATAGTTATTTATATTTTTAGAAATTTTATACTTTTATATTTTAAATATAGAAATTAGTTTAGATATTTTCTATAATTTATCCATATAACAATGAGGACTATCAAACTAATAAGCATGATATACATTGTTTAGAGCATTTCCATTTCTTCTTTATATGTTTCCTCTATAATAGCATCTAGGGGTAAATATACTCCAACGCACTTCTATTTCTACCTCCAAATTAGAATAGACATTACTATGTTTTCCTCTATAAATATGGGAAAATAACAAATCTCTATTTTTCATTCTATATTCAGAGATTGTTATTTAGAGAATATGAGTAAATTCTATCCCTCTTATTGAATTCCTCTATTTTCTAGGCAAAAATAACAAATACATTGGGGATGGCCTTAGATATTTGTGGAAATTATGAGTGTTGCAAGAAAAAAAAATGTAGAAATTCTGTATAATTGTAGGAAGTAATATGACAAAACTACCAAAATAACCTCCTCATTTCAAAAAAATAAAATAATTGGATTCGAATCTGTGCAATTTAAATCTCCAAATTTTTAATATTGACTAATTTAGTATCATATTTATATTGAGTAGGCCATTTACGCTTTTCTAAAGTCAGCCATTAATTATTATTCACCTCCGCTAAATGTAATAAGCTGTCGTTTAACTTCATACAAGACAAACAATTAAAACGATTCACGAGCCCTAATTATCAAAACCGAATTCTTCGTTCCCCCACTCTCAAAGGATGTAATCTTTGGCTTAGGTAAACCTTGTCCCCAAGTGTGATGCATAACACATTATTGGGTCAGTGTTTCCATACAAGAGACAAGGAGATCCACAAATCAATTTTTGTTCTTTTCCAGCCACTGTTGGTGTCAAAATCGGTCACGACGGAATCAGTGGCTAAAGGTCTCCACAGAAATAAAAATACGTTTTATAAAACTCGAGAAGTCATTTTATAAAGTTCTAAGAAGTTTCCAAACAAAGGAAACCCACGAAAAACTTGGAAATCGTTATCTCGGAAGAACGAAACAAACGCCGATTACACGATCACCTGAGTTAAGCACATAACCGCGAAAAACCGCATCCGCCGTAAACTGCGAGCTGATTTGGCCACGGCGAGCTAGGTAGCATCGAGCTAGCTCACCGTACGGCGAGCTAGTCGCTTCACAGATAGCTCACCGTACAGCGAGCCGAACCGATCCGGTTCGGCTAATCGTACGTTGAGCTGATTATCCCAAGCCTCGATCTCCCACGTCCTCGATTCAAGGCATACGTCTTTCGGCTCAATCATGCTCTGGACCATGATTGAATCACCTATTGTTTCGTCTCGATCCGTCATATCGTTCGAATTTTACGATAAAAACCGTAAAATCTTGTTTTCTCGAAAGAACTCAAGGAAATTGTATAAAACGGAAACGGTTAAACGAAACACCGAACATTGCCTAAACTATACAATTTACTCGAGATTTTTCGTGAGAAATCGTAAAAACGGGTTTTTAATAATAAAACTTCGAGTGAATCGTAGAAAACGGCAACGATTATCCGAAACATCGAATATTGCCAAACTTTACGATTAACTCGAGAAACTTATTTAAAAACGGCCTCGCTTCCGAAAATGATCTCGTATAAATTCGTAAAACGGTTTTGTCGCAAAACGGTTTGGAGAGTCCTAAAACGCGATAAAATCCTATCTCGCCACTTTAACGAAGTCTAACCCGAAGATACGACGACGTTTTGATGATTTACTCACAGAAAGAAGATAAATGTCAAATTTGAAGATAAATGTCAAGTTTGAGGATAAATAGAAGATTTCCTCGGGAAAAAAGAAAAGATAAAGATAAATGGAAGTTTCTCGATAAACTCGAATCTGGGTAAAATGGAAGGACCAAACCGCCAATGAAGGGAGTATATAAGCAAGAGGCAGAGGACAGAAGCAAGGACGAATTTCAGAGCTCTCATCTGACACTTTTACAACTTTTCTAGACTTAGAATTTTCCGCACTTAGAAACTTAGGCTTTTTTCTCGACAAGTTCGGTTTCTATGACTGGTGCTCAATTACTAGACGAACTCGCCCAGGCAGTTCGATCTCTGGTCCAGCTCTATCAACTTCACTACGTTCGACTTGATCCTCGAAAGGGGTACGTACGCAGCCTTTCATAAGTTTCAGTCCGAAATCAATCAAACCCTTTTTCTTATATTTTTCCGTCTTTCGTTATCGAGCTGCGACTCGACTAGGTTTAGGGTTTTATGTTAGTAACTCGCTGATGGACCTTGCGGCCAAAGCCTTAATTTCCTGTAATGATCGCAACGCTCTAACGCAAATCGGAAATAAGGTCGACTTTCTCTATAAATTCGTTTTATTACGTTTTTCATATTTTTCCGCATTTATTTGGTTACTTGTCGTTGGCTTTCGCAGAGGTCCGGTTCCTCTGGAAAATTATGGTTTTCCTAAGTTTCCTTATTTAACGGAAATGGACAGGGGTGAATTTCGGTTCCCACAGTTTGGCGCTAGAAGGAGGGGGGGTCGGATTACTCTTACTCATAGCCGCAAAACGCTTGATCAAAACGATGTCTGGATATATGAAAGACAAAGTCATAACTCTCAAAAACACTGGTAAAACAACTACAGCAGCGACTACTCCTATAGCGAACGCTCACGCAAACGCTGTAGTACTCAACGAAATCGAAAACCTAATCGCGACTGTTCGCCACAGGAGGAGTAACAAAACAAGCTCGCAGTTTTATCTCGAATCACTAAGGGAAACGATAAAATCTATCAAATCCCATAGTGTTTTTCTTATTTCCGAGTTGGACAAATCTCATGGGTTGAGCAAAAGACGTTTTTCGAGAACATTTTCGGAAAATAAAACTTGCTCACCCAGAAATCGCGAAATAAACCCTGGTTTACTCGCAGAAAAAAAACCATAGGTTGCTGGCGAAATAAACCGTAGTTTACTCGCGAAATAAACCATAGGTTGCTCGCGAAATAAACCGTAGGTTACTCGCAAAATAAACCTTAGGTACTCGCGAAATAAACCCTTGGTTACTCACGAGAAAAGCCCTAGGTTACTCGTGGAAGAACCTTAGGTTGCTCCCGAGAAAAATCCTAGGTTGCTCGCGGAAGAACACTAGGTTGGTTACTCACGGGAAAACCGTAGGCTACTCGCAGAATTGGGCGATACTATCCAGCTCGCCATACGGCGATCTGCCCAAGCTGAACTAGCTCGCCGTATGGCGAGCTGCAGAGCCGGCCCTTGGGCCAAGCCAATGAAGCCCATGCTTCCGGCCGACAATTTTAACTAGATATTTCGGTCACATTTTGACAAAATACTTCCTTAGTTTAGTGGTATAAGACGCTGATAATAGACTTTTGTTAGGTAATCCGGGTTCAACACTAGGGTAATACTTAATTTTTTTTTTTTTTTTGGTTTCATAGTGGCCACATTTTTTTTTGTTGCTTCCAGTCTATTAAAACCTAGGACCGGCTCTGGCGAGCTGACCGGCCTTTCACCTTTGTTTCGAGGCACTGACTTTGCCCCAAGGGTTCTTACCACCCAGTTTGCCCTATGGCGACTTGAACCATTCCTCTAGCTTCTCTCTCCAGCCTTGATCGTACAACTTTCCGTTTCGTCTCAATCGAACTTTCTGTTGAGATTTTACGACGAAAACAAATCAACTCGACGATCGTACAACTTTTCATTTTGCCAGTTGCGATTTTAACCTGATTCGGTACCGATTTAAAGTCCGCGATTGGTTCTCAGCTTATACGACTTGTCTGGTCAGAATCGAGCATCTTACCGGGAACAATTTCTAAGTTGCCCGGAAGTGCTGACCAAAATTTTGGATTTCTTTTATAGCGCGCTATTTTATCCTAGTCGGATGTATGCGGACCAATGGGTCGATGCGTTTGTTTAAGTCGGCTAGCGTTTTTGACGGGGCCAATCGTCAAGCGTTTGTGATTTTATAGTCGCAGGGGCACTTAACGAAATATTTCTCTAAGACTTTGGATGACGTCTCGCCAATTATTTTCGAAATATTTTGGTGTATAAATTTGTAGTCGAAACGATTAAGTGATTTTTTGCTGAGGAAGCGATTTCCGGATGTTTGAAATTTGTTTTTACGCTTTTCGATAGTAGAGAGATGTTTATAATATTCTAACTTTTCCTTTGTTAAAAAGTTTCAAAAAAGTTTCGAAAATTTTGATTACAAAGCGAATATTTTAAATTTTAGGAGTATACGAATACTCGTATACGCACCAACTCCGCCCCCCCTGTTTTGGAAAAGGGGATAGCTGAACTCGTCTTTAGGCGAGCTGCTAACGTATTCCTTTCGGAAATCAAGCCATCTCGTAGTTCTGATTGTTGGTGCGAGTATGCTTACTCGGCTGTCTCAGACTTCTCGCTCGCTTTAGTTTCTGGATCGGTGTCTTGGTCCGGGTTTGTCTCCTCCGATTGGGTAGAAGCGATGGGTTCGGGAGCTTGTTGCTTCTCGACCGTTTCTGACTTGGGGTCATTTTACGCGGGTGGCGGTTTTAACTTCGCCCGTTTTGGTTTGACGACTGCGACCGCTAATTGCCTTAGCTTATGTTCGGCTAAGAAGCACGATCGCGACTGTCGCTGGCATCCCCAAATTGCCGCGACTCCCATAGGGGTCGGAAATTTGATGCCCAAGTGGTAGTCGATAGAATCATCTTCATGGAGTTTATTTGTTGGGGTCAAAATCGGTACGACGGAATTAATAACCAAAACTCCCCGCAAAAATACAAAAGGAACAGTTTTATAGAACCCGAGGAGTAGCTTTATAAAACTCAAAGTCATTTATAAAACTCGCAGACCGTTTTATAAAACTCGAAAGGCCATTTTATAAAACCCGAAGGTCGTTTTATAAGACTCAAGAATAGTTTTATAAAACCCGAGAAGTAGTTTTATAAAACCCAAAGATCGTTTTATAAAGCTCGAGAATTGTTTTATAAAACTTGAAAAGCCGTTTTATAAAACCCGAAGGTCGTTTTATAAAACTTAAAGATCGTTTTATAAAACTCATAAAATCGTTTTATTAAACTTAAGGATCGTTTTATAAAATTCGAGAATCGTTTTATACAACTCGAGAATCGTTTTATAAAACTCGAAGATCGTTTTATAAAACTCGAAGATCGTTTTATAAGATTCGAGAGATCGTTTTATAAAAATTAAGGATCTTTTTATAAAACTCGAGAATCGTTTTATAAAACTCGAGAAATGGTTTTATAAAACCTAAGGATCGTTTTATAAATCTCGAGAATCGTTTTATAAAACTCGAGGATCGTTTTATAAAACTCGAAGATCGTTTTATAAAACTCGAAGATCGTTTTATAAAACTCGAAGATCGTTTTATAAAACTCGAAGATCGTTTTATAAAACTCGAGAATCATTTTACGAAACCGCAAAAAACCGAAATAGCCGTAAAACGCGAACTAGTCACAACTAGTTCGCCCATGGGCGAACTAAGCCGAGCCAGCTTAGTTCGCCGATGGGCGAACTAGGAGACACTCTACTAGTTTGCCGATGGGCGAACTAAGAGATACCCATCTAGTTCGCCCATCGGCGAACTAAGCCGGCCCGGCTTAGTTCGCCGATGGGCGAACTAAGAGGTACTCATCTAGTTCGCCCATCGGCGAACTAAGCCGGCCCGGCTTAGTTCGCCGATGGGTGAACTAGAGACTTCCCGGATATTCCGCGTCTCGATCTCCCGCATTCCCGATTCGAAACTTACATCTTTCGACAAGGTCACGTTCTAAACTACGGCCGGAACATCTCCCGTTCCATCTCGATCCGACTTACCGTTCGGGTTTTACGATAAAAACCGTAAAACTTCGCTTTCTCGGAAAGAACTCGAGGAAATCGTATAAAACGGCAACGGTTAAACGAAACACCGAACATTTCCTAAACTATACGATTTATTCGAGATTTCCCGTTGAAATCATAAAAACGCGTTTTTAATAAAAAAACGCCGAGTAAGTCGTAAAAAACGTGTTTTTAATAAAAAGTCGAGTAAATCGTAAAACCTTGCGAATAACTCGAGTAATTTATTAAAAAACGACGTCAGATCAGGAAACGATCCCATAAAAAGTCGGAAAACGGATTTATCGCAAAACGGCCCAGAAGGACCTAAAACGCGATAAAAACCCATCTCGCGATCTTAACGGAATCTAACCCGCAGATTTGATAACGTTTTGACGGTTTACTCGCAGGAGGAAAATAAAAGTCAAGTTTAAAGATAAAAGGAAGGTTTGAAGAAAAATAGAAGATTTCCGCGGAAGAAAAGGAAGGATCGAGAAAAATGGAAAATTCCCGATATAGCGAACTGCGTCTCAATTAGGGTTTTTTGTTCTTAAGTTTTCGGCTACTCTCTTTGTACCAGTTCAACGCAGATTCGGAATAAGAACCTCTTTGCTCTCGATTTTCGTTTATCTTTTAATAATTCTAAGTTTTCTTGTTATCTTAATCTTCGTTGTGCGGTTCTGCAGATAGCCGGTTCCTCTGGAAACTTAGGGTTTTCCCGAAGTTTCCTTATTTACAATTATTTGACAGTAGGTGGATTTCGACACCCACATTATCCATGGTGTGCCCATGATTACGTTGTAGATAGCTGGGCTATCGACGACTGTGAAGTCGACGATTTTAGTCACTTCTTTAGCGGCGACCGGAAGTCGGATCAATCCTTGGGTCATAGCCGTTTCACCGGAGAAACAGGTCAACGGGTTTGGGATTGGCTCAACTTCCGATAAATCGATTCCCATGCGCACCAACGTGTTGCGGAAGATTACATTGACGGTGCTTCTGGTGTCGACAAGGATTCGGGCAAATTCTATGTCACTTATGACCAGTTCGATGACGAGAGGGTCGGCGTGCGGTTGATCGATGCCGCCGGTTTCCGTATCGTCAAACGAGATTACTCCCTTTCGAGTGTTATCGGATGATACGTTCCAACTTGAACCGGTTTCGGCTTTTCGTTGGTAGGACTTGATGGACGAGATGGTATCGTTGTATGTTGGGGTCAAATCGGTACGACAGAATCAATAGCCAAAACTCCTCGAAAAATACAAAAGGAATAGTTTCATAAAACCCGAGGAGTCGTTTTATAAAGCTCGAAGATCGTTTTCTAAAACTCGAGGATTGTTTTATAAAACTCGAAAAGCCGTTTTATAAAACTCAAAGAATCATTTTATAAAACCCGAAGAATCGTTTTATAAAACTCGAAGATCGTTTTATAAAACTCGAGAAGCCGTTTTATAAAACTCGAAGAATTGTTTTAAAAAACTCGAAGATTGTTTTATAAAACTCGAAGATCGTTTTATAAAACTCGAAGATCGTTTTATAAACTCGAAGATCGTTTTACAAAACTCGAGAATCGATTTACGAAACTGCAAAAAACCGAAACAGCCGTAAAACGCGAACTAGTCCCGTCCCGACTAGTTCGCCCACCAGCGAACTAAGCCAGCTCGGCTTAGTTTGCCGGTGGGAGAACTAGTCCCGTCCCGACTAGTTCGCCCACCGGCGAACTAAGCCAGCCGGCTTAGTTCGCCCTTAGACGAACTAAAGACTTCCTGGACGTCCCGAGCCTCGATCTCCCGCATCCCCGATTCGAAACTTACGTCTTTCGACACGGTCGCATTCTGAACCACTGCCGAAACGTCTCCCGTTCCATCTCGATTCGACCTATCGTTCGAGCTTTACGATAAAAACCGTAAAACTTCGCTTTCTCGACAAATAACTCGAGGAAATCATATAAAACGGCAACGGTTAAACGAAACACCGAACATTGCCTAAACTATACGATTTATTCGAGATTTCTCGTTAAAATCGTAAAAAACGCATTTTTAATAAAAAAGTCGAGTAAATCGTAAAAAATGCGTTTTAATAAAAACGTCGAGTAAATCGTAAAACCTTGCAATTAGCTTGAGGAATTTACTAAAAATGGCGTCAGATCAGGAAACGATCCCGTACAAAGTTGGAAAACGGATTTATCGCAGAACGGCCCGGAAGGTCTTAAAACGAGATAAAAACCCATCTCGTGATCTTAATGGAATCTAACCTGAAGATACGATAACGTTTTGACGGTTTACTCGCAGGAGTAAAATAAATGTCAAGTTTGAAGATAAAAGGAAGGTTTGAAGAAGAATAGAAGATTTCCGCGGAAGAAAAGGAAGGATCGAGAAAATGGAAAATTCTCGATATAGTCAAATATGGGCGAAATGGAAAGACCGAATGGCCAAGGCGAGGAGTATATAAATAAGAGGTCTAGGAATATTTCTGTTTTCTGTTAGCGAGCTGCGTCTCAATTAGGGTTTTTCGTTCTTAAGTTTTCGGCTACTCTCTTTGTACCAGTTCTACGCAGATTCGGAATAAGAACCTCTTTGCTCTCGATTTTCGTTTATTCATTTAAAGTTTCTAAGTTTTTGTGTTATCTTAATCTTCGTTGTGCGGTTCTGCAGATAGCTGGTTCCTCTGGAAACTTAGGGTTTTCCCGAAGTTTCCTTATTTACGATTATTTGACAGTAGGTGGATTTCGGTTCCCACAGTTTGGCGCTAGAAGGAGGGGGGGGGTCGGATCTATCTTACACCGAAGCCGCAACATGTCCAACGAAGAAACGATGACCGGTGACAACCAAATTCGCAACGAACGCGATAACGTTGAAACAACACCACCACAAGGAGTGTCTGCGGCCAACGCTACAAACGCTAACGCCGAGACCCTCGAGAAGATGCTTTCCGAGTTTAACAAAAAATCGGAAGAGCAAGAAAAGCTCATTGGTTCGCTCGCGAAACGGGTAGAGACCCTAACCGCGAAAACCGGAGCAAGTCGCCCCCGTGGAACTGCTAAGATCCGCGGAAGGAGGCTCGACTTTGGCGCTCCTACGGATCGTCCCAGAACGAAGCAGGGTAACTTACCGGAAAAGGAATCCGGAAAAGACAATCCTGACGCGACGCTGAACGAATCGGAGAAACCTCCTACTCACGAACAGGAGACCGAGGGTGACGGCATCAAAAGGGTCAACCTGGAGACAAGCGACTAGGCCGATTCATCGAACGAAGAGGCTGACGTCCATCCTAGGAGAAGAAAGACTCGAAGTCCTCTGCCGGAGTCTTCTCCCGAACGTTCTTTTACTGGAGACGAAGGGGAACTCGACTTCGCGCGATACACAAAAACCGCCGAGGAGCGATCTCCAGTCACTCGCAGCAAACGCCGACAAGGTCGGCAAACTGCTGGCGGTCTGACCGAGATTCGCGATCTCCGCGAATATATCACCAAAACAGCCACAGCGGTAAAAGCGGTGAAATCTCAGATTCACCACGCTACCAGCACCGCACCCGAGATTGATCGGCTACTGTACGAGTCTCGGAAAACACCCTTCACGGCCCGCATCACCGAGATCAAACTGCCCGATCCCGGAAAACTTAAGGTGCCGACTTACGACGGGACGTCCGATCCCAAAGCGCACCTACAAGCATTCCAGATCACCATGGGAAGAGCCAAGCTCAAGGACCACGAAAAAGACGCAGGCTACTGCCGCCTCTTCGTCGAAAACCTAGAAGGAGCCGCGCTCGAATGGTTCGCCAAACTTAGGCGAAATTTGATCGGAAGTTTCCGTCGACTGGCTTTGGAATTCCTGAAGCAGTACTCGATGTTCATTAACCCGGAAACCTCCGACGCCGACCTCTGGAGCTTGGTACAAAAGGAGGACAAATCTCTCCGCGATTTCATGAGCAGATTCAAACTCGTCATGGCTAGGGTTAGCGGGATTAGCGACAAAGCCGCCATCGACGCGTTAAGGAAATCGCTCTGGTATAAATCGAAATTCCACAAGTGGATAACTCTCGAGAAACCGCGGACGATCCAGGATGCGCTCCATAAGGCCACTGACTTCATAACCATCGAAGAGGAGACTAAAATCCTGTCCGAGAAGCATAAGCCGGCGAAAACATCCGCGAAGGATAACGCGTCCGAGCAGAAGCAGAAAAAGAGGAACTCTTGTAACGACAAATTCGTCCATCACGAGGGACAGTATCTCCAAGGGGCGCATAACTACGCCATCAACTCCGGTTCGGAGAAAGGGTGAACTACGGGTAACACGTGGACGAGAAAGTTTAATTACAACGAGAATTCTTTCTGCAACCTCCACCAAACCCGCGGACATTCCACAGTGAACTGCAAAGTTCTCGGCGCCAGACTTGCCGCGAAATTGGTCGCGGGAGAACTTTCCGAGATATCCAGTGTCAAGGATCTCATCCGCAATTCGGATCCCCTTCCGAAGAACGACAGGAACGCGTGAGCAGAAACTCCGCCTCAGGGAAACCAATCAGGCGAAAAACGCGGACGAAGACAAGACGAGAAGGGTAACGACGCTAACCGCCGAAAAATCAACATGATTATCGGCGAATCGCAATATTACAACGACACCGTCTCGTCTATAAAATCCTACCAACGCAAAGCCGAAACCGGCTCGAGTTGGAAGGTGCCGAGGGATTACTCTCCGAAAAGAGTGATCTCATTCGACGACGCTGAAACTGGCGGAATCGACCAGCCTCACGCCGATCCTCTTGTCATCGACTTAGTAATAAGGGATTTAGAAGTCGCTCGGATCTTGGTCGATACCGGGAGTACTGTCAACGTGATCTTCCGCAACACGTTAGCACTCATGGGAATCGATCTCTCGGAAGTCGAGCCGATTCCAAAACCGCTGACTAGTTTCTCCGGCGAGACGTCAGTGACTCTGGGATCAATCCGACTACCGGTTGCCGCAAAAGAAGTGACGAAAATCATTAACTTCGCGGTAGTCGATATCCCGGCCATCTACAATGTAATCATGGGCACGCTTTGGATAAATTCCATGAAGGCGGTTCTCTCCACGTATCACTTAGGCATCAAATTCCCGACGCCTACGGGAGTCGCAGTAATTTGGGGATGCCAAAGACAATCGCGATCTTGCTTCCTGGCCGAACATAAGCTGAGGCAATTGGCGGTAGCAATCGTGAAACCAAAACGGGCAAAGGTCACGCCACCATCCGCAGAAGACGACCCAAAGCAAGCAACGGCTGAGAAACCAGAAGTTTCCGCACCCATCGCTTCCATCCGACCAGAGGAGACAATCCCGGACAAAGAGATCGATCCCGCAACTGAAGCGATCGAGAAGTCTGCGACAGCCGAGTAAGCACACTCGCGCAAACAATCAGAACTACGAGATGGCTTGATTTCCGAAAGGAATACGTAGGCAGCTCGCCTAAAGACGAGTTCAGCTATCCCCCCTTACAAAACGGGGGGGGGGGGAGATCGCGGATCTCAGTTAGGTCACCAGCAGTTTTCCGACCTCGTTGACGTTTGCTGCGAGTAACTAGAGACCGTTCCTAGGCACTAACTTTTCCCCAAGGGTTCTTACAATCCAGCTCGTCACACGGCGACCTGGCCAAGACAAACAAGCTCGCCGTACGGCGAGCTAAACCATTCAAGCCAACTCGTCGTACGGCGAGCTGAAAGCGCAAAACCAGCTCGCCGTATGGCGAGCTGAACGGCCTTCAACCTCGTCCTCGAGGCACTGACTTTGTCCCAAGGTTTCTACCTATCCAGCTCGCCACACGGCGAGCTTTCTAAGCCAAACCAGCTCGCAGTACGGCGAGCTGAAAGGGTAAAACCAGCTTGCCGTACGGCGAGCTGACCAGCCTTTCACCTCCCCCTCGAGGCACTGACTTTGTCCCAAGGGTTCTTATCATTCATCTCGCCACACGGCGAGCTGGCCAAGCTAAACCAGCTCTCCGTACGGCGAGCTGAAAGGGATCACCCAGCTCGCCCTATGGCGAGCTAAACCACTCCTCGAGTTTCTGTCTCGAGTCTCGATGACGCTGATTTTTGTTTCATCTCAATTGGAGTTTCCATTAAGATTTTACGATAAAAACCGCAAAGACTTGTTTTTTCGTATAAGTTTGAATCAATCGTCTAAAACGGCAACGGTCGACTTAACACCAAAGTTGCCTTAACTATAAGAGAGATTTGAACTCTCTAAACACAATCTGGTTTTACGAAACTCGGCGACGTTAAGTCGAAAAAATCTAATCATAAACGTTTGACTGATTTTTCAAACAATATACGAAGCCCACCTAGTCATTTAAGTAAAACGAGAACATAAACATGTTGAAATCCCATCTTCACTCCGAAACTCTCGTGGGTATTTCGTCAAAACTGATTCATACGAGAATAAGTCACAAGCCTCGAGAATAATGAAGAAGAGTCAGCCCCAAATCCTCGATGAAACTAAGCCATAACTCGCAAACTGATCCAATCTCTCGTACAATCGAGAAACAATCGCCACGCATTCGAGTGTACTCATCTTATTTCCCAAAGAAAGAAGGAACTAGAGAAACTGACGTCGTCTTAAAACCGACTCGTTCCTAGAAATTTACGTAAAACAGACATACTCCAAGTCATCACCAATCCACCATGGTCTCTAATCGACCCGGATTGTCGATCATCCCAATCTTTTAAGGTAAACTCATTTGTTTTCCATCATCGAACATTTTTCCTTGCATGAAGAAAACACTTTCTATAAATGATATACCATGGTTTTGACCCACTTTTGACCATGGTATTTATATGATTTTATAATATATTCAATATGTTTTGGAGTCTATTAGGTATGTTTTCAGGTTCATGAGCATTTTGGAGTAAAGTGATGATTTAGGTGCCCTTATGGAGCTTAAAGGAGAGTTTTCCCGAGATGACTGTAAAGATCAGACAGTAAGGTCGATATCCAGAGATACATATCGATCGATACACATCTTGTGTGATCGATCGACGACGCTTCCGAAGAGGATGACGAATTGAGATACTCCATCTATCGATGTACACCATGTACCATCGATCGATATGAAGCGTGAACAGCAAGTTTGACTTGGCCGACTCGAAGCCCAAGTTCTCTCAATATTACAAGATTGCCCCTGACGAGTTTTTCACCTAATGGAACTCATATTTATAGTTTTGCCTATGTGTTTTGGCTAGACACGCTTTTATTGTTTTAGTGTTTTTTGTACTTCAAAAGCTTTACATGCTTTTTATGTTCTTTAATTTATAAAAGTATTCTTTTCATCTTATTCTCATTTTCATGAAAGTTATATAATTCTAGATTTAGAAGAAACACACGAAGAGATTTGTTGTTCAAAGAACCAAGAGTTCAATCTTCTAATCTAATGAATTTCTATTATTACCTTGCTGCTATGAATCACTTAGCCATGTTTGAGTAGATTCACTTGTTAGATTTAGGGTTCAAATAGTTATGAGGGATTAGCCCCAACTATGGATTGTTGAGTTGGGATATTCATTATCCTGATGAACCTTAATGCTTACTCTAGAATAGCTAACTAGAGTATGATCATGGAATGATTTAACTTGTTAATCATCATCCTGAAATCATCAGGTATAAGCTGAGATTTTAGGGACGATGCGAGAGCCGGTCTATGATCTTGGTGAACACATTCGATTCGATCTGAAACTATATCGATCGATACTCCTATAGCGTAATCGATCAACGGCTACATATATCGGCCGATGTTGCGACAGCAATATCGATCGATATTGTCGGCAGTCAGATCAATGGACGAGTCTAATAGCGATAGCTATAGATTTATCTAAGAATTGAAGTTCTTTAATATCTTGCAAGCAACTTATAAAGACATCTATAACACTATAGTCCTGATTATCTGAATAGTAACCTTGAATCTAACTACTTTCTTTTATTTTTTAAAACCTAAACAAAATTCTCTTGAGCAACTTACCATTGCTCACCACTGCAATTTATCTTTTAAACCATAATGAACCTAGCATAGTCACTTAGGATTATATCTTTTGTGTTCCTTAGTTACTTGTGGATTTGATCCCTAAGTACTACAATTGAACCTCTTATTATAGAGAGTTAATTCACTCCTTAGGGTAATTTGAGTGATATCAATACAGCGAACTCTCGCAAAAATAAGCGGAAAAATATTCGGACAATGCGATGCCTCGTCAAAATCATCCCAAAAGCAAACGATAATCTAAGATCCGTCTAAACATAAAGACTGATCCAAATCGCCTGGGAAATAATCTCGATGACTCTACAGCATCTCTCATCGCAAACATGCGGTTAGAAAACCTCTTCGAAACTTCATAGTGAAACTCGATGATTCGCCGAAGTCATAAAGATCTTCTCCAACATAATAAAACATGTTTCATATAAGAATCGGAAAATTATGCGAGAAATCTTTAGGCGTCAAAACATTGCTCTCATTTTCCGTGGAGCCAAGTGAGTCACGGAATAATGTCAAGAACATTTGCGGCAAAAAGAAAAATCGAGAACACAGAGCAGCAATAGCGAACACGTCCTTCCTTTTCGCCGACTGATCCTATTGCTGGTCATGTGATTTGTTCCGCTCGAGAAACCCGCTAGAACGTTTTGCGACTAGATATCGGTGAAATAACTTTTGGTAAAAATCCGCGAGTGACTCCAAAAAACTATCACCGAACAATCAAAAACTAAGCGGAAAGGTTTCTCAAAAATCCGCGGAAACATTGTTATCCCAATTCGATCTACTAAATTCAGCGCCCGTTACTTATGCGAAAAATCCTTCGTATAGTCAGGATCATGTAATAATGAAGTAACTTTCGAAAGTAAATATAACAGGTTTTGCGAAAAGTATTTTCCTTATAGCAAAAACAAAGCTATACGATCCGGCACTCAACGACCAATCTAAACGTTGTTTCCTCACACCACGATTTGAAAAATCTCATTCTCTAGCCCTTCGATTCACGAGCATCCGCTCTCATTCCTCTCGATTACATCCAAGAATGAAACTGCCCCGCAAACGACTCTGCGTGGGCTCTACATCGAGCTTCTTAGGCTCTGTTTGTCTCGGGTAAAAAAAAAGAAACAACTTCCATACGAACAAAAGAAAGATTGTACGAAACTTTCATCGTATAAATCCAACCTAAAATGGAAAAATGTTTTCTACAACCACGGGCATACTTGGCCTATCAATCTTGCAACCACTAGTTGACCCTTGTCCGATCACGCTTCACTTCAATGTCGAGTCTAAGTTTACAAACCGACTCGACCTTATTGATAACACGAAAGTGTCATGATCTAATCCTCTACCAACTATGTCCTTGGCTATGCGGCTGAATACAACCTTCACGCCAAGCCAATACATTCAACAGATAAGGCAAACTTGTCGAAATCGACTAGATTTTACATTCTCACAATTCACTCTATTTCCCTACAAAATCCGACGTGTAAGAAAACACTCGTAACAAAGCTCCTGAATCCGTACGAGTTATCCTTTAAATACATGAAAATATCTCGGAAGCCCAATACTTCGCAAAGCATTGTAATTAAAGACGCTTTGTTTAAAAAAAAATTTACACGACCCCTCGTTCCTAATCTCTCTAACATAAATCAAACTACTTAACATCCAAACAGGAACAAAAGTTTTGGCTGCGATTGTACGCAAGCAAATCAAAGTGTTCCTGCAAAGCAGGGTTAAGACAAAACCCTTGCAACACCGCGCAACATCTTCAAGCCCGCAAACGTTTCGAACACGAAATCCGGCATATGAAATAAAAACCAATCTCCGGCATTGCGAGACGTCGCAGACGCCTGAAGGACAGTTTTTCGACAAAAATACCTTCCTCGATAAAGTCATTTTCTTGGAAGACCTAACAGTCCGTCCGCTACTATAAAATACGCACAAGATACGAATCCTTCACAAAGGCCCAAACAACGGTAGCATTGTTGGTGTCAAAATCGGTCACAACGGAATCAATGGCAAAAAGTCTCCGCATAAAATATAAAAGAAATCGTTTTATAAAACTCGAAGAATCGTTTTATAAAACTCAAGAATCATTTTATAAAACTCGAAGAATCGTTTTATAAAACTCGAGAATCGTTTTATAAAACTCGAAGAATCGCTTTATAAAACTCGAGAATCGTTTTATAAAACTCGAAGAATCATTTTATAAAACTCGAGAATCGTTTTATAAAGCTCAAGAATCGTTTTATAAAACTCGAAGAATCGTTTTATAAAACTCGAAGAATCGTTTTATAAAACTCGAGAATCGTTTTATAAAACTCAAGAATCGTTTTATAAAACTCGAAGACCGTTTTATAAAACTCGAGAATCGTATCATAAAACTCGAGAATCGTTTTATAAAACTCGAGAATCGTTTTATAAAACTCGAGAATCGTTTTATAAAATTCGAGAATCATTTTATAAAACTCGAGAATCGTTTTATAAAACTCGAAGCTCGTTTTATAAAAACTCGAAGAATCGTTTTATAAAACTCGAGAATCATTTTATAAAACTTGAGAATCGTTTTATAAAACTCGAAGATCGTTTTATAAAACTCGAGAATCGTTTTAAAAAATCATGAAAAACCGAAACCGCCGCAAAACGCGAACTAGTCACGACTAGTTCGCCTGCTGGCGAACTAAGCCAGCTCAGATTAGTTCGCAAGCAGGCGAACTAGAGACTCCCCTACGGCGAACTAAGAGGTTCTGACTTTGCCCCACAGGTTCTTATCGCCTAGTTCGCCATATGGCGACCTGGCCAAGCTTAACTAGCTCGCCGTACGTCGAGCCGACCATCCCGAGCCTCAATCTCCCACATCCTTGATTGAAGGCATATGTCCTTCCACACGATCGTATTCCGAATCACGTTCGAAATGTCTCCCGTTTTGTCTCGATCCGTCCTATCGTTCGAGTTTTACGATAAAAACCGTAAAACTTTGTATTCTCGAAAAGAACTCGAGGAAATCGTATAAAACGGCAACGGTTAAACGAAACACCGAATATTGCCTAAACTGTACGATTTATTTGAGATTTTTCGTAAAAATCATACAAAACGCGTTTTTAATAAAACCCCAAGTAAATCGTAGAAAACGGCAAGGATTAATCGAAACATCGAACATTTCTTAGCTTTACGATTAACTCGAAAAACTTATCTAAAAATGGCATTGTATAAGGAAACGATCTCGTCTAAAGTCGTAAAACGGATTTATCTCAAAACGACTCGGAAAGTCATAAAACGCGATAAAAGCCACTCGCGACTTTAAACGAAGTCCAACCCGATGATACGACGATGTTTTGGCGATTTACTCGCAGAAAGAAGATAAATGTCAAACTTGAAGATAAATGTCAAGTTTGAGGATAAATAGAAGATTTCCGCGGGGAAAAAAGAAAGATCGAGATAAATGAAAGATTCCCATTAAACTCGAATCTAGGCGAAATGAAAAGAC
Source organism: Eruca vesicaria subsp. sativa (assembly GCA_932364175.1). Taxonomy (NCBI): domain Eukaryota; kingdom Viridiplantae; phylum Streptophyta; class Magnoliopsida; order Brassicales; family Brassicaceae; genus Eruca; species Eruca vesicaria. The sequence goes on along the minus strand of CAKOAT010191377.1, from coordinate 11,396 downwards.
TAAACCGCCTAGGAAGGGAGTATATAAGCAAGAGGCATAGGGCAGAAGCAAAGGGACGAAATCCAGAGCTCTCATCTGAGACTTTCACAACTTTTCTAGACTTAGAATTTTCCGCACTTAGAAACTTAGGCTTTTTCTCGACAAGTTCGGTTTCTATGACTGGCGCTCAATTACTAGACGAATCCCAGGCAGTTCGATCTTTGGTCCAGCTCTACCAGCTGAACTACGTTTGACTTGATCCTCGAAAGGGGTACGTAGGCAGCCTTTCATAAGGTTCAGTCCGAAATCATTCAAATCCTTTTTCTTATCTTTTTCCGTCTTTTTTTATCGAGCTGCGACTCGATTAGGTGTAAGGTTTTTATATTGATAACTCGCTGATGGCCCTGCGGCAAAAGCCTTTGTAAACCCTTGTAATGATCGAAACGCCCTTACGCGAAATAAGATCTACTTTTTCTTTAAATTCGTTTTATTACATTTTTCATATTTTTCCGCATTTATTTGGTTACTTGTCGTTGACTTTTTCAGAGATCCGTTTCCTCTGGAAAATTAGGGTTGTCCTAAGTTTTCTTATTTAACGGAAATTGACAAGTGTGAATTTCGGTTCCCACAGTTTGGCACTAGAAGGAGGGGGGTCGGATTACTCTTACTCATAGCCGCAAAACGCTTGACCAAAACGATGTCTGGATGTATGAAAGACAAAGTCGCAACTCGCAAAAAGACGCTGGTAAAACAACTCCAGCAGCGACTGCTCCTACAGCCAACGCGCACGCAAACGCTGTAGTACTCAGCAAAATCGAAAACCTAATCGCGACTCTTCGCCACATGAAGAGCAACAAAACAAGCTCCCGGTTTCTATCTCAGATCACTAAGGGCAACGATAAAATCTATCAAACCCCATAGTGTTTTTCTTATTTCCGAGTTGGACAAATCTCACGCGTTAAGCAAAAGACGTTTTCCGAGAACCTTTCGGAAAAAAAAAACTTGCTATCCCAGAAACCACGGAACAAACCGTAAGTTACTCGCGAAATAAATCCTAGGCTGTTCGCGGAAAAATCCTTAGGTAACTCTCGGAAAAACCGTAGGTTATTCGCGGCAAAACCCTAGGTTGTTCGCGGAAAAACCCTAAGTTACTCGCAGAGAAAGCCCTAGGTTACTCGCGGAGAAAACCCTAGGTTACTCGCCGAAAAACCCTAGGTTATTCGCGACAAAACCCTAGGTTACTCGCGGAAAAACCTTAGTTTATTCGCGACAAAACCCTAGGTTACTCGCGGAAGAACCGTAGGCTACTCGCAGAATCGGGCAATACTGTCCAGCCGAAAAGACGGTGAGATTGCCAAGCAACCTAGCTTGCCATATTGGCAAGCCGACCGGCTTTCCACCTCGTCCCAGACGCACTGACTTTTCCCCGAGGTTCCGCACAATCCAACTCATAGCTATGGTGAGCCGGACCGTACTCTAAACTTTTCCCCGAGGTTCCGCACTGCTTTTCGTTTCGTCTCAATCAAAGTTTTCGTTGAGGTTTTACAACGAAAACAAGATAGCTTGATGAATCGGGACTGTGCTCGCCGACTTACCATTAGGAAAATTGGACAGGCTCGACGGATAGAAACATATCCATCTCGAATCTTGATCGAGACGCTTTTCGTTTCGTCTCAATCGGACTTTCCGTTGAGATTCTACGACGAAAACAAGTCAACTCGACGAATCGAGATCACCCGCGCCAAGTGTCTTAGCTCACCGAACGTAGAGCTAGCTAGCTCGCCATAAAGCGAGCTGAACCAAGCGCCTGGCTCGCCCAAGAGACGCCCACTTCGCCCCAAGGGTTCTTACCATCCAGATCGCCACACGGCAAGCTGAAAAGGTTCACCCGACTTGCCCTACGTTGAGCTGAACCAATCCTCGACCTTCTCTCTCGAGTCTTGATCGAGCTGATTCTCGTTTAGTCTCAATCGGAATTTCCATCGGGATTTTACGACAAAACCACAAAGACTTGTTTCTTCGAATAAGTACGAATCAATCGTCTAAAACGGCAATGGTTGACTTAACACCAAAGTTGCCTAAACTATACGAGAAATCCGAACTTTCTAAACCGAATCCGGTTTTACGAAACTCTGTCACGCTAAGTCGAAAGCATCCAATCATAAACACGTGATTGATTTATTCGATATACGAAGCGCACCTAGTCGGCCAAATAAAACCAGCGGCACGAAGAAACAAGAACATGAGCTTCGATGGTTAAGTCTTCTCCCCGCTCCGATACTCTTGTCGGTAATTCGTCGAAGACCGGTTAGTCAAAAGACGAAGAACGAAGAATAGACGATCCCAAATCATCGATGAAACTAAGGTATGTACGATTTGAAAATTTTATTAGTCTTCTAATTTCTCGTAGGTAAGAAACGAAAACATCTTGTAAACTGCCGTGAAACCTAGAGAACTTAGAATTTAGAGGATAGTCTAGAATGCTAAGTCGTAAGCAATTTTTGTCTATCTCGATTTGTTGTTCTCTAACCATTCAGGCATAACTCGCAAACCGATCCAATCTCTCGTACGACCGAGAAACGATCGCTATGCATTCGAACGTACTCATTTCCTAAAAGAAAGAAGGAGCTAGAGACGCTGACGTCGTCTTAAAACCGACTCGCTCCTAGAAATTTTCGTAAACTAGACATACTCCAAGTCATCGCCAATCTACCAGTCTTTAACCAACCCGAATTATCGATCATCCGAATCCTTCAAAGGAAACTCGTCTTTTTTCTTTTCGTCGAATATTTTCCCTCGCGTCGAGAAAACGCTGTCTATAAACCAAACTCTCGCCAAAACAAGCAGAAAAATATTCGGACAATGCGACTCCTCGTCAAAATCATCCCAAAAGCGAACGACAATCTAAGAACCGTCTAAACGCTAAAGACTGATCGAAACGCCTGGGAAATAATCTCGAGGAATATACAGCATCTCTCGGCGCAATCATGCGGTTAGAAAATCTCTGCGAAACTTCAGAGCAAAACTCGATGATTTGCCGAAGTCATAAAGATCTTCTCGAACTTGATAAAAGAAGTATAAGAATCGAAAAATTATACGAGAAATCTTTAGGCATCGAAGCATTGATCTCGTTTTCCGTCAAACCAAGTGAGTCACGGAATAATGTCAAGAACATTTTCGGCGAAAGAAAAATCGAGAACACAAAGCAGCAATAGAGAACACGTCTTCCGTTCTCGCTGACTGATCCTATTGCTGATCATGTGATTCATTCTTTTCGAGAAACCCGCTAAAACATTTTCCGACTAGATCTCAATGAAATAACTTTTGGTAAAACTCCGCGAGTGACTCCGAAAAAATCATCACCGAAAAATCAAAAACTAAGCGGAAAGGTTTCTCGAAAAATCAGCGGAAACATTGTTAACCCAATGCGTTGGGCTGATTTACTAAATTCATCGCCCGTTGCTTACGCGATAAATCCTTCGTATAGTCAGGATCATGTCATAACGAAGTAACTTTCAAAGTAAACGTAACAGGTTTTGCGAAAAGTACTTTCCTTATAGCGAAAACCAAGCTATACGATCCGGCACTGGGCGGCCAATCTAAACTTTCCCTCCTCGCAACACGATCTGAAAGATCTCACTCTTTAGCCCATCAGTTCACGAGCATCCGCTCTCATTCCTCCCGTTTACATCCGAGAATGAGACCGCCCCGCAAACGACTCCGCACGGGCTCTGCATCGAGCTTCTTAGGATCTGTCTCCCTCAAGTAAAAAAAAAAACAACTTCCATACAAAGGAAAGTTTATACGAAACTTTCACCTTAGAAATCAAACATACAACGGAAAAAACGTTTTCTATAAACACGGGCATACTTTGCATATCAAGCTTGACAAACGCTACTCGGCTATTGTCCGATCGCGCTTCACTTCAATGCCAAGTTTACAAACCGACTCGACCTTTTCGATAGCACGAAAGTGTCGTGGTCTAATCCTCTACCAAATACGACCTTGGCTGTGCGGCTGAACACAACCTTCACGCTAAGCCAATACGTTCAACGGATAATGCAAACTTGTCNCAAGTTTACAAACCGACTCGACCTTTTCGATAGCACGAAAGTGTCGTGGTCTAATCCTCTACCAAATACGACCTTGGCTGTGCGGCTGAACACAACCTTCACGCTAAGCCAATACGTTCAACGGATAATGCAAACTTGTCGAAAATCGGCTAAGTTCTGTATTCTCGCGATTCACTCTATTCCCGAAGCAAGTTGCCTACAAAATCCGACGTATAATAAAACACTCGTACCAGAGCTCCTAAAGCCGTACGAATCTCGAAAGGTCAACACTTCACAAAGCACCGTAACGAAAAACGCTTCGTTCGGGGAAACAACTTACACGACCTCTCGGTCCTAATTTCTCTAGCACAAATCATAAAACTACCTAACAACCAAACAGAAATGTAAGTTTTAATTGCGAATATCCGCAAACGAACCAAAGTGTTCCTGCAAAGCAGAGTTAAGACAAAACCCTCACAACACCGCGCAACATCTTCGAGCCCGCAAACATTCTGAACACGAAACGCAGCATATAAAAACCAACTTTCGGCACTGCGAGACGTCGCAGACGCCCGGAGATTAGTTTTTCGACATAAATACCTTCCTCGATAAAGTCATTTTCTTGGAAGACCTAACAGTCCGTCCGCGACTATAAAAATAGGCAAAACTTCTTAACGTATAATTCCTTCGCGAAGGCCAAAACAATGTAAACATCTATCATCTAAAAATAGTTTGTTGCTGATCACAACGAACTCGCAACAGTCCTAAACAAACTTAAGTTATCTCGCAGAGATAGCTCTCGAACACCCGACACAAGGGTAATAGCGCTATAAAATAAATCCAAATTTTGGTCAGCACTTCCGGGCAACTTAGAAATTGTTCCCGGTGAGATGCTCGGTTCCAACCAGACGAATCATATAAGCCGAGAACCTATCGCGGATTCTAAATCGGTATGGAATCAGGTTAAAATCGCAACAGGCAAAACGAAAGCCGACTAGTCATCGCATAGCCTCAATCCGAAAGTAAACCTAGGTCTTGCCCTAANCCAACCAGACGAATCATATAAGCCGAGAACCTATCGCGGATTCTAAATCGGTATGGAATCAGGTTAAAATCGCAACAGGCAAAACGAAAGCCGACTAGTCATCGCATAGCCTCAATCCGAAAGTAAACCTAGGTCTTGCCCTAAACCCAGCACACTGGTCGCTAACGTCTCAAGGCATGAATCGAGATCCTAAAGGCATCTCTCTTCGTCTATATCTAAACGCTCACTCAATTTACTAAGGGAAAAAGGAATGCGAGATGACAACTCGCGGACCTCCCTCAATATCAACTCATATTCCTCCCGCTACATTCATATGAATAAAAACACGCTCTTAAAAACACAAACTGATTTTTAATAAAGCCACAGAAGCGGCAGTGACTCAGAGCCGCACACGGCCAGTCCGAAAACTATAACGGCCACACTCGGCAAGACCAAACGGCCTACGAGGCTAGTCTCAAGGCCGGCAAAGGTCCAGATGCCATCGACATCAATATGCTCGATAATTCCTACACGACATATAACAAGACCTTAAAGGTCTTGCTAGGAAACAGGTCATACGAACCTTAACTCCAAAACGAACTACGAAAGGCTTGATCCCCTCAAAAGGGTATGTAGGCAGCCTTCACAAGGCGCAGCCCTAATCTTAAACGCTTTCCGCTCCCTGGAGAGTGGAAAGATCACTTTCAATGGACCTTTCCAACCATTAATTCCGCCTAACTTAACTAAAATTGGCTAACCACTCGCAAGAACCTTACGCTAAAGGCTCAAGATTCTAGCGAGCTGGGGGGCTAACTGTTGGTGTCAAAATCGGTCACAACGGAATCAATGGCAAAAAGTCTCCGCAGAAAATATAAAAGAAATCGTTTTATAAAACTCGAAGAATCATTTTATAAAATTTGAGAATCATTTTATAAAACTCAAGAATCGTTTTATAAAACTCGAAGAATCGTTTTATAAAACTCGAGAATCGTTTTATAAAACTCGAAGAATCGTTTTATAAAACTCGAGAATCATTTTATAAAACTCGAAGAATCGTTTTATAAAACTCGAGAATCTTTTTATAAAAATCAAGAATCGTTTTATAAAACTCGAAGAATCGCTTTATAAAACTCGAGAATCGTTTTATAAAACTCGAAGAAACAATTTATAAAACTCAAGAATCGTTTTATAAAACTCAAAGACCGTTTTATAAAACTTGAGAATAATTTTATAAAACTCGAGAATCGTTTTATAAAACTCGAGAATCGTTTTATAAAACTCGAGAATCGTTTTATAAAACTCGAGAATCATTTTTTAAAACTCGAGAATCACTTTAGAAAACTCGAAGATCGTTTTATAAAAACTAGAAGAATCATTTTATAAAACTCGAGAACCATTTTATAAAACTCGAGAATCGTTTTATAAAAATCGAAGATCGTTTTATAAAACTCGAGAATCGTTTTACAAATCGCGAAAAACCGAAACCGCCGCAAAACGCGAACTAGTCACGACTAGTTTGCCCGCTGGCGAACTAAGCCGAGCTGGCTTAGTTCGCCAGCAAGCGAAATAGGAGCCTCCCGACTAGTTCGCCTGCTGGCGAACTATGCCAGCTCGGCTTAGTTCGGCAGCAGGCAAACTAGGAGCTTCCCGACTAGTTCGCCAGCAGGCGAACTAGGAACGTCCCGACTAGTTCGCCAGCAGGCGAACTAGAGACTCCCCAACGGCGAACTAAGAGGTGCTGACTTTGCCCTACAGGTTCTTATCGCCTAGTTCGCCATATGGCGACCTGGCCAAGCTGAACTAGCTCGCCGTACATCGAGTCGGCCATCCAGAGCCTCGATCTCCCACATCCTTGATTCAAGGCAGACGTCCTTCGACACGATCGTATTCCGAATCACGGTCGAAATGTCTCCCGTTTCATCTCGATCCGTCCTATCGTTCGAGTTTTACGATAAAAACCGTAAAACTTTGTTTTCTCGAAAAGAACTCGAGGACATCGTATAAAACAGCAACGGTTAAACGAAACACCGAATATTGCCTAAACTATACGATTTATCCGAGATTTTTCGTAAAAATCGTACAAAACGCGTTTTTAATAAAACCCCGAGTAAATCGTAGAAAACGGCAACGATTAATCGAAACATCGAACATTGATTAGCTTTACGATTAACTCAAGAAAATTATCTAAAAACGGCATCGTATAAGGAAAAGATCTCGTCTAAAGTCGTAAAACGGATTTATCGCAAAACGGCTCGGAAAGTCATAAAACGCGATAAAAGCCACTCGCGACTTTAAACGAAGTCCAACCCGAAGATACGACGATGTTTTGGCGATTGTGGGAACCGAAATCCACCTACTGTCAAATAATCGTAAATAAGGAAACTTCGGGAAAATCCTAAGTTTCCAGAGGACCCGGCTATCTGCAGAACCGCACAACGAAGATTAAGATAACAAAAAAACTTAGAAACTTTAAATGAATAAACGAAAATCGAGAGCAAAGAGGTTCTTATTCCGAATCTGCGTAGAACTGGTACAAAGAGAGTAGCCGAAAACTTAAGAACGAAAAACCCTAATTGAGACGCAGCTCGCTAACAGAAAACGGAATTATTCCTAAATGCTAATTTTGGTGGTGAGAGCTCTGAAAATCGTGTCCCTTGCTTATGCTCTAGACCTCTTATTTATATACTCCTCGCCTTGGCCGTTCGGTCTTTCCATTTCGCCCAGATTTGACTATATCGGGAATTTTCCATTTTTCTCGATCCTTCCCTTTCTTCCGCGGAAATCTTCTATTTTTCTTCAAACCTTCCTTTTATCTTCAAACTTGACATTTATTTTCCTTCTGCGAGTAAACCGTCAAAACGTTATCGTATCTTCGGGTTAGATTCCGTTAAGATCGCCAGATGGGTTTTTATCGCCTTTTAGGACCTTCCGGGCCGTTCTGCGATAAATCCGTTTTCCGACTTTGTACGGGATTGTTTCCTGATCTGATACCGTTTTTAGTAAATTCCTCGAGCTAATCGTAAGGTTTTACGATCTACTCGACGTTTTTATTAAAAACGCGCTTTTTACGGTTTACTCGAATTTTTTTTAGTAAAAACGCGTTTTTTACGATTTTAACGAGAAATCTCGAATAAATCGTATAGTTTAGGCAATGTTCGGTGTTTCGTTTAACCGTTGCCGTTTTATACGATTTCCTCGAGTTCTTTGTAGAGAAAGCAAAGTTTTACGGTTTTTATCGTAAAACTCGAACGATAGGTCGGCTCGAGATGGAACGGGAGATCGAGGCTCGGGGCGATCAGTAAGTCTTTAGTTCGTCCAACGGCGAACTAGTCGGGACGGGACTAGTTCGCCCACCGGCGAACTAAGCCAAGCCGGCTTAGTTCGCCGGTGGGCGAACTAGTCAAGTGGGACTAGTTCGCCCACCGGCGAACTAAGCCAGAACTAGTCATGGGCGTCCTAGTTCGCCCATCTGTGAACTAAGCCAGCTTGGCTTAGTTCGCCGGTGGGCGAACTAGTTGCGACTAGTTCGCGTTTTACGGCTGTTTTGGTGTTTTGCGGTTTCGTAAAACGATTCTCGAGTTTTATAAAATGATGTTCGAGTTTATAAAACGAGCTTCGAGGTTTATAAAATGATCTTCGAGTTTTATAAAACGATCTTCGAGTTTTATAAAACGATCTTGTGGGAGTCGATTTCACCCTACTGTCAAATAAATCGTAAATAAGGAAACTTCGGGAAAAACCCTAGTTTCCAGAGGAACCGGCTATCTGCGAGAACCGCACAACAAAGATTAAGATGACTAAAACACTTAGAATAAAAACGAAAATAAGAGAGGTTTGAAAGCAAGAAGGTTCTTATTCCGAATCTGCGTTGAACTGGNCCGATCTTTCCATTTCGCCCAGATTTGACTTAAATCGGGAACTTTCCATTCTTCTCGATCCTTCCTTTTCTTCTGCGGAAATCTTCTATTTCTCTTCAAATCTTCCTTTTATGTTTAAACTTGACTTTTATTTTCTTTCTGCGAGTAAACCGTCAAAACGTTATCAAATCCGCGGGTTTGATTCCTTTGAAATCGCGAGGTGGGTTTTATCGCGTTTTAGGTCCTTCCGGACCGTTTTGCGATAAAAACCGTTTTCCGACTTTTACGGAATCGTTTCCTGATCTGACGTCGTTTTTAATAAATTTCTCGAGTTAATCGCAAAGTTTTACGATTAACTCGACTTTTTATTAAAAACACGTTTTTTACGACTTACTCAGCGTTTTTTATTAAAAGCGCTTTTATATGATTTCAATGAGAAATCTCGAATAAATCGTATAGTTTAGGCAATGTTCGGTGTTTCGTTTAACCGTTGCCGTTTTATACGATTTCCTCGAGTTCTTTCCGAGAAAACGAAGTTTTACGGTTATTATCGTAAAACTCGAACGGTAAGTCGGATTGAGACGAAACGAGAGACATTTCGGCCGTGGTTCAGAAAGCGACCGTGTCGTAAGTTCGAATCGGGGATGCGGGAAATCGAGGCTCCGGGAGGTCTCTAGTTCGCCTGCTGGCGAACTAAGCCGAGCTGGCTTAGTTCGCCTGCTGGCGAACTAAGCCGAGCTGGCTTAGTTCGCCAGCAGGCGAACTAGCCAAGGGTTGTCTAGTTCGCCTGCTGGCGAACTAAGCCAGCTTGGCTTAGTTCGCCAGCAGGCGAACTAGTCGAGAGAGTGTAGTTCACCTGCTGGCGAACTAAGCCAAGCTGGCTTAGTTCCCCAGCAGGCGAACTAGTCGGGATTGTCTAGTTCGCCTGCTGGCGAACTAAGCCAGCTTGGCTTAGTTCGCCAGCAGGCGAACTAGTCGGGAACCTTCTAGTTCGCCTGCTGGCGATCTAAGCCAGCTCGGCTTAGTTCGCCAGCAGGCGAACTAGTCGTGACTAGTTCGCGTTCTGCGGCGGTTTCGGTTTTTCGCGGTTTTGTAAAACGAGTTCTCGAGTTTTATAAAACGATCTTTGAATTTTATAAAACGATCTTCGAGTTTTTATAAAATGATCTCTCGAGTTTTATAAAACGATCTTCGAGTTTTATAAAACGATCTTCGAGTTTTTATAAAACGATCTCTCGAGTTTTATAAAACGATCTCTCGAGTTTTATAAAACGATCTTCAAGTTTTTATAAANAAATGATCTCTCGAGTTTTATAAAACGATCTTCGAGTTTTATAAAACGATCTTCGAGTTTTTATAAAACGATCTCTCGAGTTTTATAAAACGATCTCTCGAGTTTTATAAAACGATCTTCAAGTTTTTATAAAACGATCTCTCGAGTTTTATAAAACGATCTCTCGAGTTTTATAAAACGATCTTCGAGTTCTTATAAATCGATCTCTCGAGTTTTATAAAATGATCTCTCGAGTTTTATAAAACGATCTTCGAGTTTTATAAAACGATCTTCGAGTTTTTAGAAAACGATCTCTCGAGTTTTATAAAACGATCTCTCGAGTTTTATAAAACGATCTTCGAGTCTTTATAAAACGATCTCTCGAGTTTTATAAAACGATCTCTCGAGTTTTATAAAATGATCTCTCGAGTTTTATAAAACGATCTTCGAGTTCTTATAAAACGATCTCTCGAGTTTTATAAAACGATCTCTCGAGTTTTGTAAAACGATGATCTCTCGAGTTTTATAAAACGATCTTCGAGTTCTTATAAAACAATCTCTCGAGATTCATAAAACTGCTGCATTTACGCGTTTGCGGGGAATTTTGGCTAGTGATTCCGTCGTACCGATTTTGACCCCAACAGTTAGCCCCCCAGCTCGTAAGAATCGTGTGGTTCTTGCGAGCGAGTCGAGCTTGTTTGGCGAGTTTGGTAGAGTTAGGCGGAACTTTAATAGCCAAAAGTCCAAGGGTGAATAGTAAGGTTTTTCCTTATAAGTATATGGAATGAGTTGCTCAAGTTCTTTACTCATTNTGCTCGGCTGTGAAGGCCGCGAAGGCGCCGCTTCCGGGCTTTTGGGTTCCGAAAAAAGATAAACCTCGAAGGGGGAGAGTTGGTTCGAGTCCGAGCATGAGCACTGCCGATTCTCTCAAAGATATGAGGAACCTTCGCGAAATCCCTGAGTCAGTCCAGTTTCGTCTTCCCGTCTCAGGCCAAGATGTCAGGAATCCGCACCGGGTTACTTTTCGTGCTATGAAGCTTTTCTGCTGAACAGCCAACTATGGTTCCCCATTCCTCGAGCCATCGTTGAATTCCTGGACAGATTTGGCGTACCGCTTGGCCAACTTCGCCCTGGTGGATTACAACACCTTGTCGGGATTTTGGTATTAGGTTATGAACGCGGGATGTCCCTTACTGCGGACTATCTCTCGG
>CAKOAT010191266.1:4667-54530 GCA_932364175.1 Eruca vesicaria subsp. sativa | reverse complement strand
CGATATGGTTTGAAACAAAGAGAGGTGCAACCCGAGGACATCCCGGGAGCTCACCCATCCTAGTATTACTCTCACCCAAACACGTTTCATTACGAATTTCTGATGGGATCCGGGTCATTAGCGCTGGTATGTTTGCACCATTATTACATGACTCGTGATTCCATATATATCTCTCGTCGAAAAATTCGATTTAATTTTCCGTGAACAAACATGATTTGTTGTCATTTTACCTGCATAAATTTGTATGGAAATAGATGTAGAAGCCGATAAAAACACGTAGAAAACCCAGTTTACAACTCTTTTACGGCCCGAATTGTTCAACAGCTGTTTTGAGGCCCGAAATAGCTGAATTTGGGTTTGAAAATTTTCATGGTTTATCACTGCCATAGATTGTATTGGGGGCTTTCCGAAATGGTGCTATGGACGACGTAGTTCCTCACGATTCAAACTTTATGGGTTTTTGAATATTGAACACCATATGGTTTGAAAATAAAATAAAAAAGAGGTGCAACCCGAGGACTTTTCGGGAGGACACCCATCCTAGTACTACTCTCACCCAAGCACGTTTCATTTCGGAGTTCTGAAGGGATCCGGTGCATTATTGTTGGTATGAAAAAATTCGATTTAATTTTCTGGGGACCAACATAGTTTGTTGCCATTTTACCTGCCGAAATTTGTATAGAAATCGATATAGAAGCCGATATAAAAATGTGGAAAACCCAGATTGCAACTCTTTTACCGCCTGAATTGTTGGTCAGCCATTTTTGGCCCAAAAATGGCTGACCCAAAATGGCGGATTCTAATCTATTAAAATAGAGACATTCTTTTTATCTACTGATACAAGTTTTCATTTAAATTTGGACCATTTCTAGAGTGTTACAAATAATATAAGTCTTAGAATTGATAGAACCGTATTATTTAAATTAAACCAACACAATTAATGTAACATGGCGACCTTAACGTAAACTATCTTTAAGATACGGCAGATATCTATGTGTATACCAAAAACACAAATTTTCTCCTACAGATATGGAATGTTCTAAAAAAAATATATTATCAAAATATGGAATATGGAAATCTAATAATTATATTAAATTAAAATATGGAATTTGGAAACCTACTAATTATATTAATGTGGAAATCGTAATATACCATTTAGCATCTTAACAATTCCTTTAAAAAAATGAAAATTTAATAATTATATGAAAGCAATGGAAATCTACTCTATTAAAACAGAGTCTTTCTTTTTATCTACTAATACAAATTGTCATTTAAATTTGGACTTTTTCTAGAGTGTTACAACAAGCCATATAGTTAACTGAACCGCACTATTTAAATTAAACCGATGGTTATTTATGAGATATAGTCTTGGGCTTACTTTTCTTTTTAGAACAAATTATATGGTTTGATTTTTTGGCTTACTATTAAGGAAAAACTACAAAAAACATTGAATAAAAATTCTATCTTAATGGATCAAAAAATCAATTATTATTTTCAGGCCCAAATGTATATAATATTTTTAAGAAAACAAAATTGTCTATTATTAATCATTTATTTAAATTATGTACTTTAAAACACGTTATTGTATTTTTTATTTTAAATAACAATCACTTCTTTTTGATAAATTTCAATGGTAACTTTTAAATAATTTATTATTTTATTTTTCTTAAATAATTTACTGATTTAAAAAAAAAATGTAAAGCAAAACCAAAAACCAAATATAAAAACTAAAATCTAAAAGCAAAAGCTGAAAACGCATTGTTATAGATAACATAGTGTTATAGTTTTTGCTTTTTTTTATTTACAAAATAGACTATTGCAAAATTTTTTGTCATATTTTCAGTTTTAAATTAGATGTTCGATTGTTTGAGATTTGTTTGTTGGTAGTATAAGTTCAAACTAACTCAGAGGATCTAAAAACTAAAAACCCAAACAAAATCTGAAAATCAAAAATAGAAACTTAAAAACTAAAAACCAAAATCTAAAAAGAAAAACTGAAACTAAAAATAAGGAAAAAAATGGTCACCACAAATTTTGGTAAACTGATTTTATACCAAAACATCTACTCTATTAAAATAGAGACATTCTTTTTATCTACTGATACAATTTGTCATTTAGATTTGGAACCTTTCTAGAATGTTACAAATAATATAAGTCATATAATTGATTAAATCGTATTAATTAAATTAAACCAACATAATTAATGTAAAGAGACGACCTTAATGTAAAATACCTTCAAAATACGACAGGTATCTATGTGTATACCGAAAACATATATTTTCTCCTACAAATATGGAATGTTCTAAAAGAATATATATCATCAAAATATTGAATATGGAAATCTACTAATTATACTTAAATTAAACCAATGGTTATTTATTGAATATAGTCTTGGGCTTACTTTTGTTTTTTGAACAAATTATATAGTTTGGTTTTTGGGCTTCGTATTAAGAAAAAAACATTGAATAAACTTTTCACCTTAAAAGATCAAAAAATCAATTATTATTTTCAGACCCAAAAGATATTTAATATTTTTAACAAAACAAAATTATCTATTATTAATCATTTATTTAAATCATGTACTTTAAAACATGTTAATATAATTTTTTATTTATTTTAAATAACAATCACTTTTTCTTTGATAAATTTCAATGGTAACTTTTAAATAATTTATTGTTTTATTTTTCTTAAATAATTTATTGATTAAAAAAATGTAAAGCAAAACCAAAAACCAAATCTAAAAACTAAAATCCAAAACCAAAAGTTGAAAACACATGTTATATTTTTTGCTTTGTTTATTTACAAAATAAACTATTTCAAATTTTTTTTTAAAAAAATTGTTATCATCTTTTCAGTTTTAAATTAGATGTTCGATTATTTGAGATTTGTTTGTTGGTAATATTAGTTCAAACTAACTCAGCGGGTTTAAAAATTAAAAACTCAAACCAAAAACTGAAAATGAAAAGTATAAACTTAAAAACTAAAAACCAAAAACCAAAATCTAAAAATAAAAACTGAAACTAAAAACTAATGAAAAACAATCATACTACAAATTTTGGTGAAGTGATTTTATATTAAAATATTCTTTAAATTAAGACAAAACCTAATTATATAAATTTTTAACCATAAAATGTTTTTGCTCTTTTTAAGCGCGGATCAAAATCTAGTTCTTTAAATTAAGACATAACCCAGTTATATAAATTTTAGTTCTAAAATATTTCCTCCCTTTCAAATGCTGGCCAAAATTTAGTTTGTGTTTAAAAAATTGTCATGCTAATCGATAAACGCTTCCTAATTTGTTCTTCCCCACAATTCAGTTAAGGAAACAAAAGCTTCGATCTACTCTTCGATTCCTATTACAGTGAAACCTCTATAAATTAATAATGTTGGGACTGCACTAAAACTAAAAATTTTATTAATTTATAGAGATTATTAATTTATCGAGATATTAATTGAACCAAAAATTCAATTTGGGACTATGAAAATATATTAATTTATAGAGATATTAATTTATAGATTATTAATTTAAAGAGGTTATAATGTACTTTAGTATTCCGATTTCATCGATTTCTCCATTTTCTAGGGTTTGGTTTTCACCTAGCTGGATCTCGAATATTGTAATCATGCCGGTGACTTTGACTCCGAACGCCATCGCGTCGATTAACGCAGGCGACGTCAATCTGAAGCCGCTGTTACAGGTTTTAGATATCAGATTGATAGGGAAAACTCAGGAGAGAGGCCAGGAGAGGTACCGTTTGCTAATCTCAGATGGTGTCTCTGCTCAACACGCTATGCTCGCTGCTCAGCTCAATGATCGGGTCAAGTCAGGAAAGATTGAGAAGGGATCCATTGTTCAGCTCATCGATTACATTTGTAGCGACGTTAAAGGCCGCAGGTTATTTTTCCTTACTTCTGATTGAATTCTCCAATGATTTTTGGATCTTTGGTTTACGAAATGCGACTTTGGCAGGTTGTTTTTGTACTGAACATTCCATGGTTTAGTTGAATGTATCAGGAAGAGCAATGGTAGCTTTGTTTGAAGATTGTTGTCTTTGGTGTTGTTCAATGGTTGGCAGATGTTTTTCAAAACTTCTAGGAGGCTATTTAGTTACACAATTTTGTTTTTTTTGAGTGAGCATGACATATTTGAAGGATTTTTTTTGTTTTTCTTTCTCTTTGATAGTTGTGATAATCTTATGCATGTTATGTACAGGCTTACTATCGTGCTGAACATGGAGACCATAGTACCGCAGTCTGAAACCATTGGGAACCCCGCACTGTCTGCCGAATCAGATTCAGAACTCCAAAAGCCACGTCCAGGTCCAAGCAACATACATCCTTCGAGTAGGGTTGGTTTCAGTGAGCAGCGTTCAACTAATAAAGCAACTCCCAGAGGTGTAAACATCACTCCAGGTTTCAGGCCATCTGTTCAGCCTCCATATCAACCACCTCCAAGCTACAGAAATCATGGACCCATAATGAAGAACGATGCTCCTGCTCGAATCATCCCTATTGCTGCTCTCAATCCATATCAAGGTCGGTGGGCTATTAAGGCTAGAGTTACTGCAAAAGGAGATATCAGACGTTATAACAACGCAAAAGGAGACGGGAAAGTATTCTCTTTTGATCTGCTAGACTCTGATGGAGGGGAGATTCGTATCACTTGCTTTAATGCTGTTGTCGACCGATTCTATGATGTTATTGAGGTTGGTAAGGTATATTTGATTTCCAAGGGAAGTTTGAAGCCTGCACAGAAAAACTTCAACCACTTAAAGAATGAATGGGAAATTTTCTTGGAGGCAGCATCGACTGTAGAGCTTTGTCCCGATGAAGATGGCTCCATACCAAGGCAGCAGTTCTCCTTTTGTCCTATAGGTGACATTGAGAACGCTGGAAACAATGTCATACTCGATATCATTGGGGTTGTGACTTCTGTGAACCCTTCTGTCCCAATCTTGAGGAAGAACGGGATGGAAACCCATCGGAGAACCCTCAGTCTGAAGGATGATTCAGGAAAGGCCGTTGAGGTTACTCTATGGGGAGAGTTTTGTAACCGAGATGGTCGGGATCTTGAAGAGATGGTTGGTTCAGCCTTTTACCCCGTTTTAGCACTAAAAGCTGGAAAAGTAAGCGACTTCAGTGGTAAATCAATTGGGACAATATCGGCAACACAGCTCTTCATAAATCCAGAGTTTCCTGAAGCTCAGAAACTGAGAAACTGGTTCGATCACGGTGGAAAATATACTGCATCCTTGTCCATTTCCAGAGACAATATGCCTGGAGGAGGTTCGAGGAATGAGATACGAAAAGTTGTTTCTCAGATCAAAGAGCAAGGTCTTGGAAGATCAGACAAGCCTGACTGGGTCACAGTGAAAGCAACCATAGCATTCATCAAAACTGATAGCTTCTGCTACACAGCTTGTCCTTTGACGATTGGAGATAAGCAATGCAACAAGAAGGTGACACGGACTGGAACAAACATGTGGCTCTGTGACCGGTGCAACCAAGAGTTTGAGGAATGCGACTACAGATACCTTCTTCAAGTGCAGATTCAAGACCACACTGGGATGGTTTGGGTAACGGCGTTTCAAGAATCCGGTGAAGAAATCATGGGATGTCCGGCTAAGCAGCTTTACACGTTGAAGCACGAATTGCAGAATGATGAGGAATTCGCAGTGATTGTTAGAAACAGACTGTTTCATCAGTACATGTTAAAGTTGAAGATCAAAGAGGAAACGTATGCGGAGGAAAACAGACTGAAGATGACTGTGGTGAAGGTTGATAAGGTGAATTACACATCCGAGAGTAAATACTTGCTCAACTTGCTGGTTGGGTCTCTACAGATATAAACAGAGATATCTCAAAGAAACTCAGACTATGTTGGTTATCGATCTTAGTACAAGCTGTATTCGAGCGTTATACTTTTTCGAATCCCATTTGTTTTTGGATTCATTGAGACAAATTCAGGAAAGGAGTTTTTATAGTTTTGAGCATAGTACACACGAAAGTTCCAGTAAAACAATACAAAGCAGGATGCCCAACACATTAAGAACAATGGTGTCCAGAGACAGGAAATATAGCTAGCTAGCTTCTTAGGTTCTCCTGACAGGGTCGAAGTTGGAGACACCCGACGCCACTAGACGCAATGCTGAGCAAGAGATTCTTGAGAGACGGAGAGATTCCTGGACCAGCGGCTTCAGCGATCTCCAGGATGACCATCGAAGCGATGAGAGCGGCCGCAGAGAGTCAAATAAATCTTTCCAAAAAATGTGACAATGCAATTTCCGCACGAATAAAAACTTTTCAGAAACTTTCTTTTAAAAGAACTTAATGAAAGAAACAGTTTTTACAAAATATTTTTTTGTAAAATTAACATCAACAACCTTTCAACATCGACAATCTTACATAAGCTGTTTGCAGTTTCATATTCGGAAATCTGAGATTTTCACCCAAATAGACAAATGTTACGAAGAATTTAGCTTCTGCAAGATTACCAATACCTGCAATAGCATGTCAACTATGCAAGAGAACTTTCCCAAGATGATTCCTCAGCAACCACAATACTCCAACTAAATTAGTATGTTTGTCCCAGGAGTAAGCAAGATTGCATTTGGTCCATAAGGGTAAATGAGGATTCCATTTTCTAAGTAACAAAACAGTAGATGAAACTTGGCAAAGGTCTACTTATGCTTCAATCGTTTGAGCTAGAAACCAAGTATCAACATCTTCTCTAATCCTTTTAAGAGTTTCTAAAGGAAAGAATCTTTTACCTCTAAAGATAAAGCATTTCTGCTTTTCCAAATATGCCAAAGTATCCAAGGAAACATCCTGGCAATATCTGGGGAGACTTACTTGCTTTAAGGAGATGATGAAAATTTGAGAAGAGAGAGCCAGAGGAATAGTCTGCATGTGGTCTGGGAAAAAGCGATAACGCCCAAATTTGACGAGCCACATTACAACAGAACAGGAGATGGTTTATTGATTCCCCTTCCACCCCACAAACTTGGCATCTAGAGTCAACTTTCATACCTTTAGATAGGATCGTGTTAGCCACCGGGAGAGCTTCTGAAAGAACTTTCCAAAGAAAAGTCTTAATCTTAGATGTTTTTAAAGACCAAACTTGAGCTTTAAGATCATTGACTGAAGGTATAGTGCAGAGGCCACCATATATAACTGAGCATTAGTAATCTGATGCTGCAACCAATATCCTGACTTTACAGAATATTCACCATTTTTGTTGTGACCCCAGACCCAAAAGTCATCTTTAGAGATCACTGGTCTTGATTTTAATATTCGATTAATATCTTCAAGGAAAAAAAGATCTTCTAGCTTATCTTTGATCCAGTCTCTCTTTCATAATCAAACAGCTCACTCACTCTGAGATCTATATATCGGATTTTTGATCAATGGTCTTCTCATATGTCCATATCTGATCCAAGAATCAGTCCATACGTGAAGAGATCTTCCATTTCCAACCAATTTAAAGAGACCTTTAGATAAGAGATCCCGGCCGTGCAGAATATACTTCTCCAAGCAAAAGAAGGCCTTGAAGATAGAGAAGCAGATAATAAGTGATCATTAGGAAAATACTTACTTTTCATAAGGCCAGAAAGCAAGCTATCAGGATTTTGCAGAATAAGTGAAGCCTGTTTAGCTAGCAGAGCTTGAACACCTAAATATCTCTAAATCCCCTACCCCATCCTGTTTGGAAAGAGACATTCTATCCCACCTAACCAGGTGAATCTTTCTTTTATCTTCAGAAGAGTTCCACCAGAAATTAGCAATCGCAGAAGCCAAGGAATCACAAGTGGTTTTAGGTAATTTAAAGCAAGACATAGCATGAATGGGCATGGATAATGCTACTGTCTTAATGAGAACATCCTTACCAACCTGTGATACAAGTCTAGCAAACCAACTTGAACATCTATTCTTAACGGAATCATTAATGTATCTAAGCATGTGTACCTTTGAAGCTTTAAAGCATTCGGGAAGACCTAGATAAGATCCCATTCCACCTTTTTCTATTTCCAAAGTCTCTTTAATCACTTCTTTTGTATTTTCTGCTACTCTTGATCAAAAAGAGATAGAGGACTTACTTAGATTGACCAATTGCCCCAAAGCATCACCATACACTCTCAAAATTCTTTTAAGTTCTTCAGCCTAAGATTTATTAGCTTGGCAAATGAAGAAAGAATCATCTGCAACTAAAAGGTGATGAAGAGATGGTCCTGACTCCGAAAACTGAATGCCTGAAATAGTATGCAAAGCCAAAGATTGATTCAACAAATGGAGTAGGGCTTCAGTACGAAGAACAAAAAGAAATGAAGATAAGAGATCTCCTTGTCTTAAGCCTCTATGTGGTACAATAAAACCATGAGGTTTATCGTTGATGATGACAGAATAGGTGACTGAGGTGACGCAAACCATAATCCAACCAATCCATTGTTGATGAAACCCCAATGATTTTAATAACTCTTTGAGAAACTTCCATTCAACCCTGTCAAATACCTTAAACATATCTGACTTGATGGCCATATAATGTGAAGACAATGTAGGCTGAGTAGAGAGACTATGAAGCACCTCATGAGCCATTAAAATATTATCATAGATTAGTCTCTCAAACATGAAGGCTGACTGCGTTGGAGATATGATTAAAGGTGGAACATGCTTTAATCTCCGAGATAAAATCTTTTCTATGATCTTGTAAAGAACAAAGCACAAGCTAATCGGTCTTAGGTCTGCCATAAGAGAGGAGGTAACCTTCTTTGGAATGAGACACAATTGAGTATAGTTCCATTCTAAAGGTAAGGTACCTGTGCAAAAGAAGTGACAGACCTCTGCAGTTACTTGTCCTCCAACCACCTCCCAAAATTGCTGGAAAGACTTGACATTCCGTCAGCACCTGGAGCCTTTGTGGGATTAATTGAGAAGACTGATTCTTTAATATCTGCTGCAGTAACCTCTTTGATCAGTTCCATGTTCATTGCAACAGTCACTCTAAGTTGAAAGTTGTGGCAGATATGATGAAAATTCGAGGGGTTTGAAGATTTGAACAAAGAGAAAAACAAAATCAGCAGCACTGCGCCTTTAGACTCTTCAGATCTTTGTTCTCTACCCGAATCATCAATAAGGTTCTCTATGAAATTTTTAGACCGGTTAGCCTTGACAGAGGCATGAAAGAACTTAGTATTCTTATCACCTGATTTTGCCGATCTTTCTTTGCATCTTTGACTCCAATAAGATTCCTCATCTTTATAAGCTTTCATCAAGTCATATTTAAGATGGCGAAGACGATGGAAGTTAGATAAAGCGGAAGAATGCTCCATCCCTAGCTTTGACTGCAAGTCCAAAGTCCTGCTTTTGGAGTTATTATTGACTGTAGGAGGTGGATTTCCCTATCTTTCAGGGCCCACCGAACAACAAGAGCAGTCTACTCGAGAGCGGCCCAGGTTGGCTCAATAGCCGAGTGTGCCCAAGTTCGACCCAAGTCCAACTGTCCCTGTAACTAAACGACAACAAGTAGCCGAACGGTGCGCACTTCAATGGACCGACCAGAAGGCCCATTGGGGAGAGGCTCCCCTTAAGTGACACTGACCTAGGTCATTGAAGAGGGGAGAGCACACTATAAAGGGAGGAGAGGAGGCAACGAGAAAGGAGATCTGAAATCGAGCACTCACTTAAAAGGCGGTTAGAATTAGGGTTTTGCCTCTTTGTATCTCTCCGACTTGTACTTTCACGGCTGTGCTCTCTGAGCAACACCGTCCCGTCTCGTTTGTTTCCTTATTTGTACATCAAATCTATCATCAATAAACCTACTCTTCCACTCCTAAATAGTAAAACGCCTTTGAAATAACCCACTGACGAGTCATGTCACTCTCTTTACTGATATAAGACCAAACTCGGTTCAAACAGTTGGCGCCCACCGTGGGGTATAACAAAGTAGCGTCAACAAAACATGAGTCCAAGTAACGATTCGACTTCCGGCGAAGAGGGAGACGCGGTAGCACCAACTCCGGCTACTTCCGTACCACTCGCCCCAACTTTCATCGATTCCGTCATGGAACGCTTCGTGCACTAGAACAAAGCTCAGAGAGACCACCGAGCAACTCGCCACCATAGCAACCATCCTCAGCGCCGTTTGCCAAGACGGCCGCTACTAACCAGCCTTTCCGACGATAGTTTTTCAACATTTACCAAACAGCCGACCCTAACGACCAAATTGCCAAAACGCAGGCCCAAGGCGCCGAGGAGCAAACCAACACCTTTGGCGCCCCAGATCCAAGTATTGTCCAAGAAATCGCCACTCTCAAGCAGGCCCTCCTCGACATAAACTCAAAGATCTATGGCGTCACAACCTTCGTCCTGCTCATAGAAAGCGTCTTCGCGGATACTCTCCGAATGCCGTTAACCAGCAAATCACCAGTGTACGCCTCCGAAAGATGGATAAGGTCCGTTTACTGACCTACGACGGCCTTTCAAACCCAACTGTTCTCATCACGTCTTTCAACGTCGCTATGAGGTGACCAATTTCTCTAACGAGGAGAGAGACGCCGGCTTCTCCCAGCTTATTGTCGAGAGCTTTACTGGTGCAGCCGTAACGTGGTTCACCGGTTTACCAGAGAACTATGTTGATAGTTTCCACGATCTGTCGTCAGCCTTCCTCAAGAACTACATAATGTTCACTCGTCAAGAAGCCACCGTTTCAGATCTCTGGAACCTCACTCAGTCACAGGGACAAAGCTTGCGCGACTTCGTGGAAAAGTTTAAAGCCATCGTTTCCAAAGTAAAAGTTCCCGATGACATCGCTGTAGATGCTCTCATGAACACCATGTACGTGCATTCGAAGTTCCGAGATGACATGTACCATCATCTGACTAAGTCCCTCTCTGATGCCATTTCCCGGTCAAACAACTTCATTCGCATGGAGGAAGATACTAAGGCAATCATTAGCAAGCAGAACGCGACGAAGCAAGCGTTGGCTAAGAGTAGCGAAGCTCACCCAGAACCTCGGCAGCACGCACCCAACGATAAAGCCAATCCAAAGAAGAGCTTCGTTTATCTCGTTAACGAAGATAACCTCCCTGGATCCACAGTTGTGGTCCGAGGAAAGGGGTGGAACCATTGGGACCGAGCCGCCGACGACCATAAAACCCCGAGCGCATCCGAAGCGTCAGGATTGAATCCCATGGAACCAGAAAAGTATTGCGCCTATCATAAGAGCAAGAAGCATGACACGAAGAAGTGTAAAATCGTGTACGAACACTTCCTCTCGTCTATTGCAAATTGGAGATCGAGCCTCCTAAAGCAAAGCCAAAGAATAACAACTAGAGCAAGAATAAAGACAAGAAGGCTCAAAATTCTCAAGGCAATACTCCGCGAGCCGAGCCAAAGACGAACACCGAGGAAGCCGTTCCCAAAGCGCAAGAGAAAGGAGACTCGTCTGCTGACCAAGAGCAGCCGAGGAACCAACGAAGAGTCAAAGTCATCCTCGCGCGCCCGAACGCACTGGTCGACGAAGAGATGGAGTCTTCCCCAAGAGATCTACGCATACATCTCAACAAACGATCCTCCAATCAATTTCTCAGCGGACGACGCCTTCGTAGTCCACATGCCACACAATGACCCGCTGCTCATTGAGCTAGGCATTGGAGATTGCAAATTAATAAAAGTACTGATTGACACCGGCAGCTCGGTTGATCTTATCTTCTATAAAATCCTAATAAAGATGGGAGCCGACCTATGTCTCATGAAACAATCCAACCACTCCTTCACCGGATTCAATGGAGTATCAGAGGAAATGATCGGCATAATCCGACTACCCATCTACTCCAGCGGAGTTACTCACATGGTCGAGTTCTCTGTTATCGTGACTGACGCACCCTATCACGTTATACTCGGCACACCGTGGCTTCCCTCGATCAAAGAAATCTCCTCCACTTACCATCAATGCGTTAAGTTTCCCAGAAACGACGACTGAATAAAGACAATATGAGGCGACCAACAGGCTGGGCGTGGCCTTCTCGTCGCCAACATCAAGCTCCAAAAACCGATCCCTCGGGTCAACGCAGTCGCTAAGCCCATTCATAAGATATACCCCAAAAAGGATGAAGTCCTTGAAGTGCAGATCGACTATAGCGATCCCAGCAAGGTCTACGAGTAGGAGCATTCTTCTCCGACGAAATGCAGCAACCGATCATCGTCTTCCTCAAGGAAAACTTGTCAACCTTCGCTTGGACCACCTCAGACATGAAGGGGATCGACCTGAAGATCACCTCGCACGAGCTTAACGTCGATCCCACCACTACAAGAAAACTAAGAACTTACTAGGAAATTTTACTAGGAAAATAATTTCTCATAAATTTACTACGAACTTACTTCGGTTTTACGAGGAAAACTTTTTTCCTCGTAAGGTCCCCGATTTGCAGGTTCCGCCGAACGCACCATTTGCGGTGTACACGGTGGAGGATATTTTGGCCCTTCTGGGCAGAAAAGGGCTGCTAGAGTTAGATCCTATCCGACGGGACGGCCACAACGTATTATGGTATGTTTTAATTTTTAAAAAGTGTTTTTAATTTATTTCTTAATTAACAAATATTTACAAACTGGAAGAAGGCGGCGAGCCACACAAAAAGACGTGGTTCAAATCGTTCGCTGTATGTTTAATTAATCAACTTAATTTACTTTTAATTATTTATAATTATTAATATTATTGAACTAATCCGTTTTTTTTTTCTGGTTACAGCAAAAATATCGTTGGTCTATAGGGATTCACCAACGGGTGAAGATGGAGTTTGAGGCCAAGGCAAGAGCACGATTGCTCGACATGGTCTACAACTGGAAGGGCGACTTTGAGGTGTGGATTTATAATTTATATATATATATAGAGTTTTAAAAATATTATTGACTTTAATTCTAATTATTTTAAAATTATTTTTTGTTCAAGTGGATGGTTACGAGGACGGGAAACGCGATTGCCTCACAACCACGGTGTGGGATGGCCTCATCAGATATTGGGGGTTGCCGGACTCGGTCAGAACCTCCCACACAAACTCCGGGAACCGCATGACCAAAGACGAGCATGGCAACACGAAGATGCTTCACACCACGGGTCGAAAACCTCACGGGGGAGTTCGTCTAGACATGGTAAGATGATTTTTAATAACTATTTAATTTTTACTCTATTTGAATATATATTCCAAATTAATATTTAATTTTGAAAATTATTTTTAGGCTAAAGAGACAGGAGTTCTTCCATCTATGAAAGACCTTTACGAGAGGACCCACCGGAACAAGGCTGGGCAGTTTGTAGATCCTGCTTCCAAGCGGATCTACAACGAGGTTGTTGCCCGAGTTAACGAACGTCAGACCCAGCTGACTCAGCAGACTGGGACTCCAGCCATATTATCCACTGATAAGATTTACGAGGAGGTAAATAATTTGTTTTACTATTAATTTTTTTTATTTATTTAAATTTTTTTCTTAACGTTATTAATTTTTTTATTTATAGGTCGCCCCTTTGTCACCCCTAGGAAAAAGGGGCGTATCGTCGGGATTGGCTCTGTTAACGATGTCCCCGCAGCGACATCGTCTTATGCTCAGGAACAGCAAGATGTCAATGCTCAACTGCGCTCGGAGTTGCAGGCGACGCTGTCTCATGTGAGTTCGCTCACCCAGCATGTGACTTCTCTCACCGATGTCCTCGACATTTTGGCAGTTGGAAACCCGCAATTGGTGGAGATGTTGCGTCAGAGACGGGAACGCGGAGGGCTTCCAACCCAACAGCCTCCACCATCACAGTCACAGCCGGCAACCAAATTTGGAGAGGAGGAGGATTTGGCGATCCATGACGATTTCGTTCGCCAATTTCACGAGCACCATTCGTAGTTTTTATTTATTTTCAATTGTATATTATGAATTTTAAAACTTAATTGTATATTATTTAGTTATTTATAAAATATTTTTTTTATTTTTTTTATTATTTATTTTTTTATTTTTTTTAATATATTATTTATATTTATAATTAATATTTTTTTAATAGGGAAAAAAATATTTCGAAGCAAAATCCTCGTAAATGTTTCGAAGTAATGTCCTCCTAAATTATTCTAGTAAGTTCCACGTAATGTATTACTACGAGCTAAGAGGAAATCAATTACTACGACATTACTTGTAATCTATTCCCCTGGAAGTGGGTCGAAAGGTAGTTCGACAGGTGCGTTAGATCGTGATGCAGTACTTGTAATCTATTCCCCTGCAGCAGGGGCTGTATCATGATTACTGTGATGAAAGGCTTTACATCTAAGCATATGTATTTTAGCTTAGTATGCAATCATGCAGGGGGAGAAGTGGTGACTTTCTTGTCCAAGAAGTGCATATCTCATGGGGGAGAAGAGCATGGTGATGGACGTCCTGAAGTAGATGGTGTTTATCTCATGGGGGAGAAAAGCATGGTGTGGTGCACATCTCGTGGGGGAGAAAAGCACAATTAGCATGGAAGTTTCCAGATGGGGAACGTGGTTGTTGAACCAGAAGAAGGTTGTGCTTGATAGGCACACAAAGCTAAAAGGGGGAGATTGATGATGTAAGATGTCCGCCCTGAAGTAGTCGCTGAGGTAGTTGCTGAAGCAGACGTCGGGTTGAGTGGTGAAAACCATGTGGAGTCAAGATGCTGAGCTGGAGCCGTGTAGACTTGGAGAGCAAGGGTGTATCTTGGAGAAAAGGCAAGAGGAATAAACTTGAGGAGCAAGTTTATGACTTAAAGAAAGAGAAATAAGTGCATTTCAAGAAAAGAAAAGTTGCACTTAATGTTATGAAAGATGTCCATATTGTGTTCCTTGGAGACTAGGGTTTCAGAAACGTGGAGAATAAATATAAGATAGCAAGGGGGTCATCTGCAGAGAGACAGACACATAGGCTAATCTTATAGAGAGAAAGATAAGTTCTTAAGGTGTTCTTGGGTCGTGCTGAAGCAGAGGTTGAAGTACTTGACGGCAGAGAGACATAAATGAGTAGCTTAGGAATCTTTCAGTGACGTGTGTTAGGGTGTTAACACTAGACGTGTAAAACTGAATAAACAATGTCTCGTAAAGATTGTTTAAAGAAGATTTGAATAAAACTATTGCTGTTTTGTCTCTTGGTTTACCTTCTGTATTACCTTATTGCGGTGTCATCTTTGCATTTACAAATTTCATCCCACCATTTGAAAAATCAAAATCAACTATCCGTGGATCCCAAATCCATATATGAAACAAAAATCTCAACTGAAAACAAAAGGTTTCAAGAGTAAGATGACATCAACATACGGGTGATAGCAGAATTAAACCGACACAGTAATTCAAAGTTTGTTGGATCAGGATCGGATAAAAACTCTCATTCGGAGAAACAAAGAGAATGATAATTGAAAAAGAAAGCGACATATTTCATCACTAGTTAGAAAACAATCATAAGAGCAAAGAAAAAAATAAAACGAGAAGGAAGAGTATAGCTGATGTCGGAGCCGGTGCCGGCCGGGAATTACGAAATAACAGTAAATTGTGACGATCACTCAAAAAGTCGTAAGGAAGAGACAATTTAGATTATTGTATTAGGTTTGTCCAAAGGTGTTTATATTTGGGAAATTGCACCGTATAACGATCAAACAAACTATAATTAAGAGACTAACCAATTGCCCTACCTTTTCCCTGTTCCCTTTGAAATATATGTAATATTGCTGTATTGCCCTTGGAAGCAACCGGAAAAACCTGCTAAATAAAAAATTATTAAAAGATATATTTTTGAGTAAAACAGGCATCGTGTCTTTTGGAGAACCACAATCTTCAAGACATCAACTTTTAATTGGTAAAAGAGGAGAAAATGGAATAGTTTCACATCAGATCCTCTTCTCTTCTTTCCCCCTACTCCACTCCGGCGAGATTTGAGCCACCATCAAAGCGAATCGGAGATCCAATCGGCGACTGCAGTGAAATCAGCCCGGCAAAAATGTTTTCTATTTTTCTGTGGCTATTTTTCTCTGATTCCGCGACATCCCCTGTAGAAAACAAAGTAATTGACGAACATGACAGTTGCGTCGGTTGGTTTCTAATCGGACGGCGATACCGTTTACCGGAGTTTCTGTAACCTTCGGTAAGTTCGGTAAGTTCGGGTTCTGCAATTGGGTTAAATATAAAGTTGACTGTTTTACGTCTCCTTTCCCGACCAATTTTCAATTTGTAAATATCTTGTTCGTTGAGGGTACACTTTTATTCTCCGTGTTCTAACGTGATTAAACATGAAACTATTCTATTTATCGGAAATTCTATTCAATCTTTCTATTCCATTTGTTGCATGTAGTCGTTGTTATACCAACCAATAAAAATTTTTGTTCCGGCTGTCTTGCAAATATGTTTTACTATACTATATTTTGTATGTTACTATTCTATTTTACTTGGAAATTTTTGTTATAGGATTTAGTATTCAAGGATCGGAAAGGGGAAGGTTTTTTGGATTCTGAAATCGACCGTCCTGAGGAAGACGAAACCGAAGCGATGACAAAATTAATGACGGTAGGCCAAATGAATCGAATCGACATGTCTAAAAAAGAAAAAGAATTGAAGAAAATGGACTCGTCGTCTATACTATATTCGGTGAAAGAAAGTTACTGTATAGGGTACCATACTATTTCAAACATAATTTTATTCTTTACTATTTTACATGTTTCAGTGTATATGTAATTTCATTTATACACAATGTTCCAGATTATTACATTTATAACCTTTATTTGTCAATTCGTTATCAACTTATATTATTCAGTTTTATTTATTATGTTCAATGTACTTATAGTTTCACGTGTAGACAATTTCTGAAATTATGATGTTCTTTTCTATTAGAAAAATATAGAATAGAAATGTACCATAATTTCATCATCGCCACTATCTTTTCTTCCAAATTTTTGATTATTTGAAAAATTATTCTTACCAATTTAAATTCGCAAGTCTATTCTACAATTCCTAGTTATATAATATAGTCTAATATTACAAAATATTATGTGCTATTTTCACATTTTGCTATTTGGATTTTGGGTTTATATTTGTGTTAAGGTTTTGGGTTTAGTGATTTGGGTTTAGGGTTTATATTTGGGTTTAGAGTTTAGTGATATGGGTCTAGGGTTTATATTTGGGTTTAGGGTTAATAATTGGGTTTTAGGGTTTAGTGATAAGGTTTAGGGTTTAGTATTTCTTATTTAGAAGGTTGGGGTTAAGATTGGGGTTAACATTAACTTCTTATATGTAATAGTTGACATTTCATACTTTGATCAATATGTACTATTCTATTTATTTTGTTCCATTCTATTTGGGTTTAGGGGTTTAGTGGTTAGGATTTAGGGTTTAGTATTTGGAAGGGGGGTTGAGGTTTGGGTTTAGTGACCCTATCATGTATTGTTCCATTTGATGATTAATAAAGAGTGTTTATATTTGTTCACTAATATGTACTATTCTATCTATTTCGTTCCATTCTGTTTGGGTTTATGATTTATACTTGGGTTTAGTTATTATGATTTAGGGTTTAGTATTTGGAAGGTGGGGGTTGAGATTTGGTTTAGTGATTAGTTTATCGTTTAGTTTTTGAATGATTGGAGTTGATATTAGATTATGATTTATATTTTCGTGATTAAAATTTAAGGTTTAGTATTTAGGGAATGAAATGGAGTTGAAGAGGGTTTATAATATTATGCTATATATAGAGTTTCTATACTATTTATATATCAATTCAATATCAGTTCTATAATATTTTTATATGATGATCAATTTTATTAATTTATGTATGTAAATGGAATGAATCCTCTATTATGTATTATTTGTGGATGGTATATACTATGTATCATATATAAAAAAAGTTCACTCATCCTTCATATTTATTTCAGTGTTGATATAATTAATTGAGTGTTATCATGTTATATGCATAGTTTGACTCATTGTTAGCTGAGTAAAACAAAAATTTCGCTTACTATACTATATATTCAGTTAGAAGAAATTTTTGTATAGTACCAATCATGTTAATTTTCTGGCCACGTGTATTACATTTGCAAGCGTCATCAACTTTCTTCTTTTACCGAATACCTTTTATGTATAAGGTCAAAACCGGCAGAAAATAAAACAAAATGTTACTCACCTAATAATGTCAAAATCATTGCTATATTCTTAATATTACTCTGAAAATTGGTTAGATAGCAAATTAACCCTTTATATTTTAGTTTTAACAAACAAGCATTTGTTTGATTAAAAAAATAAAGAACAAACCAAACGTGTGGATATATTCTATACACGTCCAAAAATACAAACAAAAGTTAATTTTCAAGAAAAAATTATATTATAAACCAAAAATTTAAAAATCAAATAATATAATCTCAGTAATATTAAAAAAAAAATCCAAATGATATCCGCGGGATTTGTATATAGTTTAGCGTTAAAAAAGGTCATGAGGGGTTCTCTAAAGAAAATGCATTATAAATATTATGAAGAAAATAAAAGTGAGTGAAGTAAAAAAGAGAAACATAAAATGCGGAATAGATCTAAAACTCCACCACAAATCTTTAAGTGAATCTCTTTAAAACAAAGAAATCGTCAAAGCTAAAAGCACAAACATTTGTTTTTACAGGCCCAAAAAATATTTCTAGTGTTGTCTATTCTTAGTATACTTTGATTCAGACCTCTCTTCTTCATCATTCTTCTCATTTTTCTTTCTCTGTCATTTCATCCATCGCAGGTTAGCTTTGTCTTTCTTCATCTTAAGACATTTTGTTCGTCTTTCTGAGAGGGCGCGCCTCGTGTGCGCGTTCTCTACAACGGCCATGGAGTCCACATCTCTCCTTCTCGTTTCCATTGTATCACTCTTCTTCGTGGCTGGTTATGGAATATCGGAAACCGAATCTCTCCTGAAATTCAAGAAATGTCTTGTTATAGGGGGAGCAAGTGGTTTGGAGAGTTGGGATAGAAAGAATCCGCCGTGCAAGTGGTTTGGTATCTTGTGTGATCAAGGTTATGTTTGGGGGATACGACTAGAGAATATTGATCTCGCTGGCTCTCTCGACATTGAGGCGTTGACAGGCTTGAAGTCTCTAAGGTCTCTCAGCTTCATGAATAACAAACTTAGAGGTCCATTTCCGCAGTTCAAGAAACTTGGTGCCCTGAAATCAATTTACTTGTCAAACAATCAATTCGATGTAACGATACCAAAGGATGCTTTTGATGGGATGTCGTGGCTAAAGAAAATCCATCTCGAGCACAATAAGTTCAATGGTGAAATTCCAGTATCGGTGGCCAAAATTCCCAAGCTTTTGGAGCTGAGACTTGACGGGAACCAGTTCACCGGAAAAATACCAGGATTTACACATAAATTACACATGTTAAATTTTTCAAACAATGCATTATCAGGTCCAATCCCAAATATTCTCAGTACAATGGATCCAAAACTATTTGAAGGTTCACCAATTTTTTTGTGTTCTATATAAGACACGGGGTTATGTTTTTGTTTATCGGTTTGACTGATAATGATCTTTGGCAGGCAACAAAGAATTATGTGGTAAACCGTTGGTAACAGAATGTTACTCTCCTTACAACCTTTCTGGAGAGCCTAAGGCAAGTTCAAAGAAAAAAACATCAAAGTTTTTGTACATTGTAGCCGCAGGGGTAGCAGCGATACTGGCATTACTCATTCTTCTTGGACTAATCATTGTGCTTTGTCGGAGGCGAAGAAACAAGCAGCCACTAATGTCACCAGAACCTGGTCCATTAAGTTTACAGAGGAGATCTGGAATCCATAAAGGTGATAAAGGACAATATAGCTTCCGTTCAAAAAAACGTGTTGCAAAGAGGATGATTCATACCACAGAATTGTTGTTCTTGAGAGATGACAAGGGAAATTTTGATTTGCAAGATTTGTTGAAAGCATCTGCAGAGATTCTGGGAAGCGGGTGTTTCGGAGCATCGTATAAGACATTGCTTTTGAATGGATCTATGATGGTAGTGAAGAGGTTTAAACATATGGATAGTGCAGGACCTGAAGAGTTCCAAGACCATATGAAGAGATTGGGGAGGCTAAACCATGAAAATTTGCTCCCAGTTGTGGCTTATTACTATAAGAAGGAGGAAAAACTTTTTGTTTGTGATTTTATTGAGAACGGAAGCTTGGCTACTTTTCTCCATGGTAATATTTTGGGTTTTCTCTATTTATATATTAACAGTAACAAATTCCCTTTTCCTTGCAAATCGTTTTATTTTTGTGTGTGTATACAGGTCATAGATCGTTAGGACAGACAAACTTGGATTGGCCAACAAGATTGAATATAGTGAAAGGTGTCGGAAGGGGACTTCTGTACCTACATGAAAACCTGCCTAGCCTAATGGCACCTCATGGTCATCTTAAGTCATCCAATGTTCTTCTTAGTGAAAATTTTGAGCCACTTCTTACAGATTATGGCTTGATCCCAATTATCAACGCAGAAAGCGCACAAGAGCTAATGGTAGCTTACAAATCTCCAGAGTATTTGAAGCAAAGCCGTGTGACCAAGAAAACTGATGTGTGGGAACTGGGTGTACTCATCTTGGAGATTTTAACAGGAAAGCTCCCTGAAAGTTTCCCGCAGTCTGATAAAGAAAGTGAGGAGGACATGGCAAGTTGGGTGAAGTCAATTTTCAAAGGAGAATGGACACAAGACTTGTTTGATCAAGAAATGGGGAAAACAAACAATTGTGAAGGAGACATTCTCAAACTCTTAACGATTGGACTGATTTGTTGTGAAGTAGACGTGGAGAAAAGGTTAGATATAAGAGAAGTTGTCGGGATGATAGAAGATTTAATGAAAGAGCAAGGAGACGACGACTTTTACTCAACTTATGCAAGTGAGGCTGACGGGAGGTCATCAAGGGGAGTGTCAAGTGAGGCAATTAACTTCTCATGAAATTATATAAGCCATCAAGTAAACTATTAGTGATAAAGATTTGAGTTTGAAAAAGTTACTTATGTCTCAAAACACTAATTTATTGGTGTTCATGAATGTAAACACCTCTACATATGGAAGCGCTTTAGACTTGAAAATGGTTGGCTATTTGATGGCGTGCAATGTTATTGTGAAATCTATATGAAAGAAAGATGTAGATGATTTTTTTCCTTGAAAAAACAAAGGGAGATTACTAAAATAACATCAAATCATCCTATTATTACTAAAATAATATACAATTAGTTTTAATTACTAGATTTTTTTGTATATCCATAACGTCTTTATTTTAGACTTTATGCTATCCTTTTAATTTCCTAGTTTTTGTATGTTATTCTAGTCATTACTTAAGAAATATGTGATATTATAAGTAATTTCTCAAAAACAAATCATAGAGAAACTACAAAAGACCGTTAATGATGTAAACTTAAGTTTTGAATCACATAAGAATCTATACTAATAAAGTTGGGTTATCTGCCCTCTCAGGCTGTCCACGTGGCTTTTTTAGATAGGGGTTTTCTTGCCACGTGTCAGACGTTGGTTGGTTCTGTGAGTCAAGTTATTTTTCATCCGCGAGTATTTGTATGAATTGAACTTTGTTTACACTCTAAGCCCATCTTCATGTAAAATTTATTTGGCCCTTATAAAATTAGAGTTTTCCCCATCGTTTGTGTTTCTCATCCATGTTCGACCTCTGCGATATCAGAGATACCACAAATTTTTCCATAACCGTAACATCTCCCATCTCCTGAAGTCTGACATTTTTTTCGAGTTCAATGCTTCTTAGCTTTTCCTTCAAGCTCCCGTCTGGCGTATATATATAGAGGGTTTGACAGTCTTTGCAGCCATCTATTTTGTCCGCCCCTTCAGTCGTAGAACCCTAAATCTCTAACCAGTATCTGATAATGGTTGAAGGCGGTGTAGGAACTTCGTTGTAACAAGGCTCCTTTGGTTCTGGGAAGCTCGCAACCTCAAGAAAGGTGGAGGGTTGATGGAAAGATAACCGAGTACGTTTCTTTTCTCAGTTCTTGATTCCTATATTACTTGAACTTGATATTGTATTTTGAGATTGAATCTTTGTTTTGGTACTGTTTTGGTTCAAATGATTCCTTGCCCATCATCCTTCTTCTTTTTAGTGTTTATTTCGTTGATTTTACTAAGATTTTAATGTTCAGGTCGTTGTGGTTTCTTAGTTATGCTGAAAGTAATTATTGTAGATATCTGATGATGAGTCATTCAGGACTCGAGGGGTTTCTGATAGTTGCTATTTTTTCTATACTTATGATACTTCGTTTGTCTCAAGTTTTTTTTTTGTATATAGTCAACTCTGATCCAGGGGACAAGACAATCAGCGTGCACCGGCTCAATAAAGCTCCACAAGCAGGGACCTTATCCTGATAGAGTTTTCTGCTTCTGTAACGACGACCAGCTTATGTTGATGGCCAGTCAGTCATGAACTCTTAGACAGTGTTAGAACTTAATTCCTATATTCTCACTTCCAACTGCAGATGGCCAGCAACATTTCACAACAATGTCTAGGAACAGTTTTAGTGTAAGAAACAGCTCATGTTGATGGCCAGCTCACCAATGCATTTTTGGAGGTTCTCCTTTCGAACATCTTAAACCTTGGCGACTTATTCATTCCTCAGCCCCTGCAACTATATTTGTATCGGACTATATTACTATCAATCTGTGAAAGCTAGAAGCACAAGTTGTGAAAGCTAGAAGCACAAGTTGTGAAATGTTTTTTAGATGACATGTATTTAGATGACTATTAAACTACATTATAATTTTATTTCACAATACACTGAAACAGTTTTTTTTGTCAACACACGAACAGTTTTATTGTCACTTTTTAATATTATAGCAAATGTTACTTGAAGATCCAGGTGGTGAATATTCTAGAACTCTATCACTTTTTCATTCACATTATCATTCAAAATCATCCATTTTCAAGGTTTTCAGAAGTGATTACACTATATATGTATTAGCATATAAAAAATTATTAATCTATTAGAAACTAGAACTAAATTTGCAGGTTTTTACTGTTTAAAAAACCTTAATCTATTTTAGTTTTTTTTTTTTAGTTATTCGGTAATTTGTAATTCATCCGATATACCAAACACATCAGACAAGAAATTTTATCCAATGACTCTTGGGTACATATGTATTAACTAGATTGTCCGATTCTATATATGTATATATATATGTATTTGTTAGATTGTAAAAAAGGTTTTACTGGATATTAAAAAATGAAAATAATATATATCACATTAGATAAAAGAATAATATATATATATATATATGTATGTATTTGTTAGATTGTAAAATTGTTTTTACTGGATATTAAAAAATGAAAATAATATTTCTGGATCATACTGTTGGACTAAAAATATATTCAAATTTAACTTACACCCTTAAACAGATGCATTAACACTTATTATTGTAAACAAAAAATAGAAAGCCAAAGATTAAGTTAGAAAGTATATTAAAATTTATTTTTAATAACAATGTAATATCGTAATTTGGTATTTTAAAAATATAGTAATTGTAAAAAAAAATACTTTTTTGTCTGCAACAAAATAATATGTAATAACAAAATTAAATAAATTGTGCATATATATTGAGAATATCCTGATTATCTTTTTAAACTGAGTTTAATACATAATTATATTTTGATTATAGTTAGGTTGTAATATATTGTTTTTTATAGTTTAACAAATAATATAGTAAATATTAATATTTTCATAGAAGTTTTAGTGCATTGAAATATTTAGAACATTTCAAAAACTTGTTTTATTCTTTTTAATCAGATTTTTTTTTTCAAAGAGATATAATTTAGTTGTACTTAGAACAATGAGTATTTATATATATTAGAAGACCCCTTATATTAGCTTCACTTATTACAATTTAATAAAATACTAGATTTCGACCCGCACAACCATGCGGGTATTTAATATGAAAATATTTGAAATTATATAATAAAATTTATCAATAAATAAGTATAATTTGATTTTTTATGCTATCCAGTTTTATAATCATTTTTATGTGACTTATAATATTATTAATATAAAATTTAGAAATTTTTTATTTTTGTAATAATTTTTAAAAACATTATTATGTAAGATTACTAATTTATATATATATATTTTATTTCTAAATTTGAAATCTACGTAAAAATTAATTAAGTTGGACCTACATAATACATAAACAAAAATTTTGGGATATTTTAAAATTATTTTACATAATTTTACTTTTTTGTTTATAAATTAAAAATGAATTAAAATTTTAATTATATTTTATGATAATTAGATTTTATGATAATTAAATTTTTAATCAAATAATTTTTGAAACTATATCTCGAAAAAGATTTTTAAAAGATTTTGTTAGAATTTTCTTAAAACTATTTATTTGTATTTCAAACAAAAATTAAAGATATAAAATGATATTATAATGTTATGTAAAATTTTATAAAACTCTAAAGATGGTCCAAACTAAAATATCACACATAAAGTGAGTCATGACTTCTCTTTTGATATAATAGATATTATAGTCGTAAGAAAATATATTATAAACATTAAATCATTTATAAGCAAAGCAATAAACAAAATAGGAAGCACGATCGTCATGCCATAAACGCTGACTCAGCCTATGATCTCGACGTTAATACAGTAGAACCTCTATAAATTAATACTCGATAAACTAATAATCTCTATAAATTAATAAATTTTGTTAGTCCCAGTTTGGGCCAATTCAAA
Source organism: Eruca vesicaria subsp. sativa (assembly GCA_932364175.1). Taxonomy (NCBI): domain Eukaryota; kingdom Viridiplantae; phylum Streptophyta; class Magnoliopsida; order Brassicales; family Brassicaceae; genus Eruca; species Eruca vesicaria. Next base: position 29,804 of record CAKOAT010191266.1, on the reverse strand, counting down.
ATTTGACACAAATCGATAAAATAATAAGATTATAATTTTTTCGAAATTTATATGTAAATATATGGTTCCATTAAAATTATAAATTAATAATATATATGTATACATATTTTATATAGGTAAGAACCTACATGATATTGTTGTTTTATATTCACAATGAAATTATCTTTATATCTTCTTAACACTTTCTATAATTTTGATGATGTTTAGTAATATTATATTTAAAATCACATTTAAGTTTTATGCAATATATATATATATACACCAAATAATATAATAAAATTAATAAAAATGTCAAATTTCAAAAATATAATAATTAATGTCTATACACTAAAATCAAATATTTTCTTATCTTAGAATAAATATATCTTAAAATAAAAAGTCTAAATAAAGAAACTTTTGTAAATTAATATCTCTATTAATTAATAAATTTTTAAATCCCCAACATTATTAATTTATAGAGGTTTTACTGTAATAACAACATGCTAGGTATCTTCTTGACGAATATAACAAATTTTTAAGAGAACAGCAAAAACACAATGATATCCAAAATTATGTTCCAAATAATACCAAATAAATTTTAAAAACAATCAGCTAACTCTATGAACCAGAGACAATAATTGATATTTTAAATAGTTAAAAATTACATAACATTTCACATGTACCGCGGACCAACTCTTTTGAAATAATACAATAATTATAAATATAATCTAAACGTATAATATCTGAGAATCAGTAAGGGCTGTGCTCATTGTAAATCGAAGAAGACAAATATATAATACTTTGCATTCGGTTGTGGTACGTTTCATAACAAACCAACGACGAGTAATAAAGCATAACTAAATAACCAATGGCTCAAGATTGAAAATACGTATTCGTTCTACAATGTAAAAACCCTTCAAATACATATTTTTGAGTTTAAGAACCTATCACAATACCCAATTAGTTACTACACATTTAGAAGACAAAGATCCACCCAACTTAGACGACATACTTATTAAAGCATCCCATTCTTAGATCCATGTAAAATATTTACCACAAGAAAACGAGATGTAACGTTTCAAAGCTATACGAAAAAACCGCTTAATATAAATAAGCATTAAGAATCTCTAACAATCTATAGCTTAATGCTAGGCCATAATGTCCATAAGTTTCCATCACATAAACACCTAGGTAAGATCTAACCATTTTTAATACAACTTACTCTAAGCACTCAGTGTAAACATGTCTTCACAGCAAAAAGAACATGCTCATCAACAAGACATTGAAATAATTTTAAAATTTCCTAATGACTTATATTTTATAACATATAAATACAACATATGTGCTGCACAAAACAAAATACAAACATATAATCAAACTTATAGGAAAACTTCAGATGTAGCAAATTATAAGAATAATGCAAGTATTAGAAAATATAAAATAATTACATAATAAAATGAAATGAAATTTATTAGCGATATAAACATATGATTTTTAATAAAAATAACAAAACTGCATAATAAATATATTTAAAAAATCAATTCCCACAAATTGAGATGAAGCTAAATATTATTTTTTGCATCTCGTCCGTAGGGCGGGTCTATCCTAATCATATATATAATGAGGGAATTTTTAACTCTCTCTTAAGCAGCCACCTCAGCATATGGTAGCTCCCATCTCTATTTTTCAATAACGTGTTGTTTTTATTTTCCTCGCGTGCCGTTTTTGTTATCATTTGCCCTCGTGTGCCGATTTTGTCTTCCTGTGTCTAGGGACTTTTCCCATACCGGCGATTCGCTTCTATAAGCTCGATTGACTCATCTCCCAATCTCTTCTGACAAAACACAAAATTCTTCAATTAAAGCAGAATTGGTAAACACTACAAGAAATGTGAGTATTAATAGCAGAGTATTATAGCGTTTTTTTTATTGTGTAGTTCACATACCTCTTATTTTTAGATAGCGTTTGCGAAAATACAAACTCTATGAAAACTAAAGAGGAAAAATAATTGATTTTCTCTCTCACCTTATTTTACTTACCCTTTCATTTCATTTTATTTGCCTCCAAAAATCCTAAACACTAATCCTAAATCCTAAAACCAAAATTGTAAACACAACTCCTAAACTCTAAATTAATTATATATCCTAAATTCTAACTAAAAATCTTAAAATTCCATTCTCTTTATTTTTTTAAAAAATTTTAGCTTCTAATTTTGTATCGAATACCAAAAACTAAACTCTAAACGTATATCATAACACAACTCATATACCCTAAATCATATTCCTTATACTCTAAACTCATATTTTTAAACTCCAATTTTTATATACAAAATAAATATGATCAGTAATTAGAATATAATTTCGTTTTTATATAAATAAAAGAGAAAATGCCTCAAATAACACTAAACCAAGTTTTTCTTCCCAAAATAGCACTTAAGATTCAAAATCACAAAATTAGGTTTCATTAATAGGATTATTTACCTTTATACCCCAATTTCCTTCTTTAATTATATTAAATAAAAAAATGAAAATCCCAATCTCGACGTATGTCTCTCATCTCCGACTCTATGCCGTCTCTCATCTCCACTGCCATCAGCTCCACCGCCATCAGCTCCGCCGCCATCAGCTCCTTTACAATCATCTCTGCCGTCATCAGCTCAATAGTCGTCAGCTCCGCCGGCACTTGGTTGGCGGTCCTTCAGCTTCGCGGAACTCTACCATTTTCTTTGTTAACCGGAGGAGATCGTTAAAGCTATTCCGTATGTTGTGTTGTGTATTATCATTTACGTGATCATTACGTTAGATGATGAGAGTGATCTGGGCAGATTCTAGATCTTCAGATTTTGGGATCAATTTTTCATCTATAACTTGGATTTACATCATATCTCTTTGACTTCAATAGCGCTATTGGACATAATTGAGTTCTGAGGTATCAAACTAGCATCATTAAGTTGTTTGTGGAAAAACTTAGTTGGCTAGTTTTGTAGATGTTCTTATTCTCTTTTTAATTGTCAAAATAATTTTTTATTATGTTGGTTCAGTGGACATGGTAGCTTCTCAAATGATCAAGTTGAACAGTGTTGTTGGTCACCTTCTTCATTTTTCAACTCTAGTTCCTTACCATGGCTGGTTAGTTTTTGATCTTATCCATTGTGCTCGTTTTAGAGTCATTTGGCATATTGAAGGTAAAACTTTCCGTCCAAATTGTATTATTCTGTCTTAGTTTTTGTTCCATGGAAACATTTTTTGGTTGTTGTTTGTAGTGAAGGTGGTAAGCTTCTTTTGGAACCGAATCGTGCTTTGAGACCAGTTGGTTTCTTTGTCTGGTCAGCCACCCCAGTGTATAAGAAGAACGAGGAAGATCCTGGTATATGGAAAGGTAGTTTTATTTTTCCTTTCCTCTTCTTTGTTCGCTCTTTATCGCAAAATTGGTTTTTGGAATTTGATTTTACCTTCTTTGTATTGTGTTATAGCAATGTCTGAGCTTACAAAGGCAATGTGTTGTAAGCTGGTGGCAATTAAGAAAGAAAAATTGAATGAGGTTGGTGCTGCCATTTATCAAAAGCCAACTATAAATGACTGTTACAACAAAAGACCTCAGAACGATCCACCTCTCTGCAAAGATTCCGATGATCAAAATGAGCCTGGTAGAGTAGCCTGCCTTTAAACTCTTACTCAGTTCACTAGTAAAGCAAATGCAATCTGATGCTCACATGTTTGATTTACTGTTTGTAGGAATGTTCCACTCGAGGCATGTATGCATAAAGTGACAGAAGACTCATCGAAGTGTGGAGCATCATGGCCAAACATGTGGCCTGAAAGGCTTGAGACAGTGCCTGAGTGGTTTGACTCCCAGGAAGGTGTTTATGGAAAGCCTGCGCCAGAGGATTTCACAGCGGACCAAGAGAAGTGGAAGACTGTTGTCTCAAAGTCATACATCGATGGCATGGGGATAGATTGGTCTAACGTGAGAAACGTGATGGACATGAAAGCAGTCTACCCACGATTCAAGAAGTGGTGTGGTTACTACTTTTATTTGCTATCCTTTTTTTCTTTCTAATTAAATATAATTTCTTTCAGGAAGCCCTTCCTAAACATTTTACTTGCTATCCTAACATCTTTTAATTAAATATAAATTTTCTGGAAGCCCTTCCTACATATTTTACTTGCTATCCTAACATCTTTTAATTAAATATAAAATTTCTGGAAACCCTTCCTAGACATTGTACTTGCTATCCTAATTTTTTTTTCATTTTAATTAAATATTAAATTTGTAGGAATTAATTCTTAGATATTTTACTTGCTATCATAACATGATATATATGTAAGTTTGTTAATATATACATTTTTCACTTGCTATCCTAGCATATTTCCTTTTTTTAAATATTAAATTTTCAGAAAGGTTTTCCTAAATATTTTACTTATTATCCTAACATTTTTTTTTTAACTAACTATAAAATTTTCAGGAAGCTCTTCCTAAACATTTTACTTGCTATCCTATTTTTTTTTTCCTTTTTAATTTAATATTAAATTTTCAGGTAACCATGCTAAACCTTTTCAGTTGCTATCATAATTAATATGATATATATGTAAGTGTGTTAATATGTACACTTTTTACTTGCTATCCTAATATTTTCCTTGTTAAATATTAAATTTTCAGGAAACCCTTCCTAAATATTTTACTTTCTATCCTAACATTGTTTTATTTACCCTTTCCTAAATATTTTACTTGTTATCCTAACATTTTTTTTTAACTAAATATAAAATTTTCAGGAAGCTCTTCCTAAACATTTTACTTGCTATCCTATTTTTTTTTCCTTTTTAATTTAATATTAAATTTTCAGATAACCTTGCTAAACCTTTTTAGTTGTTATCATAATTAATATGATATATATGTAAGTGTGTTGTACATATTTCACTTGCTATCCTAATATTTTCCTTTTTAAATATTAATTTTTTCAGGAAACCCTTCCTAAATATTTTCTTTCTATCCTAACATTGTTTTATTTTTAATTAATTATAAAATTTTCAGGAACCCTTTCCTAAACATTTTATTTGCTATCCTTTTTTTCTTTCTAATTAAATATAATTTTTTTCAGGAAACCCTTCCTAAACATTTTACTTGCTATCCTATATTTTTCCTTTTTAGTTTAATATTACATTTTCAGGAAGCTATTCCTAATCGACATAATTTTTTAACTGTTTTGCCTTGACTTTGAACCAATCTTATACTTCACCTCAATTAGTGTTGGTCTGAGAGGTAATAAAACTCCTATTGTGTTACTATTCTGTGTAACACGATGGGAGTTTTGCCTTGACTTTGAACCAATCTTATACTTCAGCTCAGTTAGTGTTAGTCTGAGAGGTAATAAAACTCCCATCGTGTTACTATCTTGCGTAACCAAGTAATAAATATCTCAAAGTTTGTTAACACCAAATCTTCTCGAAAGCTTTCCTGAATCTACATAAACCCTTCCTGAAAATTTAGAAAAATTACACAGTTTCACAAGCACAAGTAAGAGACTAACAATGTCATAAGGAAATTCACGAGCCTACCAAAGATATCAATAGGCGTACGCAAAACAAGAATACACAAAGTAAAAAAAGATTCAAATTTGTTATTATCAAAATATTCTGGAAAGCTTTCCTGAAACTACACAAATCCTTCCTGAAATTTTAAAAACACTACACAGTTTCACAAGCACAAGTACAAGTACAACCACAAGTAAGAGACTAACAATTTCATAAGAAAATTCACGAGCCTATCAAAGATATAACATGACTAAGCCAAACAAGAAAACACCCAAAAAAATCAACTTTTTTTACCATCGAATTTTCTGGAAAGCTTTCCTGAAACTACATAAATCATTCCTAAAATTTTAAAAATACTACAAAGTTTCACAAGCAGAAGCACAAGTACAAGCACAAGCACAAGCACAAGCACAAGCACAAGCACAAGCACAAGCACAAGCACAAGCACAAGCACAAGCACAAGCACAAGCACAAGCAAGAGATTAACAATGTTATAAGCAAATTCACGAGCCAACCAAAGATATCAACATGCATAAGCCAAACAAGTAAAATAAATAACTTCATTTGTATAATTGAGGATGAAGAAATGAGCTAAGTAATTTTATTTTAAAAAATTAGACAACTTCATTTGATTCTTTCCAATATGGTGTACAATTCTTATTTTGGTTAAACCACGACATGTATAACGAGACTTTCCTCTATTGCACTCAAAATCTTAATTTTGTTTGTTTCTGTATGATTTTCTTCTTTCTTATACAATTAACCATCAATTTCATCAAACGTAGAAGACTGTTGAACTAAACTTACAAAGAAAAAGCACAAAGCGACTTGCAGAATTCTAACCAAAGGTAAGTCTTGAAACCCATTAAGAAATCACAAAAATGATAAGAGATAAGTAGTAGCGTTAAACCAAGATTAATCTTCAGGATAATGTATTCTAAAATTTGGAAAGCCTTGAGCGTGTTCAGGATGAGTTTTTGGATTGAAGATAATGTATTCTACAATTTGGAAAGCCATGAACGTGTTTAGGATGATTTTCCAGATAAATATTAATCTTCTTTAAGGTTTAAGGTTTAAGGTTTAAGGTTTAAGGTTTAAGGTTTAAGGTTTAAGGTTTAAGGTTTAAGGTTTAAGGTTTAAGGTTTAAGGTTTAAGGTTTAAGGCTTAAGGTTTAAGGTTTAAGGTTTAAGGTTTAGAGTTTAGGGTTTAGAGTTGATGTTTTAGGGTTTATAGCTTAAAGTTCATGTTTTAGGGGTTTGGATGTAGGGTTGATTTTTTTTAGGGTTTACGGTTTAGGTTTAGAGTTTAGGGTTGAAGGTTTAGGTCTCAGGATTTAAGGTAATTATTTTAGGGTTTAGGTTTTAAAGTTTAAGGTTTAGGGTTTAGAGTTTATGTTTTAAGGTTTAGAGTTTATTATATTAATCTTCAGGATAATGTATTCTAAAATTTGGAAAGCATTGAGAGTGTTCATAATGAGTTTCCGGACCGAAGATAATGTATTATAAAATTTGGAAAGCCATGAGCGTGTTCATGATGAGCTTCCAGATAATATATTAATCTTCAGGAAGCTTTTCTAAATTATTTGGAAAGGCTTTCCTGAGATTTTTAAAGAGTTTATGTTGTTTTAAAAACACATTCTTAAAGATTGAGAAAGACATTATAAACTTTTCTAAAGATCTTACTAACATGTGTATGAGTATTTTGTAGATATCTAGAAATGTTAAGTTTTAGAATGAAGCTTTCTTGAATTCATAGGAAAGATTCACACGAATTTAAGAAGACCATCCTAAATTGTATGTTAATTACTAGTTGATAAAAAAAAATTTATGAAGCTTTTCTAAATTCTTAGGAAAGGCTTTCCTGAAAATTTTCAAAAAACATTCTATTGTTTGAAAAAGACATTATTAAAGATTGAGAAAGACATTATAAACTTTTAGAAATATCTTACTAAAATGTGTATGACTATTTTTAGATAACTGAAAATGATATAGTTTTTGAATTTATGAAGCTTTCTTGAATTTTTAGAAAGATTCATACAAATTTAGGAAGCTTTTCTAAACTTTTAGGTTAGGCTTTCCTGAAATTTTTTAAAAGTTTTTCTGTTGTTTTGAAAAGACATTCTTAAAGATTGAGAAAAACACTATAAACTTTTTAAAAAATCTTATTAAAATGTATATGAGTATTTTAAGATATCTAGAAATGTTATGTTATATAATTTATGAAGCTTTCTTAAACGTTTAGGAAAGATTCACACGAATTTAGGAAGACCATCCTAAATTGTATGTAAATTATTAGTTGCTGAAAAACAAATTTAGGAAATTTTTTCAAATTCTGAGGAAAGGGTTCCCTGAATTTCTTAAAGAAATTTTATTGTTTAAAAAGACATTCTTACAGATTGAGAAAGACAATATAAGCTTTTTGGAATATCTTACTAAAATGTGTATGAGTATTTTTATGAAGCTTAGGATGACCATCCTAAATTGAATGTTAATTACTAGTTGATCAAGAAAAAAATTCATGAAGCTTTTCTAAACTACTGATACATTTGCTTACATTTGCTTATCTTTACTAGTAGGTTATTACAGATTCAACTAGTTGTATCAAGCAAACTACTGATACATTTGCTTCTCCTGCTCCTTTGAATTATATTCCAGTTTTTACATGTGCAGAGAGAAAAACATGCACATCATTTCTAAATTTTTGTTTGTTTGTTTTGTATGATTTTCTTCTTTCTTAGACCATTCAGGATAAGCTTCCTGGTCATGTACTAAACTTTCCAAAAAAATTGAATCGTGCAAGTTATTACTTATTCAGCTAGCAGTAACAAGCAAACTACTATTACATTTGGTTCTCATGTTATATGTTGGAGTTTCTTATTCATATGTGTTCTATTCTTTTTCATTTCAATGGTTTGTTGATGATTTACATTTTTAATGTTCATTTTATTGATCTTGTTTATTTAATGTTTACGTGATATCCACCAGATCACATATATATTAGTTTTTAGAAGCCTATCCTGAATAAGTTCTGGAAAGCTTTCCTGAAATTATACAAATCTTTTTTGAAATTAAAAAAAACACTACACAGTTTCACAAGCACAAGCAAGAGACTAACAATGTCATAAGCAAATTCACGAGCCTACCAGAGATATTAACATGCGTAAACGGTAAACCAAACAATAAGACACCAAAGCAAAAAAAAATTCAAATTTGTTAACATCAAATTTTCTGGAAAGCTTTCATGAAATTATACAAATCTTTCTGAAATTTAAAAACCACTAAACAATTTCACAAGCACGAGAAAAAAACTAACAATACCATAAGAAAATTCACGAGCCTATCAAAGATATTAACATGGGTAAGCCAAACAAGAAGATACCAAACAAAAAGTATTCAAATTTGTTAACATCAACTTTTCTGGAAAGCTTTCCTGAAACTACACAAATCCTTCCTGAAACTACACAAATCCTTCATGAAACAACACAAATCCTTCCTGAAATTTAAAAAACATACACTGTTTCACTTAGTAAGTGAAGGCGTATGCTGACTCCTTTTATTTTCTGAAAATCTATCCTAAAAGTACCATAAACTATAACACATTTTAGTATTTTCTTGATATAATTACAAATTGCTTGAAAACATCCTGAAAGTTCTTCAATAACAATCTAAATGAAAAAAAAAAAACATCATTTGGTTTCTGTCTAACTATTCTGGCTTAAAAATACCCGAGACAGTTCTGATATAAGCCGCGCTCGCACATTGGTTTATTGTCACTCTTGGCTTTCGCTCTGATGTTATAGGAAACTTGAGATCAGGCAGTGACAATATTTCATGTACTGGATCTTCCATCGTGTTGTTGTCCTGTGTAAACATGAAGAGTTTTTCTTTCAAAATATATTCAAATACACCTTTCAGAATAAATATTACCACATTTTCTGGAGATATATCTTCTGTTAGAATGCTCTCAACGATCGAGATATAGGCTGAGGTTGAATGTTGGTTGATTGCCGATTTTTCCTTTGGCTCTGAACCAATCGGATACCTCAGAGTGCTAGTCTTGATGGTAATGAATCTTCCATCTTGTCTCTGTCCTGCGTAAACAAGAAAAAAAAAATTCAAATTATTTTGGAAGGCTTACTGTGACGCTTTCTGAAAACTTTATAAACACTACAGTTTCATAAGCACAAGCAAACAGAGACCAATAAGCTAATTCAAGAGCCAATCAAATATATCAACATGTCTAAGCAGAACAAGACACCAAGGAAAAAAAAAATTCAAAATTTCAAATTATTCTGGAAGGCTTTCTTTTGAAACTGTACAAACGCTTCCTAATTTTTTTATAAACACTAGAGAGTTTCACAAGCACAAGCAAAAAGAGACTAATAAGAAAATTCAATAGCCTATCAAGGAATCAACATGCCTAAGCATAACAAGACACCAAGAAAAAAAAGTATCAAAATTTCAAACTATTATGGAAAGGCTTTCCTGAAACTGTACAAACACTTCCTAAATTTTTTATAAACACTAGAGAGTTTCACAAGCACAAAACATAACAGTAAGTTCCTTGAAGTTTGGGATACTCACGCTACAATTCCAACAGTGGAAACATAAGCAATTACTCCAACCACATATCTTACTTAAGTGAAGTCCTAACAATACAAACCTCAAACTAGACAATTCAAACTCACAAAATTCCATGAATCACAACACTAATCAACAATTGACACATAGAAAAGAAAGTGAAATCCATAAGACCACAAACTGTGAAGAAATAAACATGCAAAGATGAATAGGGAACTTCATCCTATAGACCTCTGGCATGTGATCTTGTTGTGCCCTCCTATGCCACATTTTCACTGTATTCTCAGCTAACATTACCACAACACCACAGTAACTTAACATATAAAACTGAAGCAAAGAACACAGAAGTGGAGAAAGGTAGAGAATTGACTCAAAAAGACCACCATAAGTGGACGATGGCATTGACCAACAAAAACAAAGAAATTTTGTTTTGACAAATAATACACAAGCTCCTTTAACATAGATTGACTCGACTCGAAAAAAAAACAATTTCCGAAACCCCTCTAACCAATATCGCACAACATTCGGTAGAGAAAATATAATATTTTTTTTGATCCTTAACTCAAAACCAATACGACAACAGAGAGAGAAATGATGAAAAGGGCTTTAGTATTACGATGTGACCAAAGGCCTTGCGATCATCCCTTGAGCCCAGCGTGCAGTGTCCTTGAGATCTTCATCTTCTGAGTCGAGACATTCACTGAGGAACTCACCACAGAAGGTGAAGTTGCTGAACAATGGCTTCGCCTTCTCTCCTACAACATCCGCAAGATCACCCTTTCCTGCAACCGCTGCTTTCGTTACACTTTCATCCCTACTCTCCCACAGAAACAAAAAAAAACAGTCTGATAACTATCAAAACCACAGCATGGCAGAGGAAAGCTTTTCAATTTCCATTTACAGAAAGCTTCAAATGTAAAGGATTTTTCTGTAACATGACGACAATAAACCCCAAGAAAAATCTGCTTTAAGCACACTAAAATCTTGACTCATATAGTACAAGCCCGTACACTTTAACACAAGCACATAAGGCAAGAGATCGAAAATCCTAATTCATATAACTAACTAAGTGAACCAACAGGTGAAACCGGCGCAGACTTTTAAACTATTCCAGAAGATTCAAAGTCCTCATAGAGGTTGTCTTCCAACTCCACTGAAGCATGAGCCTCTGATCTTTCTTTCTTCTCAGTCAAATACATCTCAGCCATGTCGTCATCATCATCCATTAAATGTTCTATTTCATCACAAACCTGCAAGTTTTAATAAACCCCCAAAATCAAAATGTATGGTTCTGTTTTTTTTCTTCTAAATTTGAAGAGTTCTTTGTGTGTTTACCTTCTGAACTTTCTGTGTTAAGGCAAGGAGGCGACTTTTTTAATCTTCGTACGTGTTCTAAATTAAGTGTGCTGATGTTTGAGGCTAGTTCATCAAGAACAGGATACCTTTCCATTTCTAACTCATTCACCTATTTAAAATAAAATCCACCAAAAGCTTGTGAGTTTTTAAGTATGATCTTAAGAGACAAATGGGGGCATACCTGTGCATCTAAAAACAAGCAAGATAGTTCCAAAACCAGCTCCAAGGCTTTAAATTCAAACGGCAAATCATCTGAAATCAACACATACAACAGTTCTTTATGTTATTAGCAATCTAAATCAAAGTTAATATCAAAAATCAACAGACCTTTGAGATTCAAGTTTTGGTTTGACTGGAGGCGTTTACACAATTCAAACTGGTACTGAGCAACAGAAGCATCCCTAGCATTCATGAGAATAACCTCCTCATCTGTGATTATACAAGTTTGAGGGTAAAGCCTACAATAACAGTTTCCAACCTGAAAACAACAGTCTCTCTCTAATGAGTTAACAAAGAGAGAGAACAAAAGGGCTTGCTTTCATTAAAGATATATATATATATATATATATGTATATATATATATATATATATATATATATATATATATATATATATATATGTCTCAATGACCCAGTGAAACCTAGAAGAAGAAAAAGAAAACACTTTTCTAAAACATAATGAATATTTTTACCAGACATTGTGTTGATCATCATGAATTTAACTCTAAAACCCTCAAAATCAGTCTAGATTAAATAACTTTAGTTCCTAATCAATAAATTAAGAAAAGCCAGAGACTTTCCAGTAAAGGTCGATCTAATTCAGTAGGAAATTTCTTAAATTCGAATCCTTGAGAGAGATAGAGAAGAGAGAGAGAGACCGTTGGAGGTTTATCGAGAGAGATGGAGATCGAGAGATATGGAGATGCGAGAGCTTGGTGGTTCTGTGAGAGAGATGTAGGATACGGTGAGAGAGACGACGAGAGAGATAAGAGAAGCCAAGAATTTTTTTTATTTTTTGTTAGCTGTTTTATTTAGTGAGGGTATTAGAGATATTCTGCCAATTAATGAAGGTTATTTTTGTGACTTTTTCCTTCTGATGCTATTTTGGAGACAAAAACTTCAAAAGGGCTATCCTGGAGAATTGCCCTAAATAAAATTAGTTAAACAATAAAATTATAATTTCTAAAACAATTATTAAAAATTTTTTTTTCGATCTTGTGGCCTAAAATCAATCTTCTCCACCTATCTATTCAAACCTCTCTCTCACGATTGTAAAAAACCTAAAATCACAAAATCATCAGATCTACGCACAAAGATTGACTCGAATCAACCTCTCACGATTCAAACTCTCTCAGTTCAACCGCTCTCTGTCTATCTCTCTCAGCCATGATGAAATCTTCGTCGACAACGCTTGACTCGAGTCAGATTTGAGCTTCAAATAGAGATGTCGAAGGAGGAGAAGAGGCTTCGATGGTTCAGATTCGTAATCTGCTGATTATGTGTTTGTTTGTGTCGTTTCAATCTCAGTTCAAGTTTAGTTGTTTGTTTATATCGTTTCAATTTCGTGGTCGGAAACTGGTTCTGTTGTTAGTAGTGTGTATGTGTGTGTGTGTGTGTGTTATGTGACACTGAGAAGACAAAGTTTCCAGTTTGATCCATTGTGTCTCTTTGTTGCATCTGAAATCTTCGCTGTCGAAAATTGGTTATGTTCTTAGTTAGTAGTGTGTGTGTCTTGTGCTATGCTGAGAAGACAAAGTTTGGAGTTTGGTCCATTGTGGCTTTTCATTGCATCTGAAACTGGCTCTGTTCTTAGTTAGTTGTGTGTGTGATGTGTTATCCTTTCATTTGCATGGTTATGTGACATGGTTTTGTCTTTTATCAGGTCAAAGCAACGAATGGAGATACCTTTTGGGAGGAGAAGACTTCGACAACACTTTGTTGGAGTATTTGGTCTGAGTTCAAGAGATCAGACAACTTTGATCTGACCAAGGACAAGCTCGCCCTCCAAAGGCTAAGAGAAGCTGCAGAGAAGGCCAAGATCGAGCTTTCTTCCACATCTCAGACTGAGATCAACCTTCCTTTCATCACTGGTAAACCAAAACGGACTGGCCGTGACTCGTTAAAGAAGTAGAGTCCGGTTCGGTTCAAAACTTGGATTTGAGAAAAAGTGATAAACCGGTTAAAAATCAGTGACATTTAACCAGTGACCCTTGTCAACTTCAAAACGCTTTCTAAAAAAATTACATGTAACTAATATGCTTGCTCAAAAAAAAATAATTAATATGCTTTTAATTATTAAATTTAATTTTTTTCTAATCAATTTTTGACTATCACTATTTTATATTTTCTTAAACAATAATGTGAATAAATATGTTTTTTAATTTCATATACTATTCTTATTTTCTCATATTTATAAAATTTGAGATTTTACTTTTTTTTAATAAAAATATGGTAGTTAGTAACTGTCAGTCATTTGGTTCTATCAATATCAATTTACGTAGTATTCATTTGTTTACTATATATATTATTAGATTTATGTTTATTATTTATTTTTAAGTGCATGTAGTAAAAATATTTAATTATATATATTTAATTTCTTACAAATAGAAGATCTGGTTCGACCAACTATACCAGTATTCGGTCTGATTTTCGAAACATTGTTTTTTGTCAAACTTAAACAGATTTTCAACTAAAGTGAATAATACACCTTATTAGTATAGTATGCCTCTCTGTAAAAAGTTCCGAAAGATTAATCCATTAACATGATTAAATTTTCGATTTCAGATTCTAGTAATGCCTAGATTATTTTAATGTAAGTCAAAAGAGTTTTATATGTTTTGTGTACTACTTCTATTTACACACTGGAAACCAAACTCAACCTACATTAGGTCATTAGATAGAACACAACATCCTACACCATAGTCTGTTACACTATAGTCTGTTTGATACATTCTTAGCAGTAGTTTGATAGGTAACCAAGTTAAAAGGTCCAACTCCAAGTAGTTCTTCAGATTCAAGGGAGCAATCCTGGAAACTATATATTTCATTCTTAACATTAAAAAGAGGGGGCACCACACGAAGATTACAACAAAACATATAACAAAACATGTTGTCCAAAAAAACATGTCTAACCCAAATGCATTCAGATCAAAAAGTGATCAATCTTGAGGAAGTATGAAGACTCAGTAACACAATTTGTTACCAACCAATGACGACATATCTGTAAGCAAGCTTCATAACAAATAACAAATCATTGAAGACGATGAATCTTGTTCACTAACATGTATTGAGAAAAGAGGATGTGACACCTGTTACTTTGGAACCAATAATAATAATATAATAATAAATAATATCTTTATTAAAAATATCGATAAGTCAAAGTAGATGTCGGAAATTCAGTAATTAAAATAACTTCTAAAATTTGTTTTTTTTTATACACGTAATAAAATCTCAAATAGCGGTAAAAGCCCAAAAGTCCAAAAGCACCGATCCGTTATAATTACTCTTGCTCATCGGTCTCACCTGAAAGGGGGAAAGAAAGGAGGGGTGAGCAACAGGAGAGTCGCTTAGTGAGGTATGGGGTGTTAAACCACCAACCACTGACTCAGCTCATAGAACTACAAGAATGTAGGCATAGCTCAAGCATGAAACAAACAAGGTGCCTATTACACGACACGGAACAATCAACATATGTCTAGTGCACTAGACATGCTACAACCAATGTGATGATAGTACATAGCTACTTTCTGCACCCCGCATTCTCCTCATAAGGATATACGTGTATAATTCTACAGGCGTCGCTAGTACGGTAGTCCACTCCGTACCCCCGCAATCTCTACAACCCGCTAGTACAAACGTCTCTGTACCCGGCGAATCTCCTCAAACAAGGCGGCGCAAGCATAGACAACTATGTGCCCCCGCAATCTCCTCAAACAAGGCGTCGCTAGTACAGATGTCTCTGCACCCCCGCAATCTCTCACACATCGACACGTATATATATACATATATATATCAAATCTTAACATTAATCATGTCACACAACCGTTGAATCCTCTATTATCCTAATTTCGGTTTAACAATCAATGAAAATAATGAAAAAGCAAGACTCTCAAGCAGACTCGATTCACAAAGATGGATCATGTTTTGAAACTAAACTTTCCATAATGGTAGTACTAAACTAGTTCAGGATTTAACGGAGTAGCACTCACCTTAGCAATGAAGAGAAGTGGTGTCTATGAACTCTTGATGCTCAAATAGACTCCAAATCTGAAACCAGGGCAAAAAATCGAGTCAGAACGGCTTTCGAACGGTTAGAAATGGGTTTTGGGAGGATTAGTCAAAAATTCAACTCGCAGGTCAAAGTCAACCCTGGTCAAACCTTTTCCAAAATGAAATTGAATTAAACCATCCGGTTTTCCTTAACCGAAATTGAATTCAATTGGGCCAACCGGTTCGCGCTAACCGAACTAAATCAATTTAATTAACCGGTTTATCCTAACCAAAATCTAATCAATTTTAACGGCCGGTTTATCCTTACCAAACCGAAAACAATTTAAACCGGTCAAACCAACCATTGATCGAGTCAACCGAGTTGACTCACCGAGTCGACTCAGACGAGTTAGCCGAGTCGCGGGTGAGTCACCGGTGGCGACTTACCGGAGGCGACGGCGGTCCGGCGGCAGAGACGATTTCTGGCAAAACTTCTGAAGGGGCCTGTGGCTTCGTCTGAGGTCGGAACGCGGCGTTCTTGGCTTCTATGACTTCTTCTCGATGAGTAGAACAAGGTGGTGGCATTGCATGCACGAGATTCTCAACGGTGTATAAGTTATCGGCGATTTACTAAACGGCTGGAACTAAGCTTAATGGCAAGGCGGTTCACGGCGGCTTCTGGTGGTTACGAACGGTGGTGACAAGCTCAGCTTGATCACGACGTGTGGTGGCTCCGGCGATGACTCCAGTGGCTCATATACAAGGATTTCCCGTTTCACTATCTCTTTCTCTCTCTTCTTGGTCTCTCTCTCTATTTTTTTTTTTTTTTTTTGCAACAAGAACTGATGGCTGGGGCTGGATGGTATTTATAGAGGAAATGAATTAGTCTTAGCAAGCTAATAAATCCTGAATTTTGGGTTGTTACAATTCTCCCCCACTAATAAAGAATTCATCCTCAAATTCGAGTCATCCATTAACTATCCAATATCATCATAGCAAATCTCCAAATAATCAGTATGCTCGGACTCTGAAATCTTCTACTGAATCCCATCTTTCCCAACAAACTCTGGCAAACATAGTCGACACTCCCTCAAATGCTTTTATCTGACAATCTGTAATCTTCACTTGCTGACAAGACGCATACAATCTCGCTGAGGTTAACTGACGACTACTGCAAAAACGAGCTCTGACTCTCTTACATCTTTTCCTAAAGCCGAGACATGAAACACGTCATGGAAGTCTGATAACTCTACTGATTAATCCAATATGTATGCAATTGCTCCAATCCGCTCCACAATAGAATATGTTCCCACATATTTTGATTTACTCTTCTTTAACTGTCGAATCTTATGTCCTCCCTGAAATGTCCTTATTTTCGGGTTTACTCGATCTCCTATCTGAAACTCCAAATCCTTATGGTGTTTATCTGCATACTCCTCTGACGGCCATGGCCTTTCCAAAACCAACTTTGAGTATGTCCATTTTCTCTACCATCTCTGGAACCATTAATTGTTTCATCTCATGTCGCTCCCTGGTTTTTGTCCAACAAATTGGTGTACGATGGTGCCTATCTAAAAAGAGTCTCATATCGTATCTTCTCCATACTCGAATGATAGTTTTCACTGTAGGATAGTTGTGCTAAAGGTAGATGCTTCCTTAGCTTCTTCCCAGTGTAAAATGTAATCTATGAACATATCCTATAAAATCCTCGCTGACTGACCATCTGTCCGCTGATGGTAAAATGTACTCATATGAAACTTTTGCCCCAAGCTCCTTCTAAAAGACTCTCCAATTGTAGATGTGAACTGACATCACGATCCGTTACAATGCTGACAAGAACTCCATGCAACCTCATATTCTCACTGATGAAAAAGGCGCCAACTGATCAACTCTGTTTGTCTTCTTAATTACTAGAAAATGAGCTAGCTTTGTGAGTCTGTCCATGACTACCTATGTGGCATCCTTCCCACCTGCGATGAACGAAAATCCAGTAACAATATACATAATCCCCATGCCTCATTTCCACTCTTCCAAAATACAACCTCAACCATAACCTGAAAGATATCTGATCCTGAACATAACCATCTGACATGTCTATATTGTGATGCAATGTAGCTACAATCTTTCTCATACTAGGCCAACGAAAGTTAACACTTCATATCTTTGTATCCCTTGATGTTTTCCTGGTGGATAGAAGAACGCGAGTGATGTGTTTGCTGCAAAATTAATTTTCTTAACAACTTATCATCCGATACACAAACTCGATATTTGGTACGTGAACATCTTGCTCGAATTTTTGTTTGATATCCAAATACTCTCATACTCGATCTGCAAAACCAAAGTCGCATTGCTTTCATGTGCTTCACATATCCTCCATAGCTAATCTGCCTGCTCCAAAACCTCAAAATCTGATGTCATCCCTTTACAACAATCGCACACAACTTGAGACTAGCAAGTGTTCCAACAAATTTTTTAATCCTCTTGGGTTTCTGAAACATTACTCCACATAAAGAATTCGTCATCTGGTTGACCTTACCAAATGATAGGTGATATCCAAACTATTTTCTGCTCCCAACTCAATCCAACTATACCGCCTCAAGTACAAGTCGTTAAACAATGAGGATGAAATTCACTATGATGATCCCAGAAAATCTGAACTTCTTCTTTGAACAATTACGATCTCCAAAATCTTATCTCAAATACCACTGCAGACACTCTGAACCATGAGAAGGGTAGTGGGTCTCGTTAGTCTCAACTAACGTGATCCATATGCAATAATCTGGTCCTCGTACAACAGTACACAATCTGCAAATGCTCGTCGTACTCCTCTACTCCAAGAATAAATCGAGGTGCCATCCAAAGATACAATCATACACTTTTCCAAGTGCTCACGAAAGAGGTCATTCATAAGCTTCATGTATGCTAACGGTGCACTTATCAACCCAATTGGTATCACTACAATCCCATAATACCCATAACCTGAGCGGAAGATCGTCTTCCGCACATCTCCCTCAGCTACAATAATCTTGTGGTAATCTGATGCCAAAGCAATTCTTCAAAACAATGAACCTCCCAACAGTTAACCCTCAGCTACAATAATCTTGTGGTAATCTGATGCCAAAGCAATTCTTCAAAACAATGAACCTCCCAACAGTTAACCCAACCATTCATCAATGCGCAGAAGCATATGCTTTTTCTTGATGATCACTTTATTCAAAACTCTGCAATCGATACCAAATCTAAAAATCCCATCTCTTTGTCGTCGCAACAAAACTAGTGGCACCCCTAGTGAAATACTCGGTCTCATAAAAAGAATTGTCTGATGAAACTCTCATTTGCCCTTTTTGCTCAACCATCTCTGCTGGCACTAATCCGTATTGAACTCGTGAAACCGGTGGCTTCCTTCGTTCCATTTCAATCGCCAAAGCGTCTCTTATGCTTGGTGATGACCCTTCCAAAGATCTTAAAAACATCCTCATACTCTATGACTGGAAGTCCTGCAGCTCATGCTTTCCATCTTCCTTAACCATCAAAATGGTCTCAAATATCCATATGATCTTATGTCCAAAAATTTCTCTCGTGTAGGATAGCGGATATAAAAATCTCCTCTGCTCCAGAAATACAGAAAATCCAATACTAATCGATGTCGTGATAACCAATGCATCCCAAGAATAACATCGCAGAAGGTCAACTCCATCTTTGACTAATCTCCGAATAGCTCAACTCCTCCAACCATAACTGGTACAACACAATAAATACAAATAGCTCCCATATGTCATATGTCAACTGTCAACACCGGCGCATCTTTGAAACGATCAACACAACCCAAAAACTAGCAAACAACATCAAGCGAAACTCCAGTATCAACACAAGGCAAGCTTCCGCACCCCTACTTCAAAAGCGATCCCCACGAACTTACAAACCAAACATAACTCCATATGATCCATAGACTCATACACAACATAACACATGCCAACCAATGGCTTATATCTCATATCACACAAACTCCTGAAACAAAACTCGTGGAATGATAGCTTGAAGTTGGGTGGCAGAAGCGTCACATCCACTCGCAGATAATCTCTGAAAGCGACCGACGAAATTGATAAACACCTCAGCAATCTAACAAACTCTGACATCATCCATCTGTTGAACATCTGGCTAGAAACCTGTAAGCTATAAAACGGATGACGATGACTTTACTCATCGACAAAAAGAGACAATTGGGTTAGACGAGCATAAGGGTTCTATTGGTTTTCATTTTAAAAAATTCCCACATCCCCAAAATATTTAGTAACTCATTTAAAATTGATTTAAAATCCAAATTAAAATCCGAGTAAGAACCCAAGTCTCCACGAATCGCCATCTCAGGTCGGAGCCGGGACGGAACCACGCTCTGATACCAAAAATGTGACACCCGTCACTTTAAAACAAATAATAATAAAATAATAATATAATAGTAAATAATATCTTAAGTCAAAGTCCACGTCTGAAATCCAGTAATTAAAATAACTTCTAAAATTTGTTTTTTTTACACATAATAAAATCTCAAATAGGAGTAAAAGCCCAAAAGTCCAAAAGCACCGGTCCGTTATAATTACTCCTGCTCATCGGTCTCACCTCAAAGGGGGAAATAAAGGAGGGGTGAGCAACAGGGGAGTCGCTCAATGAGGTATGGGGTGCTAAACCACCAAACCACTGACTCAGTTCATAGCACTACAAGAATGTAGGCATAGCTCTAGCATGAAAGAAACACTGTGCCTATTACACCACACGTAACAATCAGCATATGTCTAGTGCCTTGGACATGCTACAACCAATGCGATGATAGTACATAGTGTGGGAACCGAGATTCACACCTGTCGATTTCCGTTAAATAAGAAACTTAGGAAAACCCTAATTTCCCAGAGGAACCGGATCTCTGCGAAAGCCAACAACAAGTAACCAAATAAATGCGGAAAAATATAAAAAACACAATAAAACGAATTTATAAAGAAAGTCGATCTTATTTCCGATTCGCGTAAGAGCGTTGCGATCATTACAAGGAATTTCAAAGGCTTTGGCCGCAGGGGCCATCAGCGAGTTACAAACGTAAAACCCTAGATCTAGTCGAGTCGCAGCTCAATAACGAAAGACGGAAAAAGATAGGAAAAGAGGTTTGATTGATTTCGGACTGAACCTTATGAAAGGCTGCCTACGTACCCCTTTCGGGGATCAAGTCGAACGTAGTTCAGTTGATAGACCTGGACCAGAGATCGAACTGCGTGGGCGAGTTCGTCTAGTAATTGAGCGCCAGTCATAGAAACCGAACTTGTCGAGAAAAAGCCTAAGTTTCTAAGTGCAGAAAATTCTAAGTGTAAAAAGATGTAAAAGTCTCAGATGAGAGCTCTAGATTTCGTCCCTCAGCTTCTGCCCTATGCCTCCTCCTTATATACTCCTCCTTAGGAGGTTTTAGTCTTTCCATTTTGCTCGAAACCGAATATTTCGGGAATTTTCCATATCTGTCGATCCTTCCTTTTCTTCTGCGGAAATCTTCTATTTATCTTCAAACTTGCCTTTTATCTTCCGTCTGCGAGTAAACCGTCAAAGTGTTATCGTATCTTGGGGTTTGATTTCGTTAACGTCGCGAGATGGGTTTTTATCATGTTTTAGGACCTTTCGAGCCGTTTTACGATAAAAACCGTTTTACGACTTTAACGAGACCGTTTCCTAATCCGATGCCGTTTTTTTTACGATTCTCTCGACGTTTTTTATTAAAACGAGTTTTTAATGATTTTAACGAGAAATCTCGAATAAATCGTATAGTTTAGGCAATGTTCGTTGTTTCGTTTAACCGTTGCCGTTTTATACGATTTCCTCGAGTTCTTTTCGAGAAAGCGAAGTTTTACGGTTTTTATCGTAAAACTTGAATGATAGGTCGGATCGAGACGGAACGGGAGACGTTTCGGCCGTGGTTCAGAATGCGACCGTGTCGAAAGACGTAGGTTTTGAATCGGGATGCGGGAGATCGAGGCGCGGGATATCCAAGAAGTATTTAGTTCTCCCATCGGCGAACTAAGCCGGGCCGGCTTAGTTCGCCGATGGGCGAACTAGTTGAGTGTCTGTTAGTTCGCCCATGGGCGAACTAAGCCGGGCGGCTTAGTTCGCCGATGGGCGAACTAGTTGAGGGACTCTTAGTTCGCCCATTGGCGAACTAAGCCGGGCCGGCTTAGTTCGCCGATGGGCGAACTAGTTGAGTGACTCTTAGTTCGCCCATCGGCGAACTAAGCCGGGCCGGCTTAGTTCGCCAATGGGCGAACTAGTTGAGTGACTCCTAGTTCGCCCATCGGCGAACTAAGCCGGCCCGGCTTAGTTCGCCGATGGGCGAACTAGTGGAGTGTCTCCTAGTTCGCCCATGGGCGAACTAATCGTGCATAGTTCGCGTCTTACGGGTGTTTCGGTTTTTTGCGGTTTCGTAAAACGATTCTTCGAGTTTTATAAAACATTTCTTCGAGTTTTATAAAACGATTCTCGAGTTTCATAAAACGATTCTTCGAGTTTTATAAAACAATTCTCGAGTTTTATAAAACGATTCTTCGAGTTTTATAAAACGATTCTTCGAGTTTTGTAAAACGATTCTTCGAGTTTTATAAAACGATTCTCGAGTTTTATAAAACGATTCTTTGAGTTTTATAAAACGATCTTCGAGTTTTATAAAACGGCTTCTCGAGTTTTATAAAACGATCTTCGAGTTTTATAAAACTGCTTCTCGAGTTTTATAAAACGGCTTCTCGAGTGTTATAAAACGATCTTCTTGTTTTATAGAACAGCTTCTCGAGTTTTATAAAACGGCTTCTCGAGTTTTATAAAACGGTTTCTCGAGTTTTATAAAACGATCCTCGAGTTTTATAAAACGATCTTCGAGTTTTATAAAACGGCTTCTCGATTTTTATAAAATGATCCTCGAGTTTTATAAAACAATTCTCGAGTTTTATAAAATGATCCTCGAGTTTTATAAAACAATTCTCGAGTTTTATAAAATGATCCTCGAGTTTTATAAAACGATCTTCGAGCTTTATAAAACGGCTTCTCGAGTTTTATAAAACGATCTTCGAGTTTTATAAAACGGCTTCTCGAGTTTTATAAAAAGATCTTCGAGTTTCATAAAACGATCTTCGAGTTTTATAAAACAATTCTTCGAGTTTTATAAAACAATTTTTCGAGTTTTATAAAACGATTCTTGAGTTTTATAAAACGATTCTTTGAGTTTTATAAAACGATTCTCAAATTTTATAAACGATCCTCGAGTTTTATAAACGATCCTCGAGTTTTATAAAACGATTCTCGAGTTTTATAAAATGATCCTCGGGTTTTATAAAATGATCCTCGGGTTTTATAGAACGATTCTCGAGTTTTATAAAACGGTCCTCGAGTTTTATAAAACGATCCAGGAGTTTTATAAAACGATTCTTCGGGTTTTACAAAACGATTCCTTTTATATTTCTGCGGGGAGTTTCGGCCATTGATTCCGTCGTACCGATTTTGACCCCAACAGTTAGCCCCCCAGCTCGTAAGAATCGTGAGCCTTTAGCGTAAGGTTCTTGCGAGTGGTTAACCAGTTTTAGTTAAGTTAGGCGGAATTAATAGTCGGAAAGGTCCGTTGAAAGTGATCTTTCCACTGTCCAGGGAGCGGAAAGCGTTTAAGATTAGGGCTGCGCCTTGTGAAGGCTGCCTACGTACCCTTTTGAGGGGATCAAGCCTTTCGTAGTTCATTTCGGAGTTAAGGTTCGTATGATCTGTTTCCCAGCAAGACCTTTACGGTCTAGTTATATGTTTATCGAGCATATTGATGTCGATGGCATCTTGACCTTTGCCGGCCTTGAGACTAGCCTCGTAGGCCGTTTGGTCTGGCTGAGCGTGGCCGTCATAGTTTTCGGACTGCCCGTGTGCGGCTCTGAGTCCCTGCCGCTTTTGCGGCTTTTTTAAAAATCAGTTTGCGTTTTAAGAGCGTGTTTTTATTCGTATGAATGTAGTGGGAAGATTATGAGTTGATATTGAGGGAGGTCCGCGAGTTGTCGTCTCGCATTCCTTTTTCCCTTAGTGTATCGCCTTGTTCGTTTGCCCGTTTTAGTAAATCAAGTGAGCGTTTAGATATAGACGAAGAGACATGCCTTTAGGATCTCGATTCATGCCTTGAGACGTTAGCGACCAGTGTGCTGGGTTTAGGGCAAGACCTAGGTTTACTTTCGGATTGAGGCTATGCGATGACTAGTCGGCTTTCGTTTTGCCTGTTGCGATTTTAACCTGATTCCATACCGATTTAGAACCCGCGATAGGTTCTCGGCTTATACGATTCGTCTGGTTGGAACCGAGCATCTCACCTGGAACAATTTCTAAGTTGCTCGGAAGTGCTGACCAAAAGTTTGGATTTCTTTTATAGCGCAATTACCCTTGTGTTGGGTGTTCGAGAGCTATCTCTGCGAGATAACTTAAGTTTGTTTAGGACTGTTGCGAGTTCGTTGTGATCAGCAACAAACTATTTTTAAGTGATAGATGTTTATGTAGTTTGGGCCTTCGTGAAGGATACGTACGTTAAGAAGTTTTGCGTAATTTTATAGTCGGGGACGGACTGTTACGTCTTCCAAGAAATGACTTTATCGAGGAAGGTATTTGTGTCGAAAAACTAATCTTCGGGCGTCTGTGACGTCTCGCAGTGCCGAAGGTTGGTTTTTATTTTATATGCCGCGTTTCGTGTTCGGAACGTTTGCGGGCTCAAAGATGTTGCGCGGTGTTGCGAAGGTTTTGTCTTAACCCTGCTTCGCAGGAATACTTTGGTTCGTTTGCGGATATTCGCAATTAAAATTTAAATTCCTGTTTGGATGTCAAGTAGTTTTATGATTTATGCTAGAGCAATTAGGATCGAGAGGTCGCGTAAGTTGTTTCCCCGAAACGAAGGGTTTTTCGTTACGGTGCTTTGTGAAGTGTTGACCTTCCGAGATTCGTACGGCTTTAGGAGCTCTGGTACGAGTGTTTTCTTATACATCGGATTTTGTAGGCAACCTGCTTCGGGAGTAGAGTGAATCGCGAGAATACAGAACTTAGCCGATCTTCGACAAGTTTGCATTATCTGTTGAACGTATTGGCTTGGCGTGAAGGTTGTGTTCAGCCGCACAACCAAAGTCGTATTTGGTAGAGGATTAGACCACGACACTTTCGTGCTATCGAAAAGGTCGAGTCGGTTTGTAAACTTGGCATTGAAGTGAAGCGCGCTCGAACAATTGCCAAGTAACGTTTGTCGAGCTTGATATGCCATGTATTCCCGTGGTTATTGAAAACGTTTTTCCATTGTAGGTTTGATTTATACGATGAAATTTTCGTATAAACTTTCCTTTGTATGGAATTGTTTTTTTTTTTTTTTTTTTTTTACTCGAGGTAGACAGATCCTAAGAAGCTAGATGCAGAGCCCGTGCGGAGTCGTTTGCGGGGCGGTCTCATTCTCGGATGTAA